>JANAVB010028398.1:4652302-4997948 GCA_029216955.1 Iris pallida
ATATATATATATATATATATATATATATATATATATATATAATACAGTAATTTATAAGTAAATTTTTCTGAATTAAAACACGGCCCATTCGATCCTTATGTCTCAGTACTCTAAGTCACTTTGAGCTACCAAATATCCACCATAAATATATATATTTATGCACTATACCTATATATTTGTTAGTGCGCTTTACTTATATTTATGTGAGAGTTTAGATTTTATTAACCTCTATTGTTAACACACGAAGTTATAAAGATTGTGATTTGTCGAGATGACATCAAAAATACTGTATTCTTATCTGTCTTGGTGCTTGCCCTAAACGGATGGTTGATTATCTCGGGTGAGTTGACCTAGTTTTCGCTACGATCAGTTTCTGATATGCGGTATCGGAGCACGGTATCGACATTTCTGGTCACAACAAATTGGTATAAAATCTTAAGTCTGAATGCTAATTACCCCATTTTCTTTTCCTTTTCCTTTTTATTTTTTTATTTTTTTTTATTTTTACGAGTTAGCCCACATCTGGACTATTCTAGCTCGTTCCAGTCCATCCGAACTTGAATTTTTAGTTCCGCTCTTGAATGTTCCAATTCCAATAGATTCGGGAGTTAAAAAAAATGTATTAAATTTCTTAAAACTTGCAATTACAATTGTGACCACATTTTGGGTCACATGAGAGCTAGTGTGAAGTTTGGCTTGACATGCAAGTCATCATTTCTTTGTCTTTGAAAGGTTCAACAGATGGCATAGTTAAAGTTTGCCAAGCTTTTGTACATTTCCCACTATCGTGTTTGTACATACAATTCAGTGAAGAAGTTTAGAAGCTCTGAAGTGGACAAGAGAATAGTGAAATTTTGTAGAGCACAGCATGTCATAGTCTCAATGGAGTGTAGGTTCTTTATGTAGTGTGGTGTTCATACTACAACCTACATATTTTATAGGGTTTTTCTTTTTTTTTTTTTATAACTTTTCTTTCACGAAGGATTATATTAGGTTTACATTTCCTGCTAGCTTTAGCTTAAGACAATGGCTTTGTCAGTTCCTACAGTCAGGGCTACAACCCTATATGATCCTTTTTGAATTTTGTAACTGGGAATCAACTTAACAAATCCAAATGTGGATGGAAGTGGTTGTAGATGAAGCCCAATATGGGACCACAATAATATATATGAGGGATTTTTGTTTGATTATCAAAACCATAATCCTAGATTGTCTACAACAAATTTTTTTTAGGAATAATTAGCAATTTTAGTTAGAGAAAGATGAAGGGCCAGAAGAAAAGGATGATAAATTTTTTTGATTAAATATTGGAGTAAAGTTCATATTGGTACTTTTTAATTGATTACAACAAAGCAATGCTCATTTTGAAACTATTTAATTCAATTTTACCTTTATTACTTTTCCACCGTAAATAGTCATATTGAAAAAAGAAAAAGAAAAATAAGGGATTTTTTGTTTGTTTGAAATGAATGAGAAAACGAAACTATGAGTGAAGGGTGTCTATAACGTATACGATAACTTTGATTTGAGTTTGGATGTAAAAGTATAAAATCTATTAAAATACTTAGGGTCTGTTTGGTAACTGTGTTTTTACCGGTTTTGGGGTGTTTTTGAACCGACCGTTTATGAAAACCCCTGCTTGTTAATTTTTTTGAGGGACCGGTTTTGGTCGGCTCAAAAATCCTCCAAAACCGGTGTAATGTATTTTTGGGTGGCTTTATAAACACCCCAAATCGGTGGATTTTGAGCAGCTCTATTTTTTATTCCATTTATATCCTCACAAAAATATATATAATTATAACTACTGATACCCTTCCCTATTTAATTTATTCGTGTAAAAAACTTTCTGAACCGCTTGTTAGTGAATTACCAAGCACGGATTGGACTGGTTTAAAAGCCGCTACTTAAAAACCATCTAAAATCGGACCGCTCATAACCGGTACTCTAAAAACACCTCATAACCGCTACCCTTACAATTGCCAAGCAGACCCTTACACAAATCCATCAAAAAAATTATAATTTTTAAAAATCTATTAGTAGAATCCCACAAAATTTGTCAAATTCCTTTAAAATTTGAATTAATTTTGCCTAACCATCCCCTAATATACTTGCGCCGGGAGCAGATCTGCTATCCCCAGAGTCTGTGCAACAAACAAGTATCTCTCCTATAAAAATATGGATCCTACTGATTGTGGATGTTATTTTTTAAAATAATCAGTATGACCCACATTTTTGTAGGAGACAAAATATTTGGTACACAGATTTTGAAAACAATAGATGTGCTTTCACTTGCACCAAACTTTCCTAGATCCTTGCTACCAATCACACAAATGAATAAGACTAGTATTATATGCGAATTTTTTCGTATCTTTCAGAAACGTATAATACTTTCGTATTTTGAAAAATTCGAAATTATGCGAATTTTAAGCATGCGAAGTGTTAAACGTGTTCCATACGAATTATTGACAAATTTGGCAAAAAAAACGTGGAGACAACCTGTGAAATTAACCAAATTTGACCACATGCTTAAGACTTTAAGTATGTTAAGTTTCTAGCCTTAATATTTTCGTTTGACGAATATTTGACCAAATATTTTAACGTAGAAATATTTTAGCAAATGATCCCAATTAAAATATAGAAACTAACATAAACTCCAATTATTTTTAAAAAACTAGCAACTTATTTTAATTTGTTCCATATACAGTTATGAGGACATTTGCTAGTTTTTTTTTTTTTTTTTTCTAATGGAGATATATGCTAATTTCTATAATTTGAATAAAAATATTTGCTAAAATATCTCTTTAACACATATATATTTGCCCTGTGCCGATTTATACTCGTACTCGGTAGATCGTACTCTTGCCGGTCGGAACTTTTTCCGTTTGGCGAATTGCTA
This sequence comes from Iris pallida, assembly GCA_029216955.1. Taxonomy (NCBI): domain Eukaryota; kingdom Viridiplantae; phylum Streptophyta; class Magnoliopsida; order Asparagales; family Iridaceae; genus Iris; species Iris pallida. The sequence continues at coordinate 4,655,199 of JANAVB010028398.1, forward strand.
ACAAGGTCCAAGACAAGTATCACTCTCTTTCTTTCTTTTTTTGAAATTCCATGCATACAGACAATTGGAGGTCTCGAACCTTACATGTCCTTCCAAGTGTTCGTTCTAATACCACTAGGTTAGAGAGCTCGGACGACCTAGAGAAGTATCACTCAAATACAAATTTGGACCAACACATGGCATATAATGATGGGTAACCTGTCTAACTTTAGAAGAAAATGCACAAAAAAATAAATTAGAGACGTGATGCCTAACCTACAAAGTACAAAGTTTATGTAGTACCACTTAGGACTCTCTTTTCTTTATTAAACAAGGGCAATTAAATGGGCTACATGAAGGTCCAACTTTTCACAAGTTTGCTAGGCTCAAAAACTTTAGTCGGCAAATCTCTCTCAAGCATTTATGACATATAGCTTAATTAATTATCAAGATGAAATCAGTCTCAAATCATTGAAATTTGAAAGTTCTACAATTGAATCAAGCTTTATTTGCTTTTCCCCAATATGAAATTATTCCGTTACAGAACGTAATTTTAACATCGAGTCCATTTTTTTTTTTCACCCACCAAAACTAGAGTATTTCTTCACCCTTCAATAAAAGATTCACACGTGTCAAATCCATTCAACATAAAACATAGATCACTAGTCCCCAAAGTAAATTTAGGCAAAGATAATTTACTATCGGGAAGAATTATTAGTTATTCATAGTTAAAAGAAATAATAAGAGCATAACATTCAAAATTTAAATTTTGTATTTTATGATCTCCCATAATATTCAAACTTTATATTTATGTCTCTATTTTGGATGATTAGTAAAAGTCAACCATAAGAACGAAACTTGATCTAATCACAAATTTTAGATATTATACGAAACCATAGGTTTATATTCAACAAATCCGCAACGTAAAGACGAACTACACATAGCCAAATTAGCGAACCAACCTGGAAAATCAGATAAAAGAAATATTTGCCTCTGAAATTGATAGTTGAGTGTGAAGTTATTTTGTTTCTATATTAAGACAATATTTTTTGCAATGTCCGACGTAACGTTAGGAACTTTGTGCGCGTCGCATTGCAGGCCTTTTGTGTTGGAAAGGTGAATGTATATTGGAAATATTAATTAATATCTAATAAGTGTGTCCAATTATGACAAATCTATGATAAAGAATCTATTGGAAATGCTTGTCCTTTCAATTGTGCCTATTCACTACTAAAATACAGCAATTTGGCGACGGACGATTAGCGACGGATCATATCCGTCGGCCATAGCGACGGTCTCGCGACTACCTTGTGACGGGCTACCGTCAGAAAGCAATGGATAATTTTTTTAGTTTTTTTTTGCGTCAAAATCAGTTGCACATCCGTCGCTCATTTGACGAAACTTTAGCGACGGATTCATGTCCGTCGTTAATATGTCGAACATTGTGGCGGCAAAATCTGAAAAAATGGCGCGCTAAACTAGCGTCTATCTAGCGACCGACCTTCCGTCGGTAATCTAGTGGGTATTTAGCGACTACCTACCGACGGATATATCCGTCGGTAATCCGTCGCTAAATACTATAACCTAACTTAAATTGAACCGACGGGAGAGAATTTTTCATTCCCCCCAAAAAGACTCTCTCTCTTCCCCCTCTCTCTCTCTCTCTCTCCGGCGAGCTCTCTCCAACGGGTCACATTCTTCTGCGAAGCTCTCTCCGACGGGATATCTCTCTCTCTTAGGTATGCTCTCTCTCTCTCTCTCTCTGTTTAGCATAACATATAGGATTTTGGATTGGTGGGGGGGGGTCGGCTGTCACTGGGGCCGGCGGGGTGGGGGGAGGGAGTGGGGGCGGGGGGGGGGGGGGAGGTTGTTGAGGCCGGGGGGCAGGGTAGGATTTAGGGTTTCGGGGCAGGGGTAGGGTTTCGGGTGGGGGGAGGGGGGTGGGCCGGCTGTCGCGGGGGCCGGCGGTGATGGGGGAAGGGAGGGGGCGGGGGGTGGATGGTGTTGGGTGCGGGGCGGGGGGCAGGGGTAGGATTTAGGGTTTGCTGTCGGGGGGTGAGGGGGAGGGGGGTGGGTGTTTGCGCTGTCGGGGAGGGGGGGAGGGGGTGGGGGTGGGGGTTTGCTGTCGGGGGGGGGGGGGTGTGGGAGGGGGAGGGGAGGGGAGGTTCGCTGTCCGGCGGGGTAGGGGAGGTGGTGGGGGGTATCGGTGGTTTCGGATCGGACCATTCCTATGAGTATCGGTGGTTTCGAATCGGAGTATCGGATCGGGGGAGGGGGTATAGGTGGTTTCTGATCGGACCAATCCTATGAGTATCGGATCGGGGGAGGGGGGTATCGGAATCGAAATCGATATCGGACCGATACTGACCGATACTATGAGCAGATACTCTGCTCAATTGGCGACATATATTTAGCGACGTTCGATTAACGTCGCTAAATTGTGTACATTAGCGACTTTTTGTCTAAACGTCGCTCATAGTCGCTACTAGCGACGACCTAAGCGACGTAACAACGACGTATATTAATCACATGATCTAGTCGTCGCGAAACGTCGCTCTTCGCTCGGACGTCGCTAATAGCGACTATTATTGTGTAGTGGTTGTTTGTTATGAAATGTGAGGCGAACTCTTAAAGGACCATTTTGTTAGAGCGTCTCATTTAATATGTAGTTTGAATTTGTCTTGGTTTCAAATCCTTCGATGTTTCGTGAATTCACATTTCTTAATGTTTAAACCATATTCTTTACCTGTGACTTCGAATAATAGTTTATTTAATAATATCATATTGAACAAATTTGTAACAATAAAGAATTTGGATCAAAAAATATTTTATTTAATGATTTACAAAAATCATACAAAGCCAAGAACATGAATCAACATGATATTAACATACACAAGCAAGAACAATATCTCTTTATAAAAATTAATATCTTTTTAAAGCTGTCTTATTGAACTATTAAGTTATATACTATGAACCAATATTTACAAGTCAATGTGCATTAACCAATCTTACATTTCTCATATAAATTTGCATAAATTCGACTGAAGCTTACTAATATCTAAATATCATATTCAACAAAATTATACGAGAAAATATAATTGGCAAAGATTTACACCTATGCAACTAATCTGGTACAAAATCCATGTAGCATTAAATCAAATTTATTTGCATCTGTATTAAAACAAAAATACAGATAATAAATCATAAATTAACTAAATATCATTTTACATAAAGTCCCTGCAGCCATACCGATCATAAGTTAATTGGTAACATGGTGATCGGGACATATAGTCCCTGCAGCCATTCGACTGGCGAGGCAGAAACTATGGTACGACATGATGATACGACAACCTATCACTATATCTTATACAGTAGTAGATGATATTTTAGTATTACATTATGTGAGTTCATCTTGATTCTGTTACATTCTTCATATACTAGATACTAGATTCGATAAGAACGTATACTACACCATATGTACAGAACATAGATGATTCACACTAATGTATGCTAGAATGAATTTTGGGTTGTATTCTGAGCCATCCGTTCTCACACTTAAAACACATATGAATTATAAATATGTGTCAATCTTTGTTTTTATATTTTCGGCGAACCCAGGAATTGAATTCTGTAATTTGTATTTTGGATTCTGTACCCTATGGCTCGACAACCAACCGGAGAGGATACTCTGAGAGATCCATCTGAGTAGGACTTATACTCTGAGAGATCACCTTTACAAGAATGATATCAGTAGTGGAATTGAGTGTTGGAGGAGATATTATCAGAGTATACGTGCTACTCAGATGGGTCTCTCACCGTTACTATTTTTTCTGACAGCATGGTGGATGTGCTCCGTCAACAGATTCTTGCTCTGAGCCAAAACTTTGCCCCGGAGCTCAAGTGAACATCCTTCGTGTAGAGCTCGAGTGAGAGGTTCCTGACAGCATGGTGGTCTCCTTTGTTAAAGTATCCGTGCTCGTCCCACAACCAATCAAATTTTTTTTCATTTCTAATCTCTTGAATATGAAGCTCTGCTTCACATTTGGCTCTACCTTCTGGTATATAAGAACCAAATGTGAAACAGAGTTTAATATTCAAGATATTAGAAATGAAGAAATTTTCGATTGGTTGTGGGACGAGCAAGAATCCTTTGACAAAGGAGACCACCATGCTGTCAGGAACCTCTCGCTCGAGCTCTACTCAAGGATGTCCACTCGAGCTCCGGTGCAAAGGATTGACTCAGAGCGGATTTCTGGACAGAGATGACGAAGAAGATGGCTGCCAAAGCTTATGTAAGTTTTCTAGTTCTTTATACGTATTATATTTTTGTCATTTTGTATTACTGTAATTAAAATCGATCATTGCATCGTATCAATAGGTGATTTTGTACATTAGTTACAAGTGCTACTTAGTTAAAGTTCAAGTGCTACTTAGTTGTGTCTCTCTCTCTCTATCTATCTCGCTATCAACGCTATAGTGTTGTTCCCTTCGCAATACGGAATGGTCCGATACCGATACTCTGAGTATCAGACCATTCCTATGTGTATCGGTATCGCAATCACAATACCGATACTCGAGTATCGCATTGATACTCAAGTATCACATCTGATAGTTCTCTCATTTATTTGTCAATTACTGTATTTCAGTTCTAGTTAGTTTTATGTGATTCTCTGATAGTTCTTTCATTCATTTTCAACCGCTCCCTCCTGTGAATATTGATTTTACCAGATGGCACCCATGACCCGAGGAGCGGCACGTCGTTTGAGGAAAACAGTGAATGCTGAGGTGGCTCCTCCTACTGTTAAGGAGGAAGTGACACCGGTAGCTAGTGAGACCGGGAGTTCTATTAATCCAGCACCGGTATCTAGTGAGACCGGGAGTTCTATTCATGCAGCACTTGCAAGGGACTACATCTCTCCTGCCGCCGTCGATCCCACTTATTCGAGGTGGTTGCGTGATCATATCACTGAGCGTTTGCGTGAGCTGCGTGGTTCTCATTAGCGTTTGCGTGTGTCACCCTCACTTTTTCCAGTTAGGGGTAAAATGGTAATCTTCCATTTTATATTATTTTGGGAATTTTATTTCATGAATAATATTATTTAATTATTATAGGAGTCGGGTTCGAATTTCATCGCATTCCGAGTTAATTCGGGACCCCGGTAAATTTCGACTTGTGCTGTAATTAGCCTGTTAGCTAACCATGGCCCACCACACTAAAAATTAGGGTTTAAGAGTTTGGACTAGTTCCCCATGAGTAATTTAGTTTAATTATGATTTTTATTTATTTTTAGCAACTTCCTAAACCTAATTTGGATTATTTTAGCATGTAGGCTTAGGGAGGGGCAAACTTGTAATTACAAGTGCCCCTACCCATGCTCCATGGCCGGCCACCTACAGCACCCCCTCCACCTCTCCTTTCTTCTTCACTAAGTTATCACTCTCTCTCTTCATTCATTCCTTTCCAACTTCTTCTTCTCCATCAAAATCTACAATTTAGGTATGTCATTAACTCTCATTTAATTCCTCATTTTGCATTCATCCCTTCACATTAATTATAGGGGAGACCATTCTCTACAAGTTGACCCTAGCCTTTGTAGGTTTCCTTAAAATATAGTTTAAGGATTATTTATGGATTTATCCTTTTAGAGAGGTATATATATATATATACATGTGTATTTGTGTGTGTAGAGGAGAGTGGTAGTGGTGTCGAGAGTGTGTATTTATATATATGTGTGTATGTGTCTGTATATATATATAGATATGTATGTGTCAGAATAGGAAGGAGAATAGGAAGGAGAATGAGAAGGAGAATGGAAAGGAGAATGGGAAGGAGAATGAGGAAGGAGAATAGGAAGGAGAATGAGAAGGAGAATGGGAAGGAGAATGAGGTAGGAGAATAGGAAGGAGAATGGGAAGGAGAATAGGAAGGAGAATGGGAAGGAGAATGGGAAGGAGAATGAGGAAGGAGAATAGGAAGGAGAATGAGAAGGAGAATGGGAAGGAGAATGAGGAAGGAGAATAGGAAGGAGAATGGGAAGGAGAATAGGAAGAAGAATAGAAAGGAGAATGAGAAGGAGAATGGGAAGGAGAATGAGAAAGGAGAATAGGAAGGAGAATGAGAAGGAGAATGAGGAAGGAGAATAGAAAGGAGAATGAGAAGGAGAATGGGAAGGAGAATGAGGAAGGAGAATAGGAAGGAGAATGGGAAGGAGAATAGGAAGGAGAATGAGAAGGAGAATGGGAAGGAGAATGAGGAAGGAGAATAGGAAGGAGAATGAGAAGGAGAATGGGAAGGAGAATGAGGAAGGAGAATAGGAAGGAGAATGGGAAGGAGAATGAGAAGGAGAATAGGATTTTGAGAATGAATCGGAGTTCGGGTAGTCGGATTGACTTGAAACTTGGGTGGCATGTTGGGTACACCCCACAAATGTCATATTTGAGCCGATTTTTGGCTCGGTTGACCCAGAGTTGACTTTTTACCCAAAAGTCAACCGTGAGTCAACACTTTGTCTAGATTTCACCAAATCCAAACTAGAGTTGACCAGTTGACCAAAAATCAACTGTTAGTCAACATTTGACCAGTTTGACCTAGAGTTGACCAGAGTTGACCAGTTGACCAAAAGTCAACTGTAGGCCAACTCTTGATCCCGTTTGACTTTCTTCGACTTGTTTTGACCCGTGATGCCTGGTATGACCTAGGATTGACTTGGTTAGGCTTAGATTGACTTGATATAACTTGATTTGACCTAGATTGAATTGATAGGACTTAGTGTGACTCAGTGAGACCTAGTTTGACCTAGATTGCATATTATTCATTGTAAATCATTCCTAAACTTGTTTAAACCTAAATTAACTTACAGTATCTCATATTTAGGTTTTCTGATACCGCTCTGAGCATTGATATACCATACAGCTCAGGACAGCAGGCGAGTACATTCACTGATAGTTTTTATTGTCTTGATATTTGCTATATCCGATTCAGTCGTAGTGTCTTACTTGATTCTCAGACACGATAGTGCACGGACTAGTATTGTCGGATTCCTGTCATGAGATGCCATTCCTGGATTTCTTGGGATACTGGTACTTGCTTAGTCTTGATTCTCGTACTTGTATTGACGCCGATTCCTGAAGAGGACTTGCTCCCCTCTTTGGAAATCCCGCGTCATGACGTGCTATGTCCGGATCCGTATACTATTCGGGGAATGGGGAATATTATAGATAGTGTGATCAATACCCACCTTGAGTTACTACTTGTATCATAGCTATACCCTCACCTCATAATGGGTATAGCCTGACCTGTGCTACTACTTGCTCCATAGCTTACCATCCCGGCCGGGCCGAGTCCACGTACTTGTAGCCGGTCGGCTGGAAGCCTGATACTTGACCCATACCGATCACATTAGGCTATAATGTTCGAGGCATATTTTATGTTTACTTTTTCTGTCATATATCCTGTTCTGTCTACATTCAGTACCTTCTCACCATGCATGATATACAGTTACTCACATGCTTTACATGCCTTTACATTGTACCTTGATTGAAGATTAAGTTCTGCTCGGGAGAAGAGTTACAACCCCGGTCCTTGTTTGGTTTAAGGGTTGTGACTCGGCTTCCGAACGGTTCCCAAGTCTTCGCATATCTTTGTCTTGTAGTTCATTACACTGTCTCTTATAGAACTTGTCAATTCACATGGAACTGCTGTTAGTGTTTGTACTTGCTCATTTTCCTGACAGGATACCGTTATGATATATTACAGATGATTCCGATGCGGACTGCTCGACCTATTATGGGCTCGAGTCAGATGGAGTAGCCTTAGATCGTGGCCTTATAGTGGAGCCACTAGATTTTGTACTTCCAGAGTAGTGTAGGCTAGCTAGGTTTGACTGGACTGCGATCCAGCTAGCTTATCAGACTGTAGTTCTATATTCTATTTTGATACTCTGTGATGTATATATCTGGACTTGTATTAGACTGTGGACTTGTTTTACTCTTTCATCTATCATATGTCTTTACTCTGAGCTATCTACCTTAGTTTTATTCTGTGATTGAGACTGTATTGATATGTCACCTCCATTCGGAGAGTATATACTGTACAGGTACATTTTAACTGTTAGTCGTAGGTATTTACAGACGTTATATACAGCGTTCTACCGCCGATTCTGCGGCGTAGGCTGGACGTACCCACGTGCTCGTGCCCCTCATAAGGGTGCGGGTCGTAACACGTTTTTGTGGTGGCCCACGCAGGTCCAGTGTCGCAATTAGTGCGATCTCGTAATGGTGCTCGACTTAGAGTACTAATTACGAGCCTGCGATTAAGACGTAGGACCTAGGACATGATAGGAGTTTCTCAATCACACCTAGGAAATTTCTGATCTTTTGATTATCATGATTATTCACCTTGTATTAAATTAACTGTCCTTCTTTGATAATCTACTCATGTGCCATATTGACCTCTTGTTTTAATTCGTCTCCAGGATGACGAAGACACATCCGCAGGCCTCTGGATCGAGTAGCTTGCCTGAGAGATCTGATCAGGTCGAGGAGGAGGTTCATGAGACTGCCCCCAGTGATTCTACTATTCCAGAGACCCAGGCAGTTGCGCAGGGAGGTCTACCACCTCCACCCCAGAGGGTTACGGCCGTTCTTCTAGAGATACTGCCGCCACTACCACCGATACCGACGGATACGCATCATATGTTCCTTCTCCTTCAGCAGATGATGGAGACACAGCGGGCCCAGGCAGAGGCATCGCAGCGCCAGTCGAAGGCGTCACACCGACAGATGGAGATGCTGAGGCAGAGTATGGAGAACTCGCATCAGCTTGCCCTTGCAGCAGTAGAGAGAGTGGCACCGGGTACGGTACAGGGCCCTACCGGCCAGCAGCCGAGCCAGCAGCAGTCCAGGCCGGGGACAGTGTTAGACTTCAGGAAGATGAGCTCCAGGGACTTCACAGGCACGGAGGGCATTCTTTACGCAGACGACTGGCTGGAGGATGTAGAGCGGAGCATGGAGCTGGCAGAGCTTCCTAGAGCGCTTTGGGTTTCGGCAGCAGCCAGCCGATTCTTCGACATTGCGCTGACATGGTACCGCACGGATCCTCGTGCGTCGATGAGAGGGCTGACTTGGGAGAACTTCCGGAGGCTCTTCAAGGAGAAGTTCTTCCCGGACGTGGCTCTTACAGCATTGGAGGGCCAGTTCGTGGGTCTAGTTCAGGGGAACTCGTCGGTGGACGAGTATGCAGCTGAGTTCTTCCGCCTTAGCAGGTTTGCTCCCGATATGATCCAGGATGAGGGGCAGAAGGCTCGTAAGTTCCGCAGGGGACTTATTCATGCAGTGCGCACCCGCACCTCGGGTCGCCGAGACGCGACGTTCGATCAGATACTGATGGATGCACAGATCGCAGAGGAGGACTTCGGCCTCAAGCCGAAGAGGAGCGGAGATACTATGGGGGCGAGTTCCAGTGCGGGACCGTCCAAGCGTCCCCATATTCAGTAGCAGCAGCAGAGGCCGTTCCAGCAGCAGCCTCTGTTGCAGATCCAGCAGGCACCGGCGCGTGTCCAGCAGCATCAGGGTCAGGGCCAAAGGCAGACCCAGCAGTGTGTCTTCTGCGGGAAGACGGGGCATAGCAGAGACGTATGCCGGAGGAGGTTAGGCGCTTGCCTATTCTGCGGAGGGACCGACCACCAGCTGAAGGGCTGCCTTGCTCGGGCAGCCAAGGGAGGCCAGGACAGGGTGCAGCCAGCTAGAGGACCAGCGGTTCAGCAGAGGGGTCCTCCACTCCAGACCCAGCAGCAGCGTTTTGTCCAGCACCAGAGGGGAGCACCCGCGGGCAGGGTGTTCGCTTTGGCAGCAGAGGAGGAGGCAGAGCCCGTGGAAGATGTTGTTGCAGGTCATGTTCTCCTAGATTCTTTCCCTGCTTTCGCCTTATTTGATTCTGGGGCAACCCATAGTTTTGTGTCTGTTTCTTTTGCTCTGAGACACAATATCATTGCTGAATATATGGGTAGGACTTGCAAGATTATGACCGGGGGAGGTATTATCCTGGTTAATAATATTTGCAAGGGGCGGAGAGTCACTCTGAGAGGCCGGGACTTGAGTGCGTGTCTGCTCGTAATGCCCCTACCGAGGTACGATATGGTACTCGGTATGGATTGGTTGAGCATGCACCATGCTAGCATTGATTGTAGAGGAGGCAGAGTTCTTTTTAGGACGTCGGGTGAGCCAGAGATCGAGTTTGCTCGAGGAGCAGCGGAGCCGGAGGCTGGATTCTGCGGAGCTTTGTTGGCGGGGCAGGATTTGCCACATCCGTTGATTGCTGAGTTCTCGAATGTCTTTCCCGAGGAGTTGTCGGGGATGCCGCCAGACAGGGACATTGAGTTCTCCATAGACTTGGTGCCGGGCGCCGAGCCCATCTCGCAGCATGTCTATAGGGTGAACAACAGCGAGTTGATAGAGCTGAAGAAGCAAGTCGACGAGCTGCAGGACAAGGGGTTCATCAGATCCAGTTCTTCGTCCTGGGGAGCGCCAGTCCTGTTCGTGCCGAAGAAGGACGGTACGTCCCGCATGTGCATTGATTACCGGGCGCTCAACAACCTCACTATCAAGAATAGGTATCCTTTGCCGAGGATCGACGACTTGTTCGATCAGCTGAGTGGGGCAAAGGTCTTTTCGAAGATAGATTTGAGGTCCGGGTATCACCAGCTGAAGGTGAGGCGGGATGACATTCCCAAGACGGCATTTCGGACTCGGTACGGCCAGTACGAGTTTACAGTGATGCCATTTGGGTTGACCAATGCTCCCGCGGTGTTCATGAACTTGATGAACAAGGTATTCCATCAGTACCTTGACAAGTTCGTGGTGGTCTTCATAGACGATATCTTGATCTATTCGAAGACGCAGGAGGAGCATGAGGAGCACTTGAGAGTTGTGTTAGAGACTCTGAGGAGGGAGCAACTCTACGGGAAGCTTTCGAAGTATGAGTTCTTCTTAGACCAGGTGGAGTTCCTAGGTCATGTTGTGACCGAGCACGGGATTTCAGTAGACCAGAGGAAGATTTCGGCAGTGGAGTCTTGGTCTACGCCCAGTTCAGTTGCCGAGGTTCGGAGCTTTCTGGGTTTGGCTGGTTATTACCGGAAGTTCGTCCAGGACTTCTCGAGGATTGCAGAGCCGATGACTAGACTCACCAGGAAGGACGTGGAGTTCGTCTGGACTGATGAGTGTCAGGCTGCATTCGATGAGCTGAAGAGGAGGTTGACTTCAGCTCCGATCCTGACTTTGCCATCTGGGTCAGGAGGGTTCTCGATCTTCAGCGATGCTTCCGGGAAGGGTTTAGGGTGTGTTCTTCAGCAGCACGGGAAGGTGATTGGCTATGCATCCAGGCAGTTGCATCATCATGAGAAGAACTATCCTACTCATGATCTGGAGTTGGCCGCGGTGATATTTGCTTTGAAGTTGTGGAAGCATTACCTGTACGGAGAGCGAGTTGAGATCTTCATAGATCACAAGAGCTTGAAGTACGTGTTCACTCAGAAGGAGTTGAACATGCGGCAGAGGCGGTGGTTAGAGCTGATGAAGGACTTCGATATATCCTTGCAGTACAATCCGGGGAAGGCCAACGTAGTTGCAGATGCCTTGAGCAGGTATCCAGTTGCTATGTTCTTGACGACAGATCGTTACTTGTTGGCCGACCTGGATAGTTTGGGTATCGAGGTCATCATTCCGGGCATGGAGATCCAGATGTGGGGTTTGCAGATTCAGTCTGAGCTGATGGATAGAGTCAGGTCAGTGCAGTATGATGATGTTGCCCTGAGGAGCATCAGGGAGCAGGTGAGGATGAGCTTGCTTGACGATTTCTCTTTAGCCGAAGACGGGTCGTTGCGGCACGGTACTAGGCTGTGCGTTCCGCGTGGAGAGCTTCGGGAGGAGGTTCTTCAGGAGGCGCATCGCTCTCAGTATTCTATGCATCCTGGAGCCAACAAGATGTATAGGGACCTGAGAGAGCACGTATGGTGGTATGGCATGAAGTGCGAGGTAGCTCAGTTTGTATCTCGTTGTCTTGTGTGTCAGCAGGTGAAGGCCGAGAGGCAGAGACCAGGTGGATTGCTACAGCCGCTACCCATTCCCGAGTGGAAGTGGGAGCACATCACCATGGACTTTGTATCTGGACTTCCACGGTCGCCAGGAGGGAAGGACGCGGTTTGGGTCATAGTTGATAGATTGACCAAATCGGCTCACTTTTTGCCTTTCAAAGTGGGTTTGTCTACGGAGAGGCTGGCTGAGCTGTATGTTCGTCAGATTGTGAGATTGCACGGAGTTCCGGTGAGCATAGTTTCAGATCGGGATAGCCGATTCACTTCCCACTTCTGGAGGAGTTTGCAGGCTAGCTTGGGCACCTCGCTCAAGTTTAGTACTGCTTATCATCCTCAGACAGACGGGCAGTCGGAGAGGACCATCCAGACTCTGGAGGATATGCTTCGCACATGTGTGCTAGATCTCGGGGGTTCTTGGGAGGACCATCTTCACCTGGTAGAGTTTGCTTACAACAACAGCTACCAGGCCAGTATAGAGATGTCACCATTTGAGGCTCTATATGGACGGAGATGCCGTACTCCTTTGTCTTGGGACGATGTTGGCGAGCGGGCGCTTCTTGGTCCGGAGATGGTTGTGGATGCGGCCGAGAAGGTCAGATTGATTAGAGACAGACTCCGGGTGGCTCAGGATAGGCAGCGGCATTGGGCCGATAGTCACCGGAGACCGTTAGAGTTCGAGGTTAGTTTCAGTTCTTGTCATGTTTGTTGTGATTGTTTGTTAGTTGTGTGTTGAGTTTTGTCTTGTGTCTAGGTTGGTGACATGGTATTTCTGAGGATATCCCCGACACGTGGCACTATTCGCTTTGGCGGCGGTGGGAAGCTCAGTCCGTGCTACATCGGACCTTTCACCATCTTAGAGAGGATCGGTGCAGTAGCCTACAGACTGGACTTGCCTACCAGGCTCGAGGGAGTGCACAACGTGTTTCATGTATCTCAGCTGAGGCGGTACGTGGCAGATCCTAGCCATGTATTGGACCATTCAGCGATACAGGTGGGACCTACTCTCAGCTATCCAGAACAGCCAGTGGAGATTCTGGATCGCAGGGAGAAGGTGCTCCGGAACCAGGTCATACCCTTGGTTCGGGTTGCGTGGAGGCATCACTCTCCAGGTGAGTCTACCTGGGAGAGGGAGGACGACATGCGGGAGCGTTTCCCTTATCTTTTTGCGCCCTGAGGTATAAATTTATTTTCTTTATTTCTGTTTGTGTTTTCCTGTGCTTGTTGTCTTCAATTTCGAGGACGAAATTTTTTTTTAAGGTGGATAGACTTGTCACCCTCACTTTTTCCAGTTAGGGGTAAAATGGTAATCTTCCATTTTATATTATTTTGGGAATTTTATTTCATGAATAATATTATTTAATTATTATAGGAGTCGGATTCGAATTTCATCGCATTCCGAGTTAATTCGGGACCCCGGTGAATTTCGACTTGAGCTGTAATTAGCCTGTTAGCTAACCATGGCCCACCACACTAAAAATTAGGGTTTAAGAGTTTGGACTAGTTCCCCATGAGTAATTTAGTTTAATTATGTTTTTTATTTATTTTTAGCAACTTCCTAAACCTAATTTGGATTATTTTAGCATGTAGGCTTAGGGAGGGGCAAACTTGTAATTACAAGTGCCCCTACCCATGCTCCATGGCCGGCCACCTATAGCACCCCCTCCACCTCTCCTTTCTTCTTCACTAAGTTATCACTCTCTCTCTTCATTCATTCCTTTCCAACTTCTTCTTCTCCATCAAAATCTACAATTTAGGTATGTCATTAACTCTCATTTAATTCCCCATTTTGCATTCATCCCTTCACATTAATTATAGGGGAGACCATTCTCTACAAGTTGACCCTAGCCTTTGTAGGTTTCCTTAAAATATAGTTTAAGGATTATTTATGGATTTATCCTTTTAGAGAGGTATATGTATATATATATACATGTGTATTTGTGTGTGTAGAGGAGAGTGGTAGTGGTGTTGAGAGTGTGTATTTATATATATGTGTGTATGTGTCTGTATATATATATAGATATGTATGTGTCAGAATAGGAAGGAGAATAGGAAGGAGAATGAGAAGGAGAATGGGAAGGAGAATGGGAAGGAGAATGAGAAGGAGAATGGGAAGGAGAATGAGGAAGGAGAATGGGAAGGAGAATAGGAAGGAGAATGGGAAGGAGAATGAGGAAGGAGAATAGGAAGGAGAATGAGAAGGAGAATGAGGAAGGAGAATAGGAAGGAGAATGGGAAGGAGAATGGGAAGGAGAATATGAAGGAGAATGAGAAGGAGAATGGGAAGGAGAATGAGGAAGGAGAATAGGAAGGAGAATGGGAAGGAGAATGAGGAAGGAGAATAGGAAGGAGAATGGGAAGGAGAATAGGAAGGAGAATAGGAAGGAGAATGAGAAGGAGAATGGGAAGGAGAATGAGGAAGGAGAATGGGAAGGAGAATGAGAAGGAGAATGGGAAGGAGAATGAGAAGGAGAATGGGAAGGAGAATAGGAAGGAGAATAGGAAGGAGAATGAGAAGGAGAATGGGAAGGAGAATGAGGAAGGAGAATAGGAAGGAGAATGGGAAGGAGAATGAGGAAGGAGAATGGGAAGGAGAATGGGAAGGAGAATGATGAAGGAGAATAGGAAGGAGAATGGGAAGGAGAATGAGAAGGAGAATAGGAGTTTGAGAATGAATCGGAGTTCGGGTAGTCGGATTGACTTGAAACTTGGGTGGCATGTTGGGTACACCCCACAAATGTCATATTTGAGCCGATTTTTGGCTCGGTTGACCCAGAGTTGACTTTTTACTCAAAAGTCAACCATGAGTCAACACTTTGTCTAGATTTCACCAAATCCAAACTAGAGTTGACCAGTTGACCAAAAATCAACTGTTAGTCAACATTTGACCAGTTTGACCTAGAGTTGACCAGAGTTGACCAGTTGACCAAAAGTCAACTGTAGGCCAACTCTTGATCCCGTTTGACTTTCTTCGACTTGTTTTGACCCGTGATGCCTGGTATGACCTAGGATTGACTTGGTTAGGCTTAGATTGACTTGATATAACTTGATTTGACCTAGATTGAATTGATAGGACTTAGTGTGACTCAGTGAGACCTAGTTTGACCTAGATTGCATATCATTCATTGTAAATCATTCCTAAACTTGTTTAAACCTAAATTAACTTACAGTATCTCATATTTAGGTTTTCTGATACCGCTCTGAGCATTGATATACCATACAGCTCAGGACAACAGGCGAGTACATTCACTGATAGTTTTCATTGTCTTGATATTTGCTATATCCGATTCAGTCGTAGTGTCTTACTTGATTCTCAGACACGATAGTGCACGGACTAGTATTGTCGGATTCCTGTCATGAGATGTCATTCCTGGATTTCTTGGGATACTGGTACTTGCTTAGTCTTGATTCTCGTACTTGTATTGACGCCGATTCCTGAAGAGGACTTGCTCCCCTCTTTGGAAATCCCGCGTCATGACGTGCTATGTCCGGATCCGTATACTATTCGGGGAATGGGGAATATTATAGATAGTGTGATCAATACCCACCTTGAGTTACTACTTGTATCATAGCTATACCCTCACCTCACGATGGGTATAGCCTGACCTGTGCTACTACTTGCTCCATAGCTTACCATCCCGGCCGGACCGAGTCCACGTACTTGTAGCCGGTCGGCTGGAAGCCTGATACTTGACCCATACCGATCACATTAGGCTATAATGTTCGAGGCACATTTTATGTTTACTTTTCCTGTCATATATCCTGTTCTGTCTACATTCAGTACCTTCTCACCATGCATGATATACAGTTACTCACATGCTTTACATGCCTTTACATTGTACCTTGATTGGAGATTAAGTTCTGCTCGGGAGAAGAGTTACAACCCCGGTCCTTATTTGGTTTAAGGGTTGTGACTCGGCTTCCGAACGGTTCCCAAGTCTTCGCATATCTTTGTCTTGTAGTTCATTACACTGTCTCTTATAGAACTTGTCAATTCACATGGAACTGCTGTTAGTGTTTGTACTTGTTCATTTTCCTGACAGGATACCGTTATGATATATTACAGATGATTTCGATGCGGACTGCTCGACCTATTATGGGCTCGAGTCAGATGGAGTAGTCTTAGATCGTGGCCTTATAGTGGAGCCACTAGATTTTGTACTTCCAGAGTAGTGCAGGCTAGCTAGGTTTGACTGGACTGCGATCCAGCTAGCTTATCAGACTGTAGTTCTATATTCTATTTTGATACTCTGTGATGTATATATCTGGACTTGTATTAGACTGTGGACTTGTTTTACTCTTTCATCTATCATATGTCTTTACTCTGAGCTATCTACCTTAGTTTTATTCTGTGATTGAGACTGTATTGATATGTCACCTCCATTCGGAGAGTATATACTGTACAGGTACATTTTAACTGTTAGTCATAGGTATTTACAGACGTTATATACAGCGTTCTACCGCCGATTCTGCGGCGTAGGCTGGACGTACCCACGTGCTCGTGCCCCTCGTAAGGGTGCGGGTCGTGACAGCGTGAGCTGCGTGGCCACATATGGTGGAGGATTATATACGCAGAGCGGATGAAGCGGAGAGAGCACGAGACGATCCACCTCCTCCTTCTCAGTGATTTTGTTTATGTTTTTGGACATTTAGACATTTGGATATGTGTATATTTTGGATATTTTGTTTTTGTTTGGATATTTTGCTATGTGTGTTGGGATAGTGTGCTAGATATTGTGTTGGATATTTTGTTGGTCATTGTGTTGGATATTTTTTGTGTATGTTGTGATATATTGGATGTTTGGAGATATTGTGTTGGCAATATGGATATTTGTTGGATATATTGGATGTCGGATATGTTATATTTGTGTATGGTGGATGCTGAATATGTTATATTACATGGAATAGTCTCTTTCCTACAATTTTTTTTTTCAAAAATATTTCAGTTAGCGACGGATTACCGACGGGTTGCCGACGGACATTTGCAGGTAGCGACGGATTACCGACGGATTACCGACTGACTTTTGCAGCTAGCGACGGTTTCCCGACGGATTATCCGTCGGCTTGTTTCTGAAAAAAGTTCGCGACGGAATGGCGACGGATTTCCCGTCGCTCATGTTCTGGAAATATGAAAGATTTTCAGAAGGGTGGCGACGGATTATCCGGATTTTCCGTCGCTCATGTTCTGGAAATATGAAAGATTTCCAGAAGGGTGGCGACGGATTATCCGTCGCTCCACCGCCGCTAATCCGTCGAGGTTAGCGACGCTTTAGCGACGGATATTGCGTATCAGAAACCCTCTGATACGAGGTTAGCGACGATTTAGCGACGTATTGTCCGTCGCTAATTGTATGAATATATTAAAAATTTAAACTGTCGAAGTTGACGAGAAGCCGTCGACTTGCCGTCGCTAAAAATTTTTATTTTGCCAACGAAAATCCGTCGCTAATTAGTCGCAGAGCGGCGGACTAGCGACGAGCTAGTTTTAGCGACGAGGTTATTCCCGACGGCTTTTTTCAGTCCGTATTCGTCGGAAATCCGTCGGTAATGTGAATTACCGACGGATTTCGGACGGATAAGGCCGTCGCTAAATCGTTGTATTTTAGTAGTGCTTTAATCGATGACAACGAATCTATTAGAAATGTGTGTCCTTTCTATTGTGTCTCTTCATCATCTATAAAAGTATATATAATTGTTTGAATAATTTACTTACTCATCCATCAAACATTACGTCTAAGAGAGGAATGGACTACCAACATTGCTTCGTTCAGTTCCTGCAGTGTAAAGTGCTGCTATCGAAGGAGAAGAACCGTTGTATCCTGGTAGACTAATCGTAATTAAACCGTAAGTACCAGTGCGGGACGAATATTGTCTTAAGGACATTGAACCAAGTTCAAGCCTCGGTCTCGGTCAGATTATTTACTTAAATTATATTCTATTATTCTCTCTCTTAAGTACAGAGTTGGAATTATTTAATACTAACATTTTGGACCTACTGTTCCCAACTTTCACTATTTTATAAATGAAATGAATAATACGCGTCCATTCTGATTCAAGCCGGAGTAGATGGGACAAATGACTTCTACCCCCAGCCTCTAGCCCAGAGATGATTGGCATATTAAGATAATGTTGGTAGTAGATTAGTAATCTAATCCCTAAACTCCTACAGAGACCAAGGGAATTAATCTTCATGAGCATCAAATAAAGCATATAAGATTTGGACACATGATCAGTCCAATCCCATATTTGGTATTTCCTTGATATATATACTTCATCAATACTAATCAATGGCCAAACTTTTCCATGTTGTGAGCTTTAATTTCATTATCATGACATCTTATATTATGAGATATCACCATCATGAACAAAAATTATTCTTGTGTACTTAATTATGCTAAATGCTTGATTAAGGGGGTTGGGATCTTGGGTTTTGTGACTCATAGGGTGGAACCTATTTACCTCTTATATTTATACACATACTCCTATGTAACCCGGACTTAATACGAGATCCATGAGGTGGCTATCTCAGGCCCAAACTTTTAGAGGACACAATTTTTTAAATTCTATTTAATATATGCAAGCTCAATTCTGAACAAAAGCCCATCAGACTCATTTTAATCCTTTTAGTACGTGTAATTTTTTTTTTTTTGTTATTATAGGATCTTTAAATATCAAATACTAAAATACCAAAAGACAAGTCAGTTAATCAGACTAAAAAATTTATGCAAACTTAAATACTTTTATATCCAAAACATGGAGATCGGTAATATTTAAGTGACTATGTGATGTCTTTGAAAAAGCCTTTGATGGCCTAAGAGTTTTTCTTTTCTTTTCTTTTCCTTTTTATTATTATCATTATGAACTATCCCAAATACTGTTACCTTCATTTCTATTTATTTGTCCAGAACATCAGTTTTATACGTTTTATTAGAAATTTCATTGTGACATATATTATTTTGGATATTATATATTATTTATTGTTTTATTTTATGAATTTTGTGTTGATAATACTATTGTATTCTCGTCGATGAAAATATATATATATCAAGTTTTGAGGACACCACATTAGAGTTCGTTTCAGGTCTCAAAATTTAAAATCCAATGCCAGTGCACAAACGTGAATGCCTCGTCGAAGCCCTCCTTTGCTTTTTTAGCCGCGCTAACACGATATATATATATTTCTTTTATTTCGGAAACTATTTTTCTTTCGTGATCCTTTTCGTTGAATTCTAAACACAGAAAATAAATAAATATTTTTTTTGAGATAACCTACGATACGTGTGGGACGTACACGTGGCTCGATCCATCGATCTCCGCCGGTCAGTTAGGAGCTTATACCCCTTCTTGCTAACAAGTCATTCGAGTTCGGTCACAATTAGTTGATAACAATTAATAATGCTATGCATATTCACTGTTCTTTGTTGATGATGGACCCCAATTTCTCTATAGATACAAACTCTTCTTCAAAACTAACAAAAAGTATTAAGCAAGCATGATGGGCAAAACTAAGTGAAAACCAACCAAAAAACAATAATTTTCTCTAATATTTGACTATAAATTATATGTTTCACGCGTCCGATTTCAGAAAGTATGTTCGTAATTGCGACGGTTTTTGTTCTCAAGCGTCACCGTTCCGATTATTTCCCAGTTGCTTATTAGTGTTTGTCCTAATCGAAGTGTTCGATAAGTTATAGACAAATACCAAGGGCACACTACAGTAATTAAGAAGGGATAACAGTTATGTGCATATTCGGATCTGCAATTTTTTTTTTATAGAAATTTTGACCTATCTTCAACTTTATTTATCATATTTAAGGGTGTACCCCACAGCATTTCCATAATGTACAACACCTTCACTTTTTACGGAATCAGTAAAAAATTGACGGTTAACTATTTTGACCAAAAAATTTTGATCTTCACCACAAGCACATAACAAACAAGATATGGGCGTGGACTAGTACGTTCCTATCAAGTGGAGAAGGAGAAAGAAAGAAAAAAGAAAAAAAAAAAAAATCCTCTCAAGGATGTTGTCAAGGAACTGTGACCACCAATGGGACAGAACCATTGGTTTCATTATCACTACTTGAAAAATGGTGGTTTGATCAATAAACACGTATGCCCTTTTTCTTCTGTTACACGAGCCAGGGGAGCCATGAGATGATTTGATGTTATTGCATCATGATTTACATAATGCAGTCTCAAGGCATGTTTGCTGGTCTTCGTCTAAGAGATTATCGGCGACAAGCAGGGGAGGGGAGCGGAGCGGAGCGGAGCGGGGGCGGTGGCGGGGAGGGAGGAGCGAACGGCGAGGAAGGGGGAAGGGGACCGGTGGCTGTGGCGGGGAGGGGAGAGCGAACGGTGAGGAGGGGGGGAAGGGGAGCGGAGGCGGTGGCCAGGAGCAGCGGCGGCGGCAGCAGCCTGCCTGTGGAGGAGGGTTTGGGAGGAAAGAGGAAGAAGACAATGGAAGGAACATTTTGGTCAATTTTTTTTTTTTTTTGTCAAGACAATTGACTGTCAATTTCTGTCAGAATTCCATTAAAAGTGGGCAGTCTTGTACATTGTGGAAACACTGTGGAGGGGGGTAAGTCTTTTTTTTTTTTTTTTTTTTTTTTTTTTTTTTACGTCCTTGTTATTTTAGGATTGCTAAATTTTGGCCGTATTTATTTTATATCGAGTGTCAAAATTTTGGAAGTCATGCTAAAATTTTGGCCGTGTCAAAATTTTGGAAGTCCTAAATATACACAAAGCTGTCAAAATTTTGACAATCTTTTTTTCCAATACTGCCAAAATAGGCTTGAAAACGACTAAAAAAAATCTTTATCTTTATATTTTTTTATAGTGTCCTTAACATTTGTCATAAATCTTTATCTTTATAATTATAAAGAGATTTGCAAACGAACTAAAAAATGAGCAGTCTAAGGTGTATATATACCTCGATTAATTAAAAAATGAGCAATATAAGTTGCATGAAATTGATTGTGCTCAATCAATTGACAGTAAATTTTACTGCTCGACAGTTACATACTGTAACACTCTTTTTGAGTGAGCGCAACTAAATATACCAAAGTATAAGAATCCATTATTCTTGGCGAATGATCAATATCGATTGTCAGGTTAACCGAATGCATAAAGTATACGCCAAGATTCTCTTAAAAAATGGTGAATTTAAAAAGGAAAGGCACGCCAATTCTTGTTGGCGTTTGGAGAAAGGCAGCTCGTCAAGTGAGATACAAGACACAATTTGTGCGCATTGGTGCGAGACGTGCATTTGAGTATGATGATAATAAAATAAATTAAGAAACACAACAAAAATTTAAGCTTGATATTATATTGATTATATCTCAGCCAAGCACAATTATAGTTGTCCTCGACAATTTTTTATATTTTGCAAGCGCTGCACATGCAATAAACATTGTTTTATACTAATTTATAATATGAAATATTTATCTTCCGATTGCACAATAAAGTTTTTATGAAATTATAGGAGAAAAATGTTCTATCCGCACTAGTTACATGTTGTAGTTAGAAATTTTTCTTGAAGAACTAGGACGAAAGATAATTCTTTATTGATAATTGAAAAGTGTGCAAGTCAGGTGTTGCTATACTATTATATCTATACTATCTATACTATTATATAATGAAAAAACTTTTAACGTAAAATTTTTCTTTCCAAATATAATATTGCATATGTTTATTAATTAAAATTATCTATTAAAGTTAATAAGGACAGCTAGATAATTATGGTAGGTGTCCTTTGATCTTCCTAAATAGTCCTACATGATATATTAATGGGATATTTTAGCAAATGCCCCTATTTAAAATGTATAAACTAGCATATGTCCCCACTTTAAAAAAAATCTAACATATACCCCCATTCTTTGTATGGAACATTTAAAATTTTAAGCTATACCCCCACTTTTTAAACGAAAATGTGGCTGTTTCACATGGTATAGGGGTATATGCTAGTTTTTTTTTAAAGTGAGGGTATATGTTAGTTTATAGATTTTGAATGGGGGTATTTGCTAAAATATCCCTATATTAATATAAATAAATTTAGAATAATTAAGATGATTGTCTTTTAGTCTTCCTAAGTAGTCTTAATAAAAATTAGAATAATTATAACCATTTTATAACAATAATAATAATAAATAAAATACGTGCAACGTACGTACATACATACTAGTATATATAAAGCCATAAATGACTTACAAATTCGTTGACATTGAATAGTATCGATTATGCTCAATCAATTGACAGTAAATATTAATCTCACCATTTCAAAAGTATATCAAGACTTGGTAGCACAAATGGTTAGAGTGGAAACGGAAGATTTGAGAGGACGGTATTCGAATTCCGGTGGACGCGATCATGACAAATATTACTTTCTTCGAAGGGCCATCACAACATATGGCATGATGCAACTAGTTGAATCCATCAAACAATCATCTAGATCTTAAGGGTCTCCTGTAACTATCAAGGTTACTTGGCCAGGTATTTATTAAATTTTATGTTTTCACTAATAGACGCAAGTGCACAACTGAGCATCGATCGTTTCTCCAATTCTAGGTAGGTATCTTCTTTTTTGAAGATATAGAAACAATATTTTTCTTGGGATTTAATAGATTAAGTCTATGTCGTTACACCAACATCTAATTTCAGAGAAAAAGAATATAGAATTTGTTAACAAAAGATGAAGTCAAAAATTCAGAGAAAGTAAATGTTCTTATTAAACTTTTTTTTACAACAATATAATAATTACTTAAAAGAAAATTAGTGCTTTTTAGAACGTAGATTTCATTGAACCCAACCTCATCTTCACGAGAAATTATTTAGTGGTACGAACTTACTAAATAGTATCATGACATGCATACTAAAGAATAGTGACACTGAAAGAGTCGAAGAGAGTGGTATGTCATTGTGAAGAATAGTGGCATTGAAAGAGTCAAAGAGAGTGGTATGTCATTATAGCATTGATCGAAAGTCAAAACTCACCATTATCACGTGGTAAATCCGGACCACTAAATAATTTCTCCATCTTCACCGGTCCTAACTTATTTATGCTTACTCTTACCTTTGCATATTCTAAATTTAAATTTTGAATTTGGATCCTCCAGCAATTTCAACCATTAATACAACTCAGATTGCTTTATATAAATCCAAAATGGGGAAAAAATCTAAAAGAAAGGAAGATGTCCAGTTTGGGTATGATTGACCGATATGATCATCCAATTTTTTTATAAATATTCTAAGATTAATTGAACTTAGGTGTTCCAACATGTTCTCTTGAGTTATGATTTAATTAATGTTGGAGTTTGGTCTTCTTCTAAGTGAATTTTAGTCCCACATCGGCTAGACCAAAAGAGTTGTATCTCTATATAATAGCTTTCCTATTTTAGAGATGCACATATGGTGTGGAGGTGCACATGGGTGTGCCATGTGGGTTTATTTTTCTAATGGGAAAAGGACTAAATCAACAATAAAAGCATTCATGCTTTTTGCTCTTGGAAAATTCATTTCCATGGGAGCTAAGCCCCGTAGGGACTTAGCGACTCGGACTCGGACTCGGGCTCATGGGCTCATGAGGCGTAATGTGACGTTTTGTTGGCGCACATTGCACTTAGCCCAGTTGCGCATGCCCAGTTGCGCATGCCCAGTTGCATAAGCCCAGTTGCGCTGCCCAGGTGCGCGTCCAGGTTGCGCTCTGGTTGCGCTTGGGTGCGCTGGGTTGCGCTGGGTTGCGCAGGGTTGTGCTGGGTTGCGCAGGGTTGTGCTGGGTTGCTCGGTTTGCGCTGGTTGTGCAGTGTGCGCAGTGCGTGCAGTGCGCGCAGTGTGCGCAGTTCGTGCAGTGCACGCGGTTCAGTGCGCGCTCTATCGCGCAGAGTGCAAGGAGCGCTGGATGTGCGCAGTTGGCAGCAGAACGTGCGTTTGCATGTTCTGGGCGGTTGCTACATGTTCGGGGTGGTTATTACCACGTTCCCAACTTTGTGGCAACCGACCAGTTGCTGCAGGGCCTATATAAGGCATCCTCTCTCTCAAGGCTCATTACAGAATAGAAAGAGAAGCCACCACAGAAAGTTTATGAGTGTTCTTTAGCACAAGTAAACAGAGTATTCAGACGTGTTCTTTAACACAGTTCTGATCTTCCAGTAGCCTTCGAAGAGAGAGAGGAAAGGCGCCGCACCAGCGTTGCTTTTGCACGGGAGTTCGTGTCCATCCGAGGAGTCAGAAGAGCAGGAGTGTTCCAAGTTCTCCGACGAACTTGCTGGTTCCTGGAAGCTGTTCGTGTAGGGCGAATAAAGCTTTGAGCAACGGTGATTATTCACCCCAGCAGGAGTTCTTCCATCTTTCGCCAGTCACCTTCTTCGTTGCTGCCAGTAATTCTGATTGTATCTTCTTTTTAGAAGTACTACGATCTGGTTGCTGTTGATTACGAAATCTTTTTAGATTCTCGTAATATCATAACGATATCTTTTTAGATCTTCGTTATACTTACGCAACCTTTCTAGAAGTGTTGCGTTGGAACATTGTTTTTACAATTATTTCATATTCTCAGTTTTCCATCAAAAAATTGTGCCCCGGCTCTAACAATCTCAAAGCTTTAACATTGTTACGATGGAAAACGTTAATGTTTTACTCTTCAATTCTGACTTTTACAAGTTAGAAAAGTTTGATGGAGAACATTACCAAGTCTGGAAGAGGAAGGTATATCTCACCCTTCAACTCAAAGACGTAGATCACGTGCTTCTGGAGGAAGAACCTACCGTTCCAGATACTGGGTCTGCTGCCGCAATCACTGTGGCTACTAAACTTTAGGCCAAGTGGAGAAGAGAAAATAGCATTTGCAGGCTGCTAATCCTGAATGCTATGGAGGATTCCCTTGCAGAACCCTATTCTAAGAAGACTATCGCTAGAGACATATGGGAGTCTCTAGAAAAACTCTACGAAGAAGACAAGAACCGCAGTAAAATATTTGTGGTTGAAAAATATCACAAGTGGTTCTTTGAGGACGAAAAGTCTATGCTGCCGCAGGTGAAGGAGTTCCTGAAACTGCGACAGAAGCTGGAAGACGAGGCGATGCCCCTCCCCGACAAGTTTGTTGTTGGAGGGATTGTCTCAAAGCTCCCCGCTGGGTGGAGCAATTTCTATGCAAACATGCATAGGAAGAAACTTGAGATCAGCCTTGAAGATCTCTTGCAGGAAATATATGTTGAGGACCAGATGCGGGCTCAACTGAAGGTGGACACACTGTCCAACCAATTGGCAAACGCCAATCTGGTTCAGACCAAGGAACCAAGGGGAAAGCAAGCGGCTTTCCACAGCAAGAAGAAGGACTCTGACAATCTAAAAGTCAAGGGAACTTCTATCAAGAAAAAGAAGCCAAAGTCTCAAATGCCTTGCTTCAAGTGTGGCAAGAAGGGCCACTTTAAGAATGAGTGCAAAGCAAAAACCAAGCAATCAGAGCAAGGAGAGCCTAGTAAGGTATCTATGATCACTGACATTGTTGCTATGATTGCACAGATTGATGCGGTAAGGACTGACTCTGACTGGTGGGTAGACACTGGAGCCTCCTGCCATGTCTGCTCCAGTAAGGAGTGGTTCACCACCTATACACCTACTTCTGAAGTGGTAATGATGGCGAACCAGGCACAAGCTGAAGTGCTCGGAATCGGGACGGTGGTGTTGAAGCTGACTTCGGGGAAGTCTCTGACGCTTCAAGGCGTGAAGCACGTACCTGCTATCGCCAAGAACCTGATCTCAGGAGGCCTACTCTGCAAAGCATGCCTCAGGATGGACATCAATGCTGGCCAGATGGTGATGTCTATCAAAGGAACATATTTCGGAAAAGCTTTTTATACCGAAGGAATGTTCAAAATTCAGCTTGTAAATCAGTCCAATGTAATTAATGTGATTAATGAAGTCACTCATTCTGCTTATACTCTTGAGTTGTGGCATAATAGGCTAGGTCATGTTCATTGTAAACGAATAAACAGAATGTCTAGTCTAGGACTTATCTCCAAGTGTGAGAATAAGGTAGAGAAATGTGAAGTTTGTGCTCAAACAAAGATCACAAGGAAACCCTTTCCTTGGGTTAATAGAAGTACAGATCTTTTGGAGTTGGTTCACTCCGATATCTGTGACTTCAAACAGTTCTCTACAAAGGCCGGGATGAAGTATTTCATAACTTTCATCGATGACTTCTCAAAGTATGCGTTCGTCTACTTGCTGAAGGCTAAAGACGAAGCATTCGAGAAGTTCAAAGAGTTCAGAGCCGAAGCTGAGCGGCAGACTGGACAACAACTCAAAAGAATAAGAAGTGATCGAGGTGGGGAGTACAGGTCTCATAAATTCGTATCATTCTACAAAGAACATGGAATTGTCAATGAGACTACGGCTCCGTACTCTCCCCAATCAAACGGAGTAGCAGAGAGGAAGAACATGACGTTAACAGAAATGATTAACTCTATGTTGTTGACTGCTGGTCTTCCTAAGTGCTACTGGGAGAAGATGCATTGACGGCCACTTTTATTCTAAATAGAGTGCCTCATGCAACTTCAGATGTTACTCCTCATGAACTCTGGTTCAAGGTCAAACCTAACTTGAATGTCATTCGAGTGTAGGGGTGTCTGGCATATGTCAAGCTTCCAGATCTGAAGATTCAGAAGCTTGGGACAAGGACTACTAAGACGATCTTCTTGGGGTATGCCGAGAAGAGTGATGCTCGGAGATTTCTTGATATTGAGTCAAATCATATCATTGAATCTCGCGACGCAGAATATTTTGAAGACAAATTTGCAAGGCACAAGAATATTGTTCTTGCGGATGTTCCGAAGAACAATGAGGGTGCGCAGGTCTTCAATGAAGATGTGGTCCAAGAAGATATTGTTGTTGAAACAACGGTTGAACCAGATCTCGCCGAGCCGTCAACGAAGCGAGTGAGGAGGCCGAAGGACTTCGGAAGTGACTTTGTCACCTATCATGTGGAAGCAGATCCGCTTACCTATGATGAGGCGATGAAGACCAGGGACGCGGTTTTCTGGAAGGAGGCGATTGACAATGAAATTGATTCCATCACCTCAAATAACACTTGGGTGTTGGTTGATCTTCCTGAAGGAGCGAAACCCATCAGATGCAAATGGATCTTCAAGAAGAAGATGAAAGCAGACGGAACTATTGACAAGTTCAAGGCTAGGTTGGTAGCCAAGGGGTTTTCTCAGAAGCAGGGGATTGACTATTTTGACACGTATGCTCCAGTAGCCCGGATGACCACCATCAGAATGTTGATTGCTCTTGCAGCAATACATAAGATGGTGATACATCAGATGGATGTGAATACGGCTTTCCTAAATGGCGAGCTGACCGAAGAGATTTACATGCAACAGCCAGAGGGATTTGTCATCAGGGGTCTTGAAGACAAAGTCTGCAAGTTGGTGAAATCCTTGTACGGTCTTAAACAAGCTCCCAAGATATGGCATGAGAAATTTGACAAAGTTATAAGGTCAAATGGCTACATGGTCAGCTATACGGACAAGTGTGTTTACACGAAGTTCGCTGATGGAAGAGGTGTGATCGTTTGTCTGTACGTGGACGACATGCTTATCCTGGGTACGGATATTAGCTGTGTCACGGAGACAAAGAAATTCATCTCAAGTAAGTTCAGTATGAAGGACTTGGGGGAAGCTGATGTGATCTTAGGGATCAAGATCATCCGGACAGACACTGGACTAGCGCTGTCACAGTCTCATTATATTGAGAAAATGATCACTCGTTATGGGTATCGGGATCTTCCAGGGATCGATACGCCGTACAGGTATGATCTGAAGCTGAAGCCTGATTCAGGGGAAAGCGTCAGGCAGATGGAGTATGCAAGCGTAATCGGAAGTTTGATGTATGCTACTAATGCCACAAGGCCTGACATAGCTTTCGCCGTAGGAATGCTGAGTCGTTTCACGAGCAACCCAGGTGCTGAATACTAGAAAGCTGTGAAACGGGTTATGAGATATCTCAAGAAGACTCAGACATATGCACTGTACTACAGCGGAGATCCGCCGGCAGTGGAAGGCTTCAGTGATGCCAGCTGGTGCTCAGAGGTGGACAGCGAGAGGTCCACAGGTGGATTCATTTTCACAATGGGTGGAGCTGCTATATCGTAGAAGTAGAAGAAGCAGACTATGCTCTAGCGGTCATCCATGGAATCTGAGTTCTTTGCACTTGATACCGCAGCCGAGGAAGCAGAATGGCTTCGGGAGCTCATGTATGATCTTCCAATGGTTGGGGCGCAAATACCGGCGATACCGATATACTGCGACAACCAGGCGACTGCGGCGGCGGCATCAAATGACCTCTTCAACGGGAAGAAGAGGACTGTACGGTTGAAGCACAGGGCAGTACACGATCTTATCAAGAGAGGTGTTATTGTAGTTATTGATGTTCGGAGTCGGGAGAACCTGGCAGATCCGTTAACCAAGGGCCTCAAGCGCCAGCTACTCGATGACACAGCTTGTAAAACGGGCTTGAAGGCATTCTGATATTGTATTATTGTATTCCTACCATAAAGTTTTATGCTATTAGTTCAAAGATTTATCTACTAGGCATCTAGCTTTTGGTTCAAGGGAGGACCACTAATCGAAAGAATATCAGGAACGGTGGCTACATGTTCTATTGGGCATGGAGAGGTTACGGACCTATAACCACTGTTGTCTACTGTTGTTTTCTGCGGAAAACGGTTCCTGTGGGAAGGTTGGCTTAATTGCCTTAATGAGTTCTCAGGCAGAGTGAATGCCTGGTGTGCTTTACAGGAAGCACGGTAGAGCAGCACTACAAGGAGTGAAACTCCATGCTACAGTGGGGTGACTCCACAATGAGGTTCCTATATGTGGGGTGCTGTCCAGTAATAGGATAAAGCCTCGGCTTTGCAGGCCAAGTCACAGCGGCGTAGCACGCAGATAGGCAGTTAGCCTAATGCTGTATGTTAAAAATAAAGAGTGGTGTAGTCAGCACTACAAAGAGGAGGACTTCCTCATGTTACAGTGGCACGACACCACGATGAGGTACCCGGTTATGGATAAAGCCTCGGCCTTACAAGCCATGTCGTTGCGGCGTAACACCGCAAGGGAGCCTAAGGCTTCATGCTGGATAGTTTGGCACTACAAAGAGGTGATTGCCTCATGCTACAGTAGTATGACACTACGATGAGGTTCCCGGTACGGGGTAAGACCTCGGCTTTAAGCCATGTCATGGCGATGTAGCACCGCAAGGGAAGCGCAAAGCGCTTCATGCCATGTCTCTTTATAATGAACTCACCTATAGTGTATGGACAAAGAGATATCAGGCCGTCTCTTGAGGGTAAACTTGTAGACGCCAAATATTATACACTGAAACCAGGCTGGCACATGGCCTTTAATGTGTAGCCAGAAGCACACGTAACTACATTATGCGAGTGGAAAGAATTTCAGCTATGATGCAGAATTCAAGGCTTAGTCTATTCTTGTATTATAGTCTGTTGTTTGACCTACACGGGAAGATTCAAGTCGTAAGCGACATCTCTCCTAATGCATGATGGACAGTTACTGTGGGGAACACTTATACCCATATATATAGAGATATGTGGGGGATTGTTGGAGTTTGGTCTTCTTCTAAGTGAATTTTATTCCCACATCGGCTAGACCAAAGGAGTTGTATCTCTATATAATAGCTTTCCTATTTTAGAGATGCACATGTGGTGTGGAGGTGCACATGGGTGTGCCATGTGGGATTATTTTTCTAATGGAAAAAGGACTAAATCAACAATAAAAGCATTCATGCTTTTTTCTCTTGGGAAATTCATTTCCATGGGAGCTAAGCCCCGTAGGGGCTTAGCGACTCGGACTCGGGCTCATGAGGTGTAATGTGGCATTTTGTTGGCGCACTTTGCACTTAGCACGTCAGCATCGTCGCTAGGCGCATAATGCACTTTAGTTGCGCTCGTTGCGCGAGCCACTTGCGCTGCCACGTTGCGCAAGCCCAGTTGTGCATGTCCAGGTGCGCAAGCCCAGTTGCGCTGCCCAGGTGCGCGCCTAGGTTACGCTCAGGTTGCGCTTGGGTGCGCTGGGTTGCACTGGGTTGCGCAGGATTGTGCTGGGTTGCGCAGGTTGTTCGGTTTGCGCTGGTTGCGCAGTTCGTGCAGTGCGCGCTCTGTCGCGCAGAGTGCAAGGAGCGCTGGGTGTGCGCAGTTGGCAGCAGAACGTGCGTTTGCATGTTCTGGGCGGTTGCTACATGTTCGGGGTGGTTATTACCATGTCCCTAACTTTGTGGCAACCGACCAGTTGCTGCAGGGCCTATATAAGGCATCCTCTCTCTCAAGGCACATTACAGAATAGAAAGAGAAGCCACCACAGAAAGTTTATGAGTGTTCTTTAGCACAAGTAAACAGAGTATTCAGACGTGTTCTTTAACACAGTTCTGATCTTCCACTAGCCTTCGAAGAGAGAGAGGAAAGGCGCCGCACCAGCGTTGCTTTTGCACGGGAGTTCGTGTCCATCCGAGGAGTCAGAAGAGCAGGAGTGTTCCAAGTTCTCCGACGAACTTGCTGGTTCCTGGAAGCTGTTCGTGTAGGGCGAATAAAGCTTTGAGCAACGGTGATTATTCACCCCAGCAGGAGTTCTTCCATCTTTCGCCAGTCACCTTCTTCGTTGCTGCCAGTAATTCTGATTGTATCTTCTTTTTAGAAGTACTACGATCTGGTTGCTGTTGATTACGAAATCTTTTTAGATTCTCGTAATATCATAACGATATCTTTTTAGATCTTCGTTATACTTACGCAACCTTCCTAGAAGTGTTGCGTTGGAACATTGTTTTTACAATTGTTTCATATTCTCAGTTTTCCATCGAAAAATTGTGCCCCGGCTCTAACAATTAATTTATTAACATATTTTAGATAGTCAACAAGAGTCAACCGACATGGCCGACCCTGACCTAAGGCAGCCAGGACGACCACCCAGGATCCACGAACCATGAGAGCCTCAAAAAATTAATCTAAATATAAATATATTAATAGTTTTATATTTAAAATAGAATTAGTATGTATCATGGACTTTCTTAACACAAGATCATTAGTTCGATTTTTTTGTGTCAACATTTTTTTAATTTACTTTTACTTTAGTCTCAATACTAATTTTCGAATGCTTTTGGAATCCAAAGTATAATTAAACAATTTGGATATGTACTTGGTGGAAAGATTGTTTAAAAAAGTAAATATGTAAAAGTAAAGATTGTTTAAAAAAAGTATATATGTAAAAGTTCATGTAATATTATTTTGAAAACGCATGATAAAGTTCATACGTCTTTAAGGATTCGAGTAAGTTCATTTGATTCATCATTTGCTTTAGATCTATTCTCTTACATCAGGGAATAATTCACTCCTTAATTCATGAAATCTCATGATTGCCTAGCTAAACAAAGGAACATTGTTCCTTCACCAGAACACACATAGATCACTAAGAAAACTTGATCCCTATGTTGTTTAAAAATTATGCATAATAGGGAAGTAGATTCTTTTTTTAAAAAAAATATGTGGCACTTTTTGGCTTTGCCGGTTCGTAGGCTAATCTATTTTAGGTCAAATTTTGGACAAAATTTTGTCTATATAAATTATTTTTTAAAAGTTTTTTTAGAGTTCTTCTTAGAATTTAAGTTATATTTTCTTCTAAATAGAACCTCGTAAATAATAGAGACCCCTGTTAGCAATCACCCGAATAAAACGCGTATTATACGCGAATTTTTCCGTATCTTACATAAACGTATAATATTTACGTACTTTTGAAAAATTCAGATTTGTACGCAAATTTTAAGCCTGTGACGTTTTAAACGCGTACCGTACGATTTTTTTTTAATTCGGATTTGTACGCAAATTTTAAGCCTGTGGCGTTTTAAACGCGTACCGTACGAATTTTTAAAAAATTTGGCCAAAAAAATGTGACCAAGAAACCCAACAGTCTTGACTTTCTGGACTCTTGCTGCTATTAGATTTTAAGACTGGCACAATTCTCAAAAATTATTAAAAGAAAAGAAAAAAAAAAAGGTCTCACAGTAACCAAAAAAAGAAACCCAAGAGTCTTTGCACATGTTGCTTGCAACAATAAAAAAAAACCGAAAATCCAACATTTTCTTATTCTCACACTGAATCCTTGTTTATGAAGGAGTAGAGGTGGGTGGGACCTATATATATGCCCATTTTTAGTGCCGAATTAGTTCATATGAAACGTACTAAACACGAATTAAATTTGATCCAAATGTTTTTCGTTAGACGAATTTTTAATCGAATTTTTGACCGTATTTTACTTATATTGTGCCGATTTATACTCGTACATTTGTCGTTTCGAATTTTTTCCGTTTGCCGAATTGCTAACAAGGATAGAGACAACTCTAATGTTATAATTTTACTTAAATTATAACATTGAGAATTGAGGTTTTGAGTCTCGTTATTTCAGGTCTTGATTTTAAGAAATTGACACTTTTCGTGTTATGTCATAAACGGTAGGAAATAATAATGCCTTGTTCTCATTGATGGGGGCTGATTACAATATATATAGGGTCTACATGAGTGGGCTGATGGGCCATATTTACATTAGTTACAAATTTAATCTTAATCTAACACCCCCCCTCAAGTTGAAGCATGCAAGTCACAAATGCCCAACTTGGGAAGAAAAGAATCAAACACTTGCTTTCCAAGGGGTTTGGTGAAGATGTCAGCCAGTTGAGAAGAAGTAGGAACATGCGAGGCTATTACGGTGCCATCTCTAATAGTATCGCGAACAAAATGCAAATCCACCTCAATATGCTTACTGCGCTCATGAAATACCGGGTTCTGAACCAGGTGCAGGGCTGACTGACTGTCACAATACACCGACATAGCAGACTCCTGGCGAACGCCCAAACACACCAATAACTCCTTCAACCATTTCAACTCACAAACAAGCGCAGCAAGAGATCGGTATTCAGCTTCAGCGGAAGATCGGGAAACAGTTGATTGCTTCTTGGTCTTCCAAGAAATAGGAGACCCCTCCAGAAACACCAACCAGCCTATAACAGAACGGCGAGTCAAGGGACAACTGGCCCGGTCGGAATCACACCAACCAGAAAGACGGAGATCACAATCAGCTTTCAAAAGAATATCCTGTCCTGGTGCATTTTTGAGATATCTGACAACTCTCAAAGCAGCATGCCAATGATCTTGTCGAGGCTCCTGTAAGAATTGAGACAAGATATGCACAACATAGGCCAAGTCAGGACGAGTAAATTATAGATAAATCAACCTCCCAACCAGCCTCCGATAAGTCTCTGCATCCGCCATCCTTGGACTAGTCGATTCTGCCAGCTTGTGATTGGACTACATGGAAAAGCCAGCAGAGCGAGACCCCATCAAATCACATTCTGAAATGATGTCCAAAGCATACTTCCTTTGACACAAGAAAATTTCTTCCGCACTCCTAGCCACCTCTATGCCAAGAAAGTACTTCAACACACCAAGGTCCTTCATGTGAAAGCAAGAACTAAGGTACTTTTTGAAAGCATCTAAAGCACCTGTGTCATTACCAGATACAATCATATCATCCACATAGATCAAAACATGCAACTCTACATTCTCCTTAAAAAAAGAGAAAAGGGAATAATCGGAATGTGATTGAATAAATCCATATGATATCAGAGAAGCAGTAAGCTTAGCGAACCAACAACGTGGTTCCTGTTTCAATCCATATAGAGACTTACGCAGGCGACACACTTTGTTGGGTTCACTATGCGAAAAAATGGACGACAACTTCATATATACGTCTTCTGTCAGATCTCCATGAAGAAAAGCATTGTGCACATCCATCTGGTGCAAAGTCCAGTCTCTCACAGCTGCAACAGCCAAGAACGTCCGAACTGTAGGCATCTTAGCTACCGGGGCAAATGTTTCTGAATAGTCGATCCCCTCAACCTGATGATTACCGAACACAACCAGCCGTGCTTTTAAGCGCTCAACACTGCCGTCGGATTTGTACTTTATTTTGTACACCCATCTACTTCCCAATGCTTTCTTCCCAGGAGGCAAATCGACAAGACTCCATGTCCCATTATCTTCCAGAGCCTGTATTTCAGTTTGCATAGCTGCGCGCCAGCCTAAATCTCGCGAGGCCTGGCGATATGAAGTAGGCTCAACACCGGCAGTGATAGCTGCAAGAAAATCTCTGTGTCCAGCAGTAAATATGTCATAACTTATAAATTATGTTAGAGGATACGAAGTACCTGAGGAAGTGACGGAAACAGATGAACTGTGGTGAAGGGGGGACTTTTACTTCGAACAACATTCGTCACAAAATCATGTAATCGCACTGGCTGTGATTTCTTTCTCATTCCTCTTCCCAATACTACCTCATCAGGCACCTCTGGCAACACTGTATCCCCTGTATCATTAGTAGTATCCGCATCACCCCCAGCGGACTCTCCTGTCAATACTTCTGCATCTACCTATGCATCCTTGCCACTCGGTGCCGAGCCACCAGCAACCACTCCGGCCTCAGCAACCGTAGCCGGCACCATCCCAAAAGCCTCTATATCGTCTCCCGGCACCTCAATAGATGTATGGCGTGTCGCAGAAGACATCTCGCTAGCAGAGCCACACCCAGAAAATTCTTTTTCATAAAAAGTAACATCACGGGACACAAAAAATTCACCAGTCTCCAAATCATACAGTTTTCATCCCTTTTTATCAAGTGGATACCCAACAAAGATACATTTTCTGCTCCTGCTAGCAAATTTATCATGTCGGGATTTCAAATCATACGCATAGTACAGACAACCAAAAATACGTAGATGATCATACGAAGGAGCCGAACCATATAAAACTTAATAAGGAGACTTAAAATGCAAGATACTAGAAGGAGTTCTATTTATCAAATAACATGCGCTGTCACGACCCATTACCCAAATTGTTGGGCCAGGCCGAGTCATGCCCAGCCTACGTTTGATATAAAACGTAGTAAGCTGTTCTAAAGACAACAGGATAAGACTAAATGTGCTAACAGTTCTATAAGTGAATAAAAGTCATAAATGCTCCAAACACAAAAGTCGTCTCATATAGTATAATGTCCAAAGTACAAGTCTGAAATGTAAAACTGGATACATGTCCAGTTACAAAATACGTAGTCTAAATACATGACTACTCTCAAAAGTCTAAAAACAAAAAGACAACTAGGCGAGGTTCCCCGCAGGAACAACCTCGTAAAGCAGAGCCGGGTCCTCGACAGTAACTCCATAATACGGATCACAGAGCAACTCCTCCTCAGTAAGAATACCTACAACGTTATCCTGTCAGGACGGGAGCAAGTACTGATTCTAACAAACTAGCATATGAAACATGGCAATGAACATAAGAGGAATAACTGGAAACATGGCATCACATAGTCTATCATGGCAAGGATACATATGTCATAGAGACAGATGTATATGTAATGTTTAAAACTGTAGCAGGTACGTGATCGTCAATAGGTGTACAATGTGCATGGGCACATAATGAAATGTACTTCCGTACAAGTGATAAGGCGATAGATGTACATACGTACAAATCCGCTTTGAGATAAAGCCTACGACAAGGTATACATATAAAATGTCAACCTTGCTCGGTACATACGTACGGAGAAGGGGGCATGATCACGTACTCAACTATCAGTTTCCCCATAACCCATATTCTAATAATGTGAGAGATACATAAAGACTGTTCTAAGCATGGTAGTAGCTGAAAGTACAACATGTGATATTTTAACTTGCTACCCCAAGGATCAGCATTTAACATGGTTGGATTAGCAGTTCATTTATGTAACAGTATGTAAAGTTTGTAGAAAGTACTTGCCTCTAGCAAAGCAAAGCAAAGCAAGCTGCGATAAAAGTGCTATAGATGTCTGGTAACTTGTCACTGTAAAAATAAATACATAAACTTAGTTTTTACACTAAGCTAAAACGCTAAGACACTAATTGGTGCAACACGACTTGTGACTGGGCACCTAGCCAAAATAATGACTTTGGTATAGGAGACCAATGTGGGATGACACACTACTTTAACTAACTTTCTAGGGTCTTTACACTAGTGAGGGGTGGGGTTCAAATACGGCTAAAACTCAAAATAGCACAAAAAGTTACAAGTCGTAATTAATCAATAAATAAATCAAATGATCATTGTGTTTTAACAATTTTTGAGATAGACAAAAAGCTTAATTTTACATAAAACAAAGTACCAAAATGATCCTTGTTAATTATAGAAATTTATTATAATTTTCCTGGAATTTATTAACCAGTACAAGTATTTTATAAAAATCAGTTTTCCTAAGTATACAGAAAATGAGTTTTGGTTTCATATGCCAAACTAGTGGCAAAAATGTAAATTAAATACTATAAAAATTATACTAAATTAGCTAAATTAACATAGTATCTAAATACTATTTTTCCAGAATTTTAACAGTACTTTAAGTATTTATAGAAATCCAAAAACAGCATTGCACACAATTGAAATTAAATAATTAATTATCTGCGTATTTTGTCCATGTACATAATTTGAACCAAAGTTCAAATACAGGACCCAAGGCCATGAATCAAGTCCAATATGACTTGTACAGGTCTTGAATGTGTGAAAACACATTTGGGCCCAAAAACCCATGCTAGGCTTGGACACCAAATGGTTGCAGTAATTTAAATACACTAAAATACAAATTGCTAAAAATGCAAAATAAATATTAATATTTTAATAAGGTAAAATTATACAAAATGAATATATACATACATATGTTAAAAGTACATATATATATATATATATATATATATATATATATATATATATATATATATATATATATATATATATATATATAAGAATATACTTAAGTATAAAGTATATATACATATACAAATATTGTATACATATATATATTAATATATATATAATAATATATATACACATGGAAATATATATATATAAAAGTTTACTAACTATAAAAATATATATACATATATAAAATACTGCCAATATACTGTATATACATATATATACTAATATATATATATATATACATATATATATAAATATATATATAAATAATAGAAAACAGAAAAAGAAAAAGGAAAAGAAATGAAATAAGTGCAGTAAGGGGGGGCTCGAACCCGAGCCAGAGAGCGCGCGGGTGGGGGGGGGGGGGGGGGGTTAAGCTAGGTCGGGCTGGCCAGGGGGTCAGCCCGAGGGTTGTGTTAGGATTAGGATTAGATTAGTGTTATTTAGGTTTGAATTAATTAATATATAAAAATAATAATAATAAAGTCGATCCTGTGTCCGGACAGTTAGGGACACAGGATTCTACGTGTCTGTGCTAAGCACGACACGTACGAGCCATGAGACTCGTGTCCAGTCCTACCTTCGTGTTCGTCAGGACACGGCGAACAACATAGGCCCAACACGAGACACGCACGACACGAAAAGACACTGCTACTCACGTGTCCGACTAGTCGGGGGAGGTTCGAGAGTGCTGGCCGGCGGAGGAGTGGTCGGGGCGGTGGCGCTCGGGTGGCGCTGGACGTAGCTCGTCGCGGCGCGTCGGATGGTGGTGGTGGCGACTGACGACGGTGGTCGGTGAGGCGGTGGTAGGGTACGTCGGAGTTAGGGTTACGGCGGAGGAAAAGTGGAGGAGACGGTGGTCGTGGGCGGTCGTGGTGGGGTTTTAGGGTTAGGGTCAGGTCTGGGAAGAGGGAGGGGGTTTAAATAGGCGGGTTTGAGGCGGTCGGGGCTGTGCGCTGGCCGAAAATGGCGGCTGATCATCGGGGCCCGGTGGCCGAGGTCGTAGGGGAGGGAGGGTAACGGCGGTTTAGCAATAGGGCCCCTAGAGTTTTAGGATTTACACAAAAGCCCTAACAGGTAAACATTGCAAATAAAATTTGCAAATCCCCTCCCGCAGCTATTATATGCAAATAAAATTTGCATGAACAAATAGGAAATTGCAAACTGATATCTAAAAAATTTAATAAATTATAAAATGCATTAAAAACATTTTAATAAATTACAAAATGATATTTTAGCATTTTAAAACTCATTTAAAACTCATTTAAAAATTTTAGAAAAATTCCTAAAAATCATAGTGAATATTTTAAGGCTAAAAATGACATAAAAAGCTAATTACCACTAATCAAATAATTTTTGAAAAACAGGGGCTTACAAGTCTTCCCTCCTTGAAAAATTTCGTCCTTGAAATTCACAAGGATTGAAGACCCTACAATATTCTAACATAGCAAGCAATGTAACAAATGACTAAGGCTATGATCGAAACTAACCTCTAAGGTATCAAACGGGTGGTTCCCTCGCAGCGGTTGGATCGAACAAGTAAGTGTATCTCTTCCTCATGTCCGACTCCCTCTCCCAAGTAGATTCACCTGGAGAGTGACGGCTCCAAGCTACTCGTACTAAGGGTATAACCTTGTTCCTCAGCCTCTTCTCTCTCCTGTCTAATATCTCTACTGGTTGCTCAGAAACTGTAAGGCTCGGTCCGACCTCCAACTCTGAATGATCTAGCACATGACTGGGGTCTGGAACATATCTCCTCAGTTGAGATACGTGAAAGACGTCGTGAACTCCTGCTAGGTTGGGTGGAAGTGCAACCCTGTAAGCTACCTCTCCAATCCTGCCAAGTACCTCGAATAGCCCGATGTATCTGGGGCTCAGCTTTCCTCCTCGTCCGAACTGGATCATCCCTCTAGTAGGTGATATCTTCACTAGCACCATATCACCGTCTGCGAACTCCATCGGCCTGCGACTAGCATCAGCCCAGTGTTTCTGCCTGTCCTGAGCTACTCTGAGCCTGTCTCTGATCATCCCGACTTTCTCTGCTGCATCCGTGATCATCTCTGGCCCAAGCATAACTTTGTCCCCAACATCATCCTAAAAGAGCGGTGTGCGGCATCGTCGTCCATAAAGCGCCTCGAAAGGAGACATACCGATACTGGCTTGGTAGCTGTTGTAGTATGAAAACTCTACCAAGTGCAGATGGCTTTCCCATGATCCTCCAAAGTCCAGCACGCAGGTCCTCAGCATATCCTCCAATGTCTGTATCGTCCTCTCGGACTGCCCATCTGTCTGCGGGTGGTAAGCCGTACTGAACTTGAGCCTACTGCCCAACTCCTCCTGCAAGCTCCTCCAGTAGTGGGATGTGAATCTGCTGTCTCTGTCTGACACGATGCTCACCGGCACTCCGTGTAGGCGAACTATCTGCTGCATGTATAGCTCCGCCAACTTCTCGGTGGAAAGCCCCACCTTGAAGGGTATGAAGTGCGCACACTTCGTCAGCCTGTCCACGATGACCCAAATGGCATCTTTTCCTCCTTGGGAACGAGGAAGCCCTGAGACGAAGTCTATCGTAATATGTTCCCAATTCCACTCGGGAATGGGTAACGGCTGCAACAAACCAGCTGGCCTCTGGCGCTCCGCCTTGACCTGCTGGCAAACTAGGCATCTCGAGATGAAACGTGATACATCCCTCTTCATCCCGTGCCACCAAAGATGTTCCCGCAAGTCACGGTACATCTTGTTAGCACCAGGGTGAATAGAATATCTCGATCGGTGTGCCTCCTGCAAGAGTGCCTCTACCAGCTCTCCCTTCGGCACGCACAGTCGGCTGCCATGCCTCAAGGATCCATCCTCTGCTATAGTGAAGTCATCCAGCAATCCTGCTAACGCCTGGGCTCGAAGTCTGCGAAGGCTCTCATCTGTAGACTGTGCCTCCCTGATCTGCTCCATCAAACCTGACTGAATGTCAAGCGCCATCATCTGTATCACTGATCCTGGCCGAACTAGCTCGATACCGAGCTTCTCCAGATCCTCCCGCAAATGCCGATCAATCATCAGGTACCATGCCATCGGATGCCTGCTCAGCGTATCCGCCACCGCATTTGCCTTCCCGGGGTGATACTGTAAATCGATGTCAAAGTCTTTCATCAACTCCAACCATCGTCTTTGCCTCATGTTCAGCTCTTTCTGCGTGAACACATACTTCAAGCTTTTGTGGTCAGTAAAGATTTCCACACGCTCTCCGTATAAGTAATGTTTTCATAACTTGAGTGCAAAGATCACCGCAGCTAACTCTAGGTCATGGGTAGGATAATTCCGCTCATGAGTCCGCAATTACCTAGATGCATAAGCAATCACTTTTCCATGCTGCTGTAGGACACATCCTAACCCTTTCCCAGAAGCATCGCTGTATATGGTAAAACCTCCAGAACCTGAAGGTAAAGTCAGAACTGGAGCGGTCGTCAGCCTCCTCTTCAACTCCTCAAATGCTGCCTGGTAGTCCTCTGACCAGATGTACTCTGCGTCCTTCTGCGTCAGCTTCGTCATGGGTTCAGCTATCCTAGCAAAGTCCTGGACGAACTTTCTATAATAGCCTGCTAAACCCAGAAAGCTCCTGATCTCTGAAACTGACGACGGAGCCTTCCACGTCTCAACTGCAGCAATCTTCCTGGGATCCACCGAGATTCCATCTCCAGTGACTACATTGTTTTCCATAAAGAAATTCTCTTTATTTGTTGTGTTTCTAGGAAAATTACAACTGTGGGAATCCGATCTAGAAGACGATCGCTTTATCCCTTGGACTATGCGAAGAAGAAAAGCTCTCAAAATTTTGACAGTAGATATCAGTGTATCTGTACAATGAATGAGAAAAAGAACTCTATTTATAGAGTCAAAAAATAAAACTGAAAAGATAACTGTCTTCACAGCCTGTGCTTAGTTGAAAATCACGCAGGATTTAACATACGCAAGGTTGTGAGCAGTTACTGGACGTGGCCTGTAACTGTTGGACACATGGCGATCATGCATGACTCGTGTGCAAGTTACAGGACACGCAGGCGAGAGATCAGTGGCATGGCTGCCACGTACTCCAATTTGATGAAATCTATGCAGACTTGTTGAAGACGAAATCCACGCAAACTCGGTGTAGAAAGCTTCAAAATCCACGCAAACTTGGGGCAAGAAGCTTCAGGATCCACGCAGACTCGAGTCAAAAAGCTTCAAAATCCACGCAGACTTGAGGAAGAAAACTTCCGAATCCACGCAAACTTGAGGTGAAGAACTCAAAGATACACGCAGACTTGAGATAGGACTGCCAGCTGTCTTGATTTGGCGTGTCTTGACTGACACAAAATCTCTGACAGTGATTGCTTTGTCAGTCGCATTAAATGACAAGAAACCCTTTTTGGTATGCCAACTCGATGAAGGCTGAGTCTTGCTGAAGAAGATTTCGAAAGTCACGCAATAGACGGCGGTGATCTCTCGAGTTCTGTGCATACGTGGCATACGAAGAGACATTCTTCGACTGTCGTGCTGTCAGTCATAATGACTCTTTGACAAATGATGAGCTGTCTCCCAGCGTGATTTGTAAAATATTGTCTGGATCAACTGAGCGTGACTTTTGACTCTGTCTTGATCAACTCAGCGTGACTGCCATTTTTAAAGGTCTACAAAATCCCCTTCAAAGTTTTCGAAAAATGATAATTTATTTCGAAATACTTTGAAATAGAGATGATAAAATGGAATCAGTCACGCTGATATGACTTCAAAATTTTTTTTTTTTGGAAGTCGAAAAGACTTCGAAGTTCTTTAAATGTCATGATGACTCTTCATTTTTTCGAGACTGATTGCATCCAATTTATGGTGGAATATGAACCGCCGGCGAACTCTGTTATATAAGCAGGGAGAAGATTCATTTTTAATCTTCATCTTACGTCAACATGACACCAAAGGAGAAAGCTGAGGAAGAAGCACGCAAGTTGGGCTTTTGTTCCCATGGTGATCCCACTTTTGAGGGTAAAGAACCGGAGCCTCTGGTTTTCGAGTTCAAAGACGATCCCATGCATTTAGCCAAGAATTTCCTGAGCTATTTTGGTCTGGATGGCTCGTCTTCTTCTGATGGACGCAGCCTTGTAGAGCAGCGTGAAATGTTGAAGGCTCTGTTACACTGCATGGGGGTTAAGAGCGTAGAAGAACTGGGCACTAAGCTCAGTCGTTCTGGGAAATAAAGCGTGTCTTTCATGCTCTTATTGCACTCTTTTTGTTTTGTCTTTTGTAAGGCCATCAGTGCCTGTCTTGAAGAATGTAGTACAACTTTTGCATTGAACAGCGTGCATTTAATGAAGAATATTAAGTGGCACTCTTTGACTGTTTCCAATGTTGCGTTGTCTTCCAAAGCACACGTGTTATCCATTCCATGGTTTACGAACACTATTTACGCGAATCTTTTCCAAGAATAGACTCGTACTTTGTCCTTTAAATAGGCAGCTGAGTTTCAAAGATACTCATCTCTCATTCTTCTTCTTCTTCTCTGAGAACGAAATTTTTGAGAGATTTCATTCTCAAACAGGAAAGCAATGCCTTCTAATGTTCGATTTCTGCATACTGTATCAAACATGAGTTTGCCAATCCTTAGCACCAAACTTGAAGGTAAGTCCAGTATAGTACGCGTATTTTTTTTTTGCTGTTGAAGATAGGCTTTCTGTTTCTGATTGAACAATGCACGCTTGACCAGCCAGTGCGTGTCAAATGACATTTCTGTTGATTAATTCTCTTTTTCCTTGCTGTTTTCTGCAGAAGCTCGGCTAAAGATTTTCTTCAGAACTGGCATTGGTGATGTGGATGCTGTGGAGAATATCCTGTTGACACCTACATCAGGGAGCTCATACGCCTTTGACGCGTACATCAGACAACTCAGAACTCTTCGTGGGATAGAAGGGTCTTCCTCAGATGGTAGGAAGAGCCTTTATACATGAGAGTTGGATGGTGGAGTCAACTCTACCCCGAGAAATCGGGTAGTAGAGTTCCTTTCACGGCAGAACTATATATTGTATCCCAAGGTTTAGATACATTCACGTCTCCTCTGAAAGGTTGCTCCCAATCCACCAATTGTATTGGCAGCACCACGTTTTCGTGTTGCCCTACTCTGTGGTTCTCCTCTCGTCTGAGAGATAAGACCAGAGTTTGATTCCTATTGGACACCCAGGAATTGCCACAAACAATGAGATTGCCAGAGAAGATCCAAGAAGAAATAGATCTCAGTTGTACATAGAATGAAAATCCAAGATTTGTAATAGATTTCCATTATGATTTGTAAGAAAGTCTAAGAAATAGACTTTTTGTGGTGAAATGAGAATGGAAATGATAATTCTTTTATGCTCAAAAATTTGTATTTGTGGATGAATTGTGGACATGATAGATAATGAAATCTTCTTTTCTGTTTTAGAGTATATGATATTATCAGAGGTATTATGGACGTGATAATATGTAGGAACTCAAAAGAAAATAGATTAATTTCTATGCAGAGGTCAAAAAGAATGACAAATGAGTAAGTAGATTCGGAATTGATTCAGAGGTTATGAAAACGTGATCAATAACGAATCCCCACTTAATAAATTTGATAGAAGATTATGAACGGACGAACCGTTTAGATGAAATGAACGGATGAACCGTCGGATGAACATAATAAATGAACGGATGAACCGTCAAGCAATAATGAACGGGCGAACCGACTGATGAATGTG
This sequence comes from Iris pallida, assembly GCA_029216955.1. NCBI lineage: Eukaryota > Viridiplantae > Streptophyta > Magnoliopsida > Asparagales > Iridaceae > Iris > Iris pallida. The sequence goes on from JANAVB010028398.1 coordinate 4,698,839, forward strand.
AGAAATGAACGAATGAACCGTCAAGCATTAATGAATGTGTGAATCGTCGAATGGATATGACGCTTCATTGTTTGAGGAACTTCTGCCTATAAATATAGCAGAAATCTGACAAGAACGAACGCTTCTTCTTTCAAACATAAAAATGTCGTCTGAAGAAGCATCCAAGAAGGTTAAAATCGCCATGAAGGTTCAGAAAGACACTGAAGAACACCCTGCTGATCCAATTCAATCGAAGAAGGTGGAAGCAGGCGAAGGTTCGTATGCACCCAAGCCACCAAGGGACATTCTGGACTTCCTGCTTGAACCAGGAAGGACTGAAGGAGAAGAAGCCATGAGGATGGCAGCTTGCAAATTTCTTGTAGGTTCCAGCAAGGAGATCCTCAGCTCTTTTGCTGATCACGTCTTCGAGAAGGATGGCAGTGGCCCACGTCCAAATGTAGAAAAGGATGATAGTGATCTTCCTTAATATCATGTATCATCATTCATGATTAAAAATAAAATAAAAATTTTATTTCTAAACATGAAACTGTCTGATGATTACAAGCATTTATACATAGTACTTTTTAAGGAATTTGCCATTAATAGGCATCAAGACTTTTCGACCATCCAATTCTGAGAGTTGATAAGCTCCATTTGAGAAAACTTTGCTCACAATATAGGGACCTTCCCACTTTGCGTCAAATTTGCCCTTGCTTATATGAGTCATAGTCATAGGACGTCTGACTATTAGAACAAGTTCTCCTTTTTGATATGCTCGAACTCTGACTTTCTTATTAAAAGCTCTTGAGATCCTAGCTTGATAGAATTCAATATTCTGTTGAGCAGATAATCGCTTTTCATCCAGAGCTTCTAATTCCTGAAGTCGAAGACGATCATTATTTTCAGCAGTGAGTTCATTAGTGATTGCTATCCTTAAAGAAGGAATTTGAATCTCTAATGGAAGAACAGCTTCGGAACCATACACCAGAGAAAAGGGTGTACATTTAGTAGCATTACGAACTGTAGTGCGATAAGCCCACAAACATTCACCGAGCTTGTCACTCCAATTACGTTTGTTAGTAGAGACAAACTTCTTTAGGAGTTTGATGATGGTCTTATTGAAAGCTTCTGCTAATCCATTAGCTGCTGGATTATATGCGGTAGAAGCCACATTGTTGATCCGATGGTTGTCACAGAATCGAGTAAATTTTTGACTGACGAACTGTGGACCATTATCATGAATAATGCGTCGAGGAATACCAAATCTGTAGATGACGTGGTGCTTAATAAAGCTGATGACATTGGATGTCTTAACTTCAGATAAAGGAATGGCTTCGGCCCATTTGGAAAAGTAATCGGTTATTGCGAGAATAAACCGATGACCTTTTGATGATGGCGGATTGATTGGACCAATGATGTCCATGCCCCAAACTTCGAAGGGCCATGATGCTGCCGTCGGATGTAGAAATTCCGAAGGTTGATGAATAAAATCCGCATGGATTTGACAGGCTTTACACTTCTTTGCGTATTCGATGGCATCAAATACCATAGTGGGCCAATAATAACCCATACGTCGAATACGGTCTTGAAGTTTTGGTCCAGGCTGATGTGCACCACAAATTCCATCATGTGCTTCGCGAATGATTTGTTGAGCCTCGTCACCGGCAACACATCGAAGAAGTAAACCATCATAAGCTCGACGATATAAGGTCTTTGTTGTATGATTGTAATAGAATCTGAGTGATCGTCGTCTGATAGATGCTGCTTCATTCGGATCATCTGGAAGAATATCGTACAGTACGAAATCCAAGAAAGGAAGTCTCCAATCTTTATCCGTATTCTGATTCTCGGCCGAGTTACTGAAGATGAATTCCATACTGGAATCAGAAGAAGATGACATCGATTTACGACTGAATCCAAATCCTCTTGTTGTATTGACATCATGAGATGTTGATTCTTCAATGTCAACTGGAAGTCCTAGGGTCAGATTGTTTTCGAGATGAAATAATTCTCGATTGCGAACAACAATCATTTGTTGACGTCTGATTGGAATAGCCAACACCGTCGCAAGATTGGCAAGAGCATCAGCTTCTGTGTTACATGCTCGTCTAACATGTTCAATGAAGAATTCTTTGAACGAAGAAGCCATAGATATAGCCGATCTATGATAAGGAACCAAATCTTGATGGCGAACTTCATAAGTACCCCTTATCTGATTGACAATGAGTTTAGAGTCTCCGTACGCCTCCAAATGTTGAATATTCAGATGTTTAGCGAGTTGAAGACCAATAAGCAATGCATTGTATTCAGCTACGTTGTTTGAACATGGCTGATCAAGAGAATAGGCTCTTTGGATAGCAAGACCTTCTGGCGATACAAGAATGATTCCAACTCCAGCGACAATATCACCATTAGGACCAATTCTTGAAGCTCCATCAAAGAATAGACGCCAAGTAGAATCTTCTTCAGCAATTTGATTCGAATCTAGGACTTCATCTGGGATTTCATCATAGAGTTTTGAATTTTCTGGAATTGAGTGAGCAGCCAGAAAATCAGCTAAAGCTTGTCCTTTGACTGATTTCTGAGGAATATAGTGCATGTCATACTGAGCAAGTAGAATTCCCCAATTAGCCAGTCGAGAATTCAAAACACTGGGTTTCTTCATCATGATCCGTATAGGATTGATCCTGGAGATGACATGAATAGTCTGGCCCATGATATAATGTCGTGTCTTTTGAACAGCGAACATCAAGGCTAGACATTCTTTTTCGACCGGTGAATATCGAGGTTCAGCTCCGGTCATAGTGCGACTGAGATAATAGATGGCTTGTTCATGACCATTTTGATTCTTTTGAGCAAGTAATGCACCCAATAAATGACTCATTGCTCGGGTATACAGAAGGAACGGTATTCCTGAGATGGGAGGTACCAATACTGGTGGGCTCATCAGATATTGTTTTATATCATCGAATGCTTTCTGACATTCATCATTCCAGACAAAAGAGACACCTTTCTTCATAAGTTTGTTGAATGGTCTGCAGCGTCTTGATAAATTAGAGATGAATCTCCTGATATAAGCGATTCTTCCTTGAAATCCTCGTAGCTCTTTTAAGGAGCGTGGAGGACGCATCTCTTGGATGGCTTTGATCTTCTCGGGATCCACGTGTATACCTTTAGCGGTAATGACGAAGCCGAGAAATTTACCACTAAAAATGCCTAAGAAGGACTTAGTAGGGTTCATCTTTAATTGATGCTTACGCATTAGATCAAAAATAGTCTTCAAATCTTGGATATGATCCTCCTTTTGTCGACTTTTAACTGCAATATCATCAACGTAGCATTCGACTGTTTTTTGCAGATGTTCACGGAATATAGTGCTCATAGCTCGTTGATAAGTTGCTCCTGCATTCTTGAGACCAAATGGCATAACTGTATAACAGTATGTACCAATCGGCGTTCTGAAAGAAGTGTGCTTCTCGTCGTCTGGAAACATTTTAATCTGATTGTACCCAGAATATCCGTCCATGAATGACATCCGTTCAAATCCACAGGTATTATCGATCATGACATCAGTGATTGGTAGAGGGAATTCGTCTTTAGGGCATGCCGCATTGAGATCGCGGAAGTCTATGCAAACTCTGATCTTGCCAGTCTTTTTAAGAACAGGAACTATGTTAGCCACCCAATCGGGATGTTGTTCCTCTCTAATAAACCCGAAGGTAATGAGTTTATTGACTTCAGCTTCAATTGCATCCATAATATCTGGACAAAATCGTCGCTGTTGTTGTTTGACCGGTTTAGCATTCGACAAGATATTGAGCTTGTGAGTTGCAATTTATGGATCAAGCCCTGGCATATCTTCATAACTCCAAGCAAAGACGTCGATGTAATCACGAATGCGTTTGATCATGTCTTGCTTATCAGCTTCTGAAAGACTTTCACTGATGAATATTGGTTTGGGAGATCCCTCTTCACCAACATCTATTTGAACAAGTTTATCTTCAGTCGGAGGTTCTTTTTGCTCAAAACGGAACTCCCATTGATTATCTAACCTTTGGGCCCATTGTTCTGATTCAGGTGAAATTTCAAATTCTTCTTCGTCTTCATCACTTTTTTCAGAATGATCAATAGAAACCATGTTGGAAGACAGAATGTTGCAGTAGAAGTCCCCGATACTCGTATCGGAATCCCAAGAAGTGGTACTAGAAGAATCAGATCTTTTATCTTCGTCAGACTCAGGATCTTCATGGATAATATTGATAAAAGGAGTAGGAGCAATATAGCCCAATCCTCATTTTGTCCTTCCATATTTCAGAGGAGGAATACGAACAGGCATTTTTCTTCCTTTTCCATCATTGAGGCCAGTCCTAAAGTCATAGCCCATATTTTTGATGATGTCTTTAGATTGCTGACTATAACGGCGTAGTTGTAATCTTCCAGTATCATCATTTCTGTCATCATCTTCTAAATCAGAAGGATTTTGGGGCCCTTTGTAGAAGAATATTGGAATGTCTCCTGGCTTTCTGCTGGGAACTAGAAAATATGAAGATTGTACAGGTTCTAGGGATACATCTGTATGAACAGTCTGTACAACTCCAATGGTTATTGTGCTCAAGTCATCTAACAGATGTAAATAACTATGAACATAATTGCATACATCAGCGTACTGCAAATGTAGAAGCATGGAATTTCACAGCCAGAAAGCCCATGCGCCAGGCACTATATGCGCCAGAACTCAGACAGCAAAATCAAATAAGCCATTCGAAGAAGGGCTTTTTATTTATATATAAAAGTCTATTACATGGCTAGAAAAGGTTGTACAAAGAAGAATTTCTACAAAAGAAAGATCCTAGATCTACAGCCAGCGGCCACCATGTGCCTCCAGATAGGCGCAGCGGCCACCATGCGCCTCCAGATAGGCGCAGCAGCCACCATGCGCCTTCCGATAGGCGCAGCAGTCACCATGCGCTGTCAGTTAGGCGCAGCAAATGCCATGCGCCTCCAGCCAGGCGCATCCCACCATCTCTTCAGCAGCTCAGTTATGTGCATCCAGCTCAGTTATGTGCATCCCTTCAGCAGCACTCTTCCAACCAGGCTCACCTAGCCGAGCAGAGCCCAGTTATGTGCTGCTCTTCCAGCCAGGGTCACCTGATAAGTGCTTCGATTACACAAAGCATTTAACCCTCTGGTTGGAACCAAGGAAGAGAAGAGCACGGCAAAGCTGTGGCCAGGGGAGGCTTCGAAAGAGCCTCCAAAGACCAAGGAAGACCGTGATCGAAATCATGGCACAAGGAGCTTTCAACACAATCAAAGTGGGCGGCACCCACTTTGAAGGAAGAGAGAGCCTAGCACCGCCATTCCGATCTATGGCTCTTCCGGAACAACGGAGACGAGGCCCGAACATCCCTATCTTTGGATGCAACAGGCACCTTCCGCCTGCCTCAGAAGCCCTCGACTCCGTCTTTTGGATGTAATAGTCACCTTCAAGTGCATCGAAGACAACACGACGTCTCATCTTCACCCTCGGGAGCACTTCGTCAACAGAATGCACCCGCATATCCAAGTTCATGTTAGAAGTACGTGAGGGAACAAGGAGCAAACCTTCTCTCCATGCCACTATTTATAGGCCGGGCAAATCAAACCCATGTGCCAAGTGGATGACTCTCCGAATTCTGTGCAATGAATTTGCATTAAATGGATGAACCGGACGCCTTGAATTCAGCCAAACGGCTATTTTTAGCACTCGAGGAGCGAGACAGCCGCATCATTAAAGGACATGTCGGATGCGCCAGCCAAACAGCGCATCACATGGACGCACCCTCCAGCATCAGGCGCATCACACAGACGCGCCCTACAGTACCCGGCGCATCACAGAGGATGCGCCCCCTCACATCTCCATACCGAGTGGAACACCAACCAATGTGCCCACTCAGCTGTCCATCGAACGTCACAAACATTAAATGCTGAACTGACACCAGAGTTGGCAGCACGCTTCCCAAAGTCTGAACAGTTGACAGCTTTTTCAGAGAACGAAGCGTCGACAACGTCAGCATCATCATGACTCTATTCCGACGGCTACTGCCACGTGGCCATCCGCATGCGCCTCTACGGCCATGCGTCCAAATCGCCATGCGCCTCTACGGCCATGCGTCCAAACCAGCATGCGCCTCAAAAGCCGTGCGCCTCAGACCCTTCACTGATCCCTAAAGACAGAAGAAGAGTCTCCAGTTGAAGCTTTGCATGCGCCTCAAAACCCATGCGCCCCAGACTGATCTCTGATCCCAAAAGACAGAAGGAAAGTCGCCTGCATGCGCCTCAAAAGCCATGCGCTCTAAACGGTTTGTAACCCTAAAGGTTATGAGCCGCAGCCTCCTCCTGCGCCCAATCAAGGCGCAGCTCACCAGATTACTTCCCCCCACCAAATTCGAGATCTTCGAGCCATGGGTCGATGACACGTGTCCTTTGACTCAACTCGTCCAAGATTTCAGCAACAGAAAGATCTTCTCCTCTGCTACGTGCCGGCTCACAACAGCAGTATGAAGAGTTCTCCCCCTCAATCAGGGCGCATCATCTACGCGCCTCCATCAGCAACCTCCACGTGGCGTCCCCACACCGGCGCATCCCACATGCGCGCATGAGCAGCCAGCCTGCAAAACTATAAATAGAAGGATCGTCTCCTTCACACACAAAGAGAATCCACAACGAACATACAGGAAATCATCAGAGAGGCAGATACAGACACTCAACGTCTTCCTCCTCTCAGCAAGCTCCAGCACCCAGAGCAATCCACACCTTCAGAGAACCGATAACCGTCGTCAGCCCGTCAACGGAGTCAACGCATTACCACTCGCTCCATTGGCACTAAGGACCCAGCTTAAACAAAAGTGTACTCCTAGGACTACATCTAAGTCCAACATTGTAACACTGTTCTGTTTGTATTAAAGTTTTCAATCAAACAATTTTAATGGCAAACAAGCTGGCGACTCTGCTGGGGACTTCTTTCTCCTATTCCGAGAAAGTCGTGTCACAGGTCGACGACGTGAAGGTGGGCTCCTCCCACAAGACGCTGGTCGTGCGCCTCAATCAACAGGCGTACGAGGAGTTCATTTCTGAAGGAAGTGCGAGTCCTTCGAAGCGGCTACCAAAGCCGAAGAAGATCCGCACGGCCTGGGTGCGCAAGGTCGACGCCTCGGGCACCACCACTGAAGGGGATGCAGCAATCCAGCCTTTCCTTCCTGCTGACGTTCTCAACAACCAAGGTGCGCCCGCCGATGCGGCGCATCTCTTGGGGAAGCGTACGGCCGACCACGTTCCCCAGCTATCTTCCTCTCAGGCGAGGAAGATACGTCGACGGAGCAGGGGTGCAGCCAATGCCCCGTGCATCACCTCTGATGCGCCACAAAAAGCCTCTGTCTTTGACAGACTCACTCGCTGTAATGGCGAGGAGAAGTTGGATGCTGAGTACTATGCGCCCCAGCGGGCTAGTACGAAGAAATCCAAGGCGGCACGAGCCATGCGCCATAAAAGTGCTATGCCAGCAGCAGGCCAGAGGCACGCGCTTACAATCACGCGCGCTGCCGATGGCAAGCTGTACAAGGTTGACTCAGGTGCTCCTGTACCAACAACGAGTCGACCTTCAAAGTCCTCATCTCGCTTGGGCGCATCTACTGCGTGCACAACCAAGTCGAGTAAGGCAAACTCGGTGGTCTTGAACTCCCGCGCCTCCTCTGGTTGTGCGTTTGAGGTTCGTTCAAGTCACTTCAAATGTTGTGGTTCCCCCACTACTGATCGTGATGCCTGCTTGGTATTAGATCAGGGGGCGCAGCACTCACATGACCACCCCGACGTTTGGCCTTGCCATACGTCTGAAGGGGGTGTGAAGGCACCACTCTCCTCCAATGACCTGCGCAACGTGATCACTCACAAGCGCCGGTCAGGAGAGTCGACCAATATGCACGATACGCCTCTCACGGGGCATACTTGTGCGGTGGTCACCATCAACTGCTGTTGCAAGGCGGCAGCTCCACCAAGACAGTCGGTCTTCCAATGGCTGCAATCATCGACACCTCTCCGACGTCGCATTGGGACGAAGGTGCCAACAGAAGAGGAACCAAAGGTTGCTTCATGCAACGTGATCTCTAACTCCTCGTCAATCCGGAAGCCGACTGCCAATTCCTCGTCCTCATCCAAAAGCCAGCCGAGGAAAACCAAGGCAGCTGTCTCGACCTCTGGAGTGTTTGAAGGCACTCGGTCGAGGAAGAAGTTCTTGGAGGAAGCTGGGGGTAGCCAGATCCTTGTCGAGCCTCCTTCCGAAGACGAAGATGTCCAAAGCACAGCTGCGGCGGATCTTCATCATCAAGGCGAGGCTAGTCTCCCTGAAGCCCCTCAAAATGAGGATGTCCTCCAGGACACCGCCGGGGGTAGTTCTGGAAACGAAGAGGTCCTTCAAGACGGAGCTGAGGGCAATCAGACCCTTGCAGATGCGCCTATTGAAGATGAACTCCAGAATGTGGCTGGGGGTGGCCAAATACCAGGAGAAGTAACTCCCCCGCATGAGAGTGAGGCCGAAAGCGAAGCCTCAACCCATCCATCCACTCCTGGCCGTGTCAGGACAGTATACATGGCTGGGGATGATGTCGAGTCTGATGCGCCGTCACAGGACATAGTCCAGCGCATAGACTCATTAGAGGGAGGACTCAAAACCCTCTCTGCCTCTATGCAAGCACTGACTCAAGCAGTGTTTGAGATGCGGTCGGCCTTGATCAGGACACCTTCAACTGGTCCTGACCCAAGAACTAATGGGGAGTCGAGTGTGCCCCTCCAACGGGCGCCCTCGGATACAAAAGCACCTCGAACCTCGGAGCCCTCAAACGCTCCAATCCAGATGGTACCTCCTTCCCCGACTCCTAGCTCTACGGAGGATGTGGTCGAAATGATCAAAGACCTGCGGGAGCGCTTCGAGTCCAAGAACAGGCAAGAGGAACGCCAGAAGATGGGCATTCCCCAGCCTTATCCCCTCGAGTGGAACAAGGTGGTTTATCCCCCAAAGTATAAACCACAAACACTCACCCCATACGACGGAAAGGACTCTCCGCGACGGTACCTGACGTACTTCCAGTCACAGACAGGGCATCTTCCAAAGGAGGACGCGCTCCTCACTAGTATCTTTGTCGGGGCCCTAAAAGGGGTGGCGTATGACTGGTACTGCAGTCTCCCCGACAATTCCATATCGTCCTTCGACGACCTGACGCGCCTCTTCCTCGACCGCTTCTATGACGGCGGAAAAGATATGACGATGGCGTCTCTCATAGAGATACGCCAGAAGGAAAAGGAAACGGTTCGGGTGTTCATCGAACGCTTCCGACAGGCCTGCTTCAGGCTACCTCCAGGCATGCCAGAACATGCGCTCCTCTCCGCTTGCAGCATGAACATGTTGCCTGCAGTGAAGCTCTGGCTCAACTCTACTCCCCCTCCTGACTGGAGCTCCCTGATCATCGAAGCTGAAGCTGCAGAAAAGAAGGCGGCCAATGCACGTCTTCTGGGTGTCAGCTTCCCCGCCTTTGACGATAAGGGGAAAAAGTCCGCAGCTAACAGCTCCGGACGAGAAGCAAAGGGGAAACAGGCATTGACTGTTAATGCCTCGAAAGGCGCATCTGTGCCTACTCAGAAACCTCCACTGGCACCGAGACCCAAGGAGGTTTATTCATTCAATGATGACGACACCCTGCAACTTTTCGAGATACTAAAGCAGGGTGACAAGATCAAGCTACCGAACCCAAAACGGCCCGATGAAGTCGGGAAAGTGGACAACCCGAGGTACTGTCACTACCATCGGTTTGTCGGACATCCGACCAAGGACTGTTACGTCCTCAAGAATTACATCCAGCGTATGATCAATGCGGATGTAATCTCTGTCGACTATGAAGAGAAGACGGTGTCAGCCAATGTGGTTTCGCTTCAGTTCGGCACCTTGCCGCCAACTACCACACAAGATGGCGTCGTCCCCATCCCTAAGGCGACAATGGAGGTGGTAAACTTACCACCTACCCGTGACAATATGAGTGGACTCACCCCGCTCACCACATCTCGAGGAGAGGTCCTCTGGGTTCACCCCGACCTCGTCTCCGAGGTGACTCAATCGGAGGTACGCCCTGCCTCCAAATCAAAAGGCAGGAAGATCAAGTCTTGCCGCACCGTCTCTTCTTCAACAGAAGAGGCGCTTCCAGTGCAAACACGTGCACAACAGAACTCCCAGTCCGGCGAAGCCGCCGCCGAGGGGGTGCCTCCTAGCACCATCCCTGAGGGGGGTCCATCTAAGCCCTCAGCAGCCAATAAGCAGAAGCAGGTGGAGGCCCGTTTTGACAGACCTCTACGGAAGGAGAATGCTTCGGGGCTGTCCAAGCCTCACAACTTCGACATTCTGGCACAACTAGCCAGTACACCTGCACGCCTGTCTTTGTTCGAGCTCCTGCGTCTTTCTAAAGACTCCCGAGAAGCTCTCTGCGAAGCTCTGAATGACGCTGAATCCTTTCTCAGTCAGGTCAAGCAGCCTGAAGACCTCCCAACTACTTGTGCGCACTGTCATTGCGCGGATGAAGTTATCCCAAACATAACTTTCACCCAACAAGACATGCTGCTCAAGCATCACCGACATAACCGACCGCTGTATTACACAGGGTACATTAGCTCGGTCAAGGTGAGCCGGATTCAGATCGATCCTGGGTCTTCCTTAAGCATCATCCCGAAGGCGCTGCTATCTAAGCTGGGGATCCCGATGTACCGGCTGGCGCCCTCCAATACAACCATCAGTGGCTTCAATGCTAGCAGGAGTGAGCCACTGGGCAAGATCCGACTGAAGTGCCACATTGGCAGCCTCAAAACTGAGGTGACTTGTTATGTGGTAGAGGGATCTCAACTCTGCTTGCCCGAAGGACGAATTCCCGTTTCCAATCGCTGATGTGATGATCGACAACACATGTGGCTTTGAGCGCATGTCCTTCATGGACGGGTATTCAGGCTACAATCAAATCAAGATGTTCCCCGATGACGCGAAACACACGTCATTCAGGACTCCAAAGGGTGTTTTCTGCTACACAGTAATGCCCTTCGGCTTGAAGAACGCCGGTGCGACATACCAGCGAGCTATGAGCACCATCTTCCGTCAACATCTTCGCAAGACAGTCGAATGCTATGTTGACGACATCGCAGTCAAGAGCCGCCTCAAAGAAGATCACCTACAGGACCTGAAGACGGTCTTCGATCTTATGCGGACACATCAACTCAAAATGAACCCCGCTAAATCCTTTCTGGGGGTTTCTAGCGACAAATTCTTGGGCTTTGTCATCACAGCGAAAGGCATTCATGTTGATCCTGAGAAGACCAAAGCCATCCTCAACATGGACCCTCCGAAGAACCTTCGAGAACTTCGGGGCCTACAGGGACGTCTGGCATATATCTGGAGGTTCATAGCAAACCTCTCCGGTAGATGTCAATCCTTTACTCAGCTCATGAAGAAGGGAGTCTCTTACGTCTGGACAGAGGAGTGCCAAAAGGCTTTCGACGACATCAAGGCTTACTTAACAAGCCCACCAGTCCTGGTAGCGCCAGTCGCCGGCAAACCATTTCTCCTCTACGTCCGTGCCATGGATCATTCTCTTGGCGCTCTGCTGGCTCAAAACAGCGATACAGGCTTCGAGCAAGCAATCTACTACCTCAGTCGAACACTCATCGGGGCCGAACACCGGTACAACCCCGTCGAAAAGGAGTGCTTGGCTTTGGTGTTTGCCATCCAGAAGACTCGTCATTATGTCTCGGGTCAGACAATTCATGTCATTTCCCGAGTCAATCCGCTCAGAGTCCTCATGACAAAGCCAGGATCATTGAACTCCCGGCTGGCTATATGGGCAATCCTGCTAACACCGTACAACATGGTGTTTGTTCCGCAAAAGGCTGTCAAGGGTCAAGCTCTGGCTGACTTTTTAGCTGCACACCCCATCCAAGAATCCTCAAAACTCTATGAAGATATCCCGGATGAGGTCCAAGAATCCAACGTCACCGAAGGAAGCTCCGTTTGGCGGATGTTCTTCGATGGCGCTTCGAGAACAGGCCCCAAAGGCCAAATCATCGCAGGAGTGGGGGTAGTCTTAGTCTCCCCCGATCAGCTGGTCATCCAGCGTGTGTACTCTCTTTCGAAGCCGTGCTCCAACAACGTTGCCGAGTACAACGCACTCGTCATGGGACTCCAGCTCGCACAACAGCTGGGGGTCGACCATCTGGAAGCCTACGGCGACTCAAAACTCGTCGTAAACCAGGTTCGGGGACAATACGAGGTTCGCCATGAAGATTTAATCCCTTATCATGAAGTCGCGTTGAACATCATTTCAACCTTCACCGGGTTCTTCATCGAACATGTCCCCCGTTTACAAAACTTGGAGGTCGATGCTCTGGCTGGCCTCGCAGCCTCATTGGCAGCGCCCCTTGGGACTCAACACTATGTCACGGTGACTGGCCGAGACCTGATTTGTCCCAGAAACAACCTATGCTTGCAGGTGGCTCACGCCATACCGACAAACACTGGTGTTAATGTCCGAGACTGGAGGTTCCCGTTCATCGACTTCGCTGTCTACGGAATCCTTCCAGAGGACCCGAAGGAAGCCGTCTCAGTCAGGAGACGCTCTCTTCGATTCTACTACGATACAGCTACCAAAACGCTGTACCGACGCTCCTTCGATGGGCTCCTCCTTCGATGCCTGTCCAACGAAGAAGCAGCCGAAGCTCTTCAAGAAGCTCAAGACGGAACTTGTGGAGCTCATCAACCCGGTCCTAAGTTGCAAGATCGACTGCGACGTATGGGCTACTACTGGCCGACCATGGCCGTCGACGCTGTTGAATATGCTAAGAAGTGCCACGCGTGCCAACTTCATGCAGACTTCATACATACACCATCGGAGCCGCTACATCCTACAGTCGCCTCCTGGCCCTTCGAAGCCTGGGGCATGGACATTGTAGGGCCAATCACCCCTCCTTCATCGAGAGGACACCGTTTCATCCTGGCCATCACCGACTACTTCTCCAAATGGGCGGAAGCAGTTCCACTGGCAGAAGTAAAAAGCTCCAGGGTGGTCAGCTTTATCAAACACCATGTCATTTACCGTTTCGGAGTACCCCGGCGGATCATCCATGACAATGGTCCTCAGTTTATCAGCCACATTTTTAGCAGGTTCTGTGACAAGAATCGCATTCAGAACGTGGCCTCAACCGCCTACAATCCGACAGCAAACGGATTGGCTGAGGCATTCAACAAAACTATCGTTAGGCTGCTCAAAAAGGTCGTGTCATCCAACAAATGCGACTGGGACGAAAAGCTTGGCAAATGCCTTTGGGCTTACCGCACAACGGTACGGACCCCAACAGGCAATACTCCATTCTCCCTGGTCTACGGGAGCGAAGCGGTACTGTCTCTCGAGATACAGATACCTTCGCTCCGCGTAGCAATCACAAACAAACTCACAGAAGAGGACAATCAACGTCGTCGTCTGCGGGAACTGGAGGCACTTGACGAAAAGCGTCTCCTAGCTCAACAACGCATCGAGCTCTACCAAGCCCGTATATCACAGCCTTTCAACAAGAAGGTCAAACAGAGGACTTTCCAAGTTGGCGACCTGATTTTAGCAGTCAGAAGACCAATGGTGTTGACCCACAAGACACCAGGAAAGTTCGAGCCCAAGTGGGAAGGACCTTTCATCATAGAGACGGTATACTCAAACGGTGCTTACCGCCTCGCCAAACCCAATGGGGACTTGTTCATGATGCCCATCAACGGCAAGTTCCTAAAGAAGTACTATTCTTGACATCCTCCAGACATGTACTTCCCCAAACAACCTCTTTCCACAAACTCATACGCTTCCGGAACCCAGCTGTTCCGTGGCATCTTCCAGTAGAAAGATAACCACGTCCATATTACCTCTGAGTTGTCTCTCTACACCCTACAAAGCAGAATCTTACACTTCGTAAGCCTACGCTACCCTTCATGTTTACCACGTCCACATTACCTCTGAGTAAACATCTTGTACAAACAACCCCTGCGTTATTGTACATTGATCGCAGAACTTCCACGTCCATATAACCTCTGAGTTGTTCAGCGTATCCCCCAAGATCATTCCTACCACGTCCATAATACCTCTGAGTAGGGAGATTCTATCATTTCGAACCCAATGATTGCCATGTCCACATTACCTCTGAGCAAACATAATGGTTCCTTCAAACTTATTATTTGTACCTGAAAACCAAGGTGCGCAAAAGATAATAGGTCCACACAAATCATCAAGTTCATAACAACAAAAGATGAGCACATCACAAAAAAGGTTGTAGACTTCTTTATTCTTCTGAAAAAAGGAGTACAAGAAGCTACATCATCCCCCAGTAAGGGTTGCAAAAGAACATAAAAGAAAAAAGGGAAAAGCTATGGTCCCTGAATCTCCCCAGGATGGGCTGAGAGCTCCCTGACTCGAAGCTTTAAGTCGACTGCGCGGGCCTCCACCGTCGGCAGGACTCGTCGCTCTGCTTCTTGGCGCATCAATTCAACGGCCCCAGCGGAAGTATCACTTGCATGCTTCTCATCAAGCTGTTGACGTTGCTGCGCCAAGGCAAGAGTCCGCTGAGTAAAAGTCGCTTCATCCTTCTTGAATGCTGCATGTTCAGCCCGGACACGCTCGACCTCTAACTGGAGTCGGGCCCGTTGGCCTTCAAGGTGGTGTATCTGGGTGTCGATATCCGCGATATTAGCTTCCAATGCAGCTCGAGTTTCCACCGTCGTCTTCATGGACTGAGACAACTGCTCTACCGCAGCCTCAGTCTCAGCCACCTCGCGCTCCCAAACGCCCACGGTGGCCTGGTATGAAGACTCGATCTCGGCAATCAGCTTCCCCTTCTCCGCATCTATCAGGACAGAGAGATCGTTTCGCTGGATGCGTTGAAGTTCCGCGAGCCGCTCATCCAGCTCAATCACTGAAGCCTCCAGAATTTCGGCCATGTGGTCGTGGCCTTGGTGAATACGAATCAGCTCGATGCAGGGCATTGCCAAAGATCAAGGCGTAAGTCCATGCGCGTCAGCTTGCTTCGGCGCATCATCAAGGCGTAAGCCCATGCGCGTCAGCGGAGGCTTCGGCGCATCATCAGGGTACGAAACCCATGCGCGTCAGCCATTAAACCTCGGTGCATGATAAAGGTGTAAACCTATGCACGTCGGCAGGGTAGAACCTCGGCGTATCATCAGGACAGAAGTCCATACGCGTCAGCAAATTTGAGTTGGGGCACAGTCTGGCCCAAAAGCTTATGTGAAAGAGATGAAACCCACCCGTCACCTCGGGACGAACGTCGGCCGGAGTCGCAGGGGTGATAGGTGCATCCTCGTCGACGAACTCCTTCGCTTTCTCCTTCCCCTTGCCGGCACCACCGCGAGGAGTCTTGGGAGCCATTCTCTCAAAGAAGAAAAGGTTAGGGTTTGAAGAAAAACTCTAAAGAAAGCAAAGTCACAGAGAAGATGAACTCTCTCTCTCTCTCCAACCCTCACCTATTTATAGGGCATGGTCGCACGCGTAAACCGATGACGTGTAATCTCAGCCGTCGCTTCGGATTCCGTGAGGAGATAACAGCAAATACAACCAAAAGATCATCATTAATCTTTTGGGTTACCAAGGCATCATCATCATCAACTGGAAGGAGCATGCGCCCGAACAAGCATGCGCCCAACAATCATGCGCCCTGACCTCCATGCTTCTTATTCAAAGTACTCCAAAACTTATTCAAAAGTTTTGAAAACTTTGAAGGGGGTCTTGTAGAAGCATGGAATTTTACAGCCAGAAAGCCCATGCGTCAGGCACTATATGCGCCAGAACTCAGACAGCAAAATCAAATAAGCCATTCGAAGAAGGGCTTTTTATTTATATATAAAAGTCTATTACATGGCTAGAAAAGGTTGTACAAAGGAGAATTTCTACAAAAGAAAGATCCTAGATCTACAGCCAGCGGCCACCATGCGCCTCCAGATAGGCGCAGCGGCCACCATGCACCTCTAGATAGGCGCAGCAGCCACCATGCGCCTTCCGATAGGCGCAGCAGTCACCATGCGCTGTCAGTTAGGCGCAGCAAATGCCATGCGCCTCCAGCCAGGCGCATCCCACCATCTCTTCAGCAGCTCAGTTATATGCATCCAGCTCAGTTATGTGCATCCCTTCAGCAGCACTCTTCCAACCAGGCTCACCTGGCCGAGCAGAGCCCAGTTATGTGCTGCTCTTCCAGCCAGGGTCACCTGATAAGTGCTTCGATTACACAAAGCATTTAACCCTCTGGCTGGAACCAAGGAAGAGAAGAGCACGGCAAAGCTGTGGCCAGGGGAGGCTTCGAAAGAGCCTCCAAAGACCAAGGAAGACCGTGATCGAAATCATGGCACAAGGAGCTTTCAACACAATCAAAGTGGGCGGCACCCACTTTGAAGGAAGAGAGAGCCTAGCACCGCCATTCCGATCTACGGCTCTTCCGGAACAACGGAGACGAGGCCCGAACATCCCTATCTTTGGATGCAATAGGCACCTTCCGCCTGCCTCAGAAGCCATCGACTCCATCTTTTGGATGTAACAGTCACCTTCAAGTGCATCGAAGACAACACGACGTCTCATCTTCACCCACGGGAGCACTTCGTCAACATAATGCACCCGCATATCCAAGTTCATGTTGGAAGTACGTGAGGGAACGAGGAGCAAACCTTCTCTCCATGCCACTATTTATAGGCCGGGCAAATCAAACCCATGCGCCAAGTGGATGACTCTCCGAATTCTGTGCAATGAATTTGCATTAAATGGATGAACCGGACGCCTCGAATTCAGCCAAACGGCTATTTTTAGCACTCGAGGAGCGAGACAGCCGCATCATTAAAGGACATGTCGGATGTGCCAGCCAAACAGCGCATCACATGGACGCGCCCTCCAGCATCAGGCGCATCACACAGACGCGCCCTACAGTACCCGGCGCATCACAGAGGATGCGCCCCCTCACATCTCCATACCGAGTGGAACACCAACCAATGTGCCCACTCAGCTGTCCATCGAATGTCACAAACATTAAATGCTGAACTGACACCAGAGTTGGCAGCACGCTTCCCAAAGTCTGAACCGTTGACAGCTTTTTCAGAGAACGAAGCGTCGACAACGTCAGCATCATCATGACTCTATTCCGACGGCTACTGCCACGTGGCCATCCGCATGCGCCTCTACGGCCATGCGTCCAAATCGCCATGCGCCTCTACGGCCATGCATCCAAACTAGCATGCGCCTCAAAAGCCGTGCGCCTCAGACCCTTCACTGATCCCTAAAGACAGAAGAAGAGTCTCCAGTTGAAGCTTTGCATGCGCCTCAAAAGCCATGCGCCCCAGACTGATCTCTGATCCCGAAAGACAGAAGGAAAGTCGCCTGCATGCGCCTCAAAAGCCATGCGCTCTAAACGGTTTGTAACCCCTAAAGGTTATGAGCCGCAGCCTCCTCCTGCGCCCAATCAAGGCGCAGCTCACCAGATTACTTCCTCCCACCAAATTCGAGATCTTCGAGCCATGGGTCGATGACACGTGTCCTTTGACTCAACTCGTCCAAGATTTCAGCAACAGAAAGATCTTCTCCTCTGCTACATGCCGGCTCACAACAGCAGTATGAAGAGTTCTCTCCCTCAATCAGGGCGCATCATCTACGCACCTCCATCAGCAACCTCCACGTGGCGTCCCCACACCGGCGCATCCCACATGCGCGCATGAGCAGCCAGCCTGCAAAACTATAAATAGAAGGATCGTCTCCTTCACACACAGAGAGAATCCACAACGAACATACAGGGAATCATCAGAGAGGCAGATACAGACACTCAACGTCTTCCTCCTCTCAGCAAGCTCCAGCACCCAGAGCAATCCACACCTTCAGAGAACCGATAACCGTCGTCAGCCCGTCAACGGAGTCAACGCATTACCACTCGCTCCATTGGCACTAAGGACCCAGCTTAAACAAAAGTGTACTCCTAGGACTACATCTAAGTCCTACATTGTAACACTGTTCTGTTTGTATTAAAGTTTTCAATCAAACAATTTTAATGGCAAACAGCAAAGGTGGAGACTTTTCATTAAATATAAAAGCAGCAGTATTTACATTGGGAGAAGGCTGGGCCTTAGAGATTTTAGCCAAGTCAATGACTAAAGGGGGGGAAAAAGAAGAAGAAGAAGCTTTGTTTCGATTAAGATCGATAACAAATGGCTCAGAAGAGGTGAGCTCCCTTGAAACTTGAAATGGAAGAGTAGTCCGCCCTCCAACAGGAATGATCAGAGTATCTTGAGTAGATGACTGAGATAGTGGAGAGATCCGTCCACTCACTGGAATGATTAAAGAACCTTCTCCAGAGAGTTTGGGAGATTGTTGTTGAGTAGTTCGACTTTTAACAGGGATTATTAAGGTCTCACTTTGTGAATCCTCTTTCTCCATGACTTGTATGATCCTTGTATACTCTTCTTTGTACATCCGGGAATCATTGAAATAAGCTTCAATCCCATGGAAGGGATTTATATCAGCAACTTCTTTTTGTACTCTTCTATTGCTGTCAATGTACTTAAAACACTGATGAAGAGTAGAAGGCACCACATTATTTTCATGAAGAAAGGGCCTCCCCAGAAGAAGATTATAGGATCCCACGATCTCAATCACATAGAAAGTGACTTTAGATCTGAAATCACCTATCTGAAGCTTCAGATGAATCTTTCCCAAAGGCTCGCTTCGGCTTTGATTGAATCCCAGGATAGTAGTAACCGTCTTGGAG
Organism: Iris pallida; assembly: GCA_029216955.1. Taxonomy (NCBI): domain Eukaryota; kingdom Viridiplantae; phylum Streptophyta; class Magnoliopsida; order Asparagales; family Iridaceae; genus Iris; species Iris pallida. The sequence continues at coordinate 4,717,661 of JANAVB010028398.1, forward strand.
AGCTTGTGAAGAGGGATTTTTAGTTCATCTAATAGACTCTTTGGCATTATGCTTATAGCAGACCCTGGGTCGATGAGGATACGATATATCTTCATTGTATCGATATAACCGGTGTAATAGAGAGGCCGATCATGTCGATTGTCTTCCAGTAGCATGTCGTCTTGTGTAAAGGTGATATTTGGGATAATCTCCAGTACACTGTTGCAATGTAAGCAAGTGGCAGGTTCTGCATCTGGCTTCTTTAATTGAGCAAGACAAGAGTCAGCTTGAAGAAGTGCTTCACTTAACGTCTCCCGAGTCTCTTTGGAAAGACGTAGAAGTTCAAAGAGGGACATTCTAGCTGGAGTATTAGCAAGCTGAGCTAAAATGTCGAAATTATAAGGCTTCTGAAGTCCAAGAGGAGGAGACTTCTTGATTGGTTTATCAAACCGAGCCTGTTGTTTGCCTTTCTCCAGAACTGTAGGCTTGGGAGGAACAGGTTCAACCGGTGTAGTTGAAGGAATAGGTGCAGTAGATGATTCTTCTTCAAGAGGAATATTAGGAGCATCTTTATCAGCTGAAGGAATATCAGGAGTATCTTCAGGATTCTTGGAATAATCCTTTAGATAAGGTTTTCCCGTTCGAGTAGCACTAACAAGTGCTTCTTCATTATCTTTTGGCTCTGTGTCAGAGGTAGATCCGATAGAAGTCATATGACATGATTTAATCTTTTCAGACTTCTTGGACTTTTGAGGAGAAGGAGATTCAAAGTCTGCCACTAGATCAGGATGAATCCACATGATTTCTCCAGTCTTCAAAGTGATTGGCACCAATCCTTCAGACTGTGGAAGTGGAACATTTACTATTTCAAGAGTTGCCTTGGGAATAGGAACGATCCCACTTTCAAGGAGTTGAGGAGGGAAATCTCCAAATTGCATAGAGACGACGTTGGAAGTGACGGTCTTCTCTTTTGGAGTAAGAGAGATAGCTCCAGACTTAATCATTTCTTGGATCTTTCCTTTCAGTACATAACATGTACGAATTGTATGACCCAGCATTCTGTGGTATGGACAGTATTTGGGATGATCTGTCTTACCAGCTTCATCAGGTTTCTTGATTTCAGATAATTGTATTTTATTACCTTTCAGCAGACATTCAAAGATACCAAGGACATCGTCGTCGTCAAAAGAATATTCTTCTTTGGGGCGAGGTGTTCTTGATTGTTGAGTTGTAGAGGCAGGAGTTTGAACAGTTGATGTATCTTTGCTCTGAAGATTAACTTCAAGAGTTTCTTTTCCCTTGCGAGCATTATTTTTATTGTTAGCACCTTGACCTGTTTCTTTAGGAGTCATCTGCACTCCTAAGCCTTTGAAGGTTTCAGCACTAATTTCTGCAGCTTTGGCACTAACTATGAAAGAATGCCAGTCTTGAAATTGGATGGATCCTGTCCACATGCTGATGATTGACAACAAGTTTGATTTGCATGTGTCAATGGTGACAGCATCAGGAGTTCCAAGAGGCATCTTCAGAGCTCTTCGAAACCGTTCAATGTAATCCTCTGTAGTTTCATTATTTTTCTGCTTGATTCTAATAAGAGCAGACATAGTCATGTCATTGAGCCCTTCATAGAACCGTTCAAGAAACATCTGTTTGAAACCGGCAAATGAAGTAATGCACCCATCTGGGAGACTTCTATACCATTCATAAGCAGTTCCCTTGAGACATCCAATAAATACCCGAGTAAGGAGGGCATCACTTGGTTGCAATTGGTCAGTCATCACTTCAAAGTGATTAATAAACTGACTTGGAGAAGTGGTTCCATCATAGAATGAGATAGTAGGAGGCTTGTATTTAGGAGGATACGATACTTGCTTCCATTCTATCGGATAAGGTTGCTTGATGCCTAACCTTTGTAAACCATCTTTCTGTTTGAATGCCTCGAATTGAGTTTTGAGATTCCTCAATTCTTCATTAACAACTCCGGAGGATTGTGGAGTTGTAGCTTGTAGAGAATAGTTGGGAGGGGGAACAGCATTGTAAGCACTACCCCCAGCTCCAGAGAGACTAGGAACTGGTTGAACTTGCCCAGGAGTATTGGACTGCTGGAGGAACATGTACTGGACTTACACCAGTGTCAATTGGTGTAGCTTCTGGTACAGTCTATTGATTTTGCAGTTGGGCTGCCATGAGTTCGTACATTGACTTCATATTATCAGCCATAGACCTCATTTGCTGTTCCAAAGAAGCAATTCTTTGTTCTTGAGGAGTCATGGAAGAAGAAGGTTCGTCAGTATTTCCATCAACCATATATGTTGTGACTGTACAAGGGATTATTGATGAACTTGTGGATATTGTATGCTCTGAATCACTGCTTCGTGCATCAAAGTCAGTTAGAGGAGAACTACCCCCAGTAGGAAGAGGTGGGAAATTAGATTCTCCTAGAAATTCAGAATCATCTATAGAGATCAAATTTCTTTGACTAGAAGCCAGGACTCTTGATCTGGTACCTCTATATACTCCATCTGGACTATCAGTTCTACCCCCAGCATCCCGAGAGGTCATATTGACAGAAGCAAACAAAGGCTCATCTTCATCAGGCATAGGTTCACACTGAATCCGATTAAAGACAGATTGTCGTTTAGTTTGACATCTGCATTGCATTATGATTCTCGGCTGGAAGTCACATTCATGATCACCATGGTTTTGAACCATTGATTGACATCTGCACTGAATTATGACTCTTGGATAGAAGTCACATTCAGCATGATCTTTTGTCATAGAATTACTCCTTCTCTTCTGTTGAAGATGTTCTCGTAAATCTGTTTGTGAAGATTGAGGAGTATATTTCCTGTTCTTGGGTCTTGATGGCTCTTGATTATACAGAGAGTGATTAATATGAGCCACATAGTTTCTTGCATACTCTGCATCTGAATCTCTTATCCTTGTTTCCAACTGGTATAGTTTCTTAACGCCAGAAGTGTTCAGTTTTGTTCTTAGATCAGTTGTAGGTAACACATGGAGTTTTCCTTCCATTGATCTGGATATTTGCAGAGAAGGAAGAGTTGAACCATCCCTTTGATTAGGAGTTGGTAACAGACCCTCTTTTATGGACAAATTCTGTGCCCAATTTGAAGAAGTCATAGAAGAAAACATTAAGGAATGTTTCTTCTTAGACTCATTCAAGTTTTGAGACATAAAATGTCCAGAAGGAAGAGTAGTCAAAAGACCATCTCCTTTCCTTTGACTAACAAAAGTGTCAGTCAAAGCTGTTCCTGAAGTAAAAACTACAGGAGCAGAAGAAACAACTAAAGAGTTATTCCTTTTCGAAGGGACTTTGTGTGGAAGACCACCCCCAGTTCTAGGAGAACTTGGTAAAGAAGAAGAGATAGCTAAAGAGCCATTCTTCTTCGATGAAATACACGCTGAAACAGACTTGGTTAAAGAACCAGAGCTGTTAGCGTGACTTTTGAATTTAGAATTACACGCTGAAACAGATTTGGCTAAGGAGCCAGTACTGTCAGCGTGACTGTTGAATATGGAATTACACACTGGAATAGATTTGGCTAAGGAGCCAGTACTATCAGCGTGATTTTTAGAGTTGAATTTGCACGCTGGAACAGATTTGGCTAAGGAGCCAGTACTGTCAGCGTGATTTTTGGGATTGAATTTGCACACTGGAACAGATTTGGCTAAAGAGCCAGTACTGTCAGCGTGACTTTTGATTTTAGAATTATACGCTGGAACAGATTTGACTAAGGAGCCAGTACTGTCAACGTAATTTTTGGTTTTAGAGAGACACGCTGGAACAGATTTGGCTAAAGAGCCAGTGCTGTCAGCGTGACTTTTGGGTGTGAGATTGCACACTGGAACAGACTTGGTTAAAGAACCAGTGCTGTCAGCATGACTTTTGAATGCTGTCATCTTCGAGCGCACAAGAGTGTGCGTGCTTGCAGTAGAGTTCTTGCCAGTGTTAGGAGTAGACACTGTGGCAGAGACTTCACCATTGACTACCAACTGATCCTTAGGGACATAGACAGAGTGTCCCTTCGATTTGGTAGTGGTAATGGAGGCTGGAGTGGGCTTGCCACCCTTAGCCTGCTGTATTTCTTCATAGGCGAATTGATCGAGTTTGATCGTCATCACCTTCTTCGTCGAGCCGATTGACGAAGTGTCGTATTGAGTTGTTGCCATCTCAGAAGAGGAGATGGTTTTCCCCAGCAGAGTCGCCAATTTGTTTTCCATAAAGAAATTTTCTTTATTTGTTGTGTTTCTGGGAAAATTACAAATGTGGAAATCCGATCTAGAAGACGATCGTTTTATCCCTTGGACTATGCGAAGAAGAAAAGCTCTCAAAATTTTGACAGTAGATATCAGTGTATCTGTACAATGAATGAGAAAAAGAACTCTATTTATAGAGTCGAAAAATAAAACTGAAAAGATAACTGTCTTCACAGCCTGTGCTTAGTTGAAAATCATGCAGGATTTAACATACGCAAGGTTGTGAGCAGTTACTGGACGTGGCCTGTAACTGTTAGACACATGGCGATCATGCATGAGTCGTGTGCAAGTTACAGGACACGCAGGCGAGAGATCAGTGGCATGGCTGCCACGTACTCCAATTTGATGAAATCTACGCAGACTTGTTGAAGACGAAATCCACGCAAACTCGGTGTAGAAAGCTTCAAAATCCACGCAAACTTGGGACAAGAAGCTTCAGGATCCACGCAGACTCGAGGCAAAAAGCTTCAAAATCCACGCAGACTTGAGGAAGAAAACTTTCGAATCCACGCAAACTTGAGGTGAAGAACTCAAAGATACACGCAGACTTGAGATAGGACTGCCAGCTGTCTTGATTTGGCGTGTCTTGACTGACACAAAATCTCTGACAGTGATTGCTTTGTCAGTCGCATTAAATGACAAGAAACCCTTTTTGGTACGCCAACTCGATGAAGGCTGAGTCTTGCTGAAGAAGATTTCGAAAGTCACGCAATAGACGACGGTGATCTCTCGAGTTCTGTGCATACGTGGCATACGAAGAGACATTTTTCGACTGTCGTGCTGTCAGTCATAATGACTCTCTGACAAATGATGAGCTGTCTCCCAGCGTGATTTGTAAAATATTGTCTGGATCAACTGAGCGTGACTTTTGACTCTGTCTTGATCAACTCAGCGTGACTGTCATTTTTAAAGGTCTACATACATGGCCGAGAAACTATACTCGGTCCAAAAAGAACTCGCACTTCGGCAATTTGGCAAACAATCTCTCCTGTCTCAGAATCCTCAAAACTATCCGCAAGTGCTCTGCATGCTCCTCTGGCGTCTTCGAGTATATCCGGATGTCGTCGATAAACACTACGACGAACTTATCCAGATACTGGTGAAATATCTTATTCATCAAATTCATAAAGACAGCTGGCGCATTTGTGAGACCAAATGGCATCACCAGAAACTCGTACTGCCCGTACTTCATGTTGAACGCCGTCTTCTGGATGTCTGCTGCCCTAACCTTCCCCTGGTGGTACCCGGATCTCAAGTCTATCCTGGAAAACACCTTCGCCCCGCTCAACTGGTCGAACAAATCATCTATCCTGGGCAGAGGATATTTGTTCTTGATGGTGATGGCATTCAAGGCCCGGTAGTCAATACACAACCGGACTGTACCATCCTTCTTAGGCACAAAGAGCACTGGCGCTTCCCATGGAGAAGCACTGGATCAAATGAAATCCTTTTTCAACAGGTCATCAATCTCCTCTTTCATCTCTACTGCCTCCTTGGGATTCACTCTATAGCAAGCCCGGGATACTGGTGATGAACCCGGCGTTAAATCTATAGTGAACTCCACATCTCTGTCAGGCGGAAGCCCTGGAAGATCCTCTGGAAATACATCCATAAACTCCCTAATGATAGGGTGTGGCGGTGCTACGTCCCCAACTGTCGCACAACAGTTCGGCTCTAGGCTGATCACCGGCCCTGTCCTCCTGACACTGAATGGTGTTGTGCCTGGGGGTCTGAACAAAATACTACCCTCATGACAATCTATAGATGCATGGGCATAGCTAAGCCAGTCCATCCCCAATATGATATCATAACCGGGGAGTGGCATCACAAAGAATCGTCCCCTGAACTCTCTCTCTCGGCTATAAAAATAGAACATCTATAGATAGATCTAATAGGCACTGGTCCTCCTCCCGTCATCACTCTACTAATCTCCGTAGTAGGTGTAGCTACTAGATGGTGTCTATGCATAAACTCTAATGATAGGAAGCTATGAGATGCACCAGAATCAAACAAGCATACAGCTAGAAAAGTATGCAAATAAACATGACCTGTGATGACGTCAGCTAAGTAATCTGGCTCTGAAACCTGATCCGGCTCTGGCTCGAGAGCTAGACTATAAACCTTCCCCTGAGGTCCCTTCTGCTGCTGCAGATGCTGCCCAAACCTCTGCTGCTGAATCGGAAGCGGTCCTCTAGTCTTCGCTACTAGGCACTCTCGAAGCTGATGGGTGGCAAACCCACAAGCCAAACACTGCTTCAACCTCTTCCTGCAGATGGTGTAATCATGCCATGGTCTTCCGCAGAAAGAACATATAGCTCCCCTCTGCTGCTGCTGCTGCTGTTGATGTCGGGGTCCCGGTGCTCTAACTGGCGGGGTTGGGTGATGTGATGTAGGGGGACGGTAAGTCTGCTGGGGCGGCGTCGGTGCTCTCTGCTGGAAAGCCTGACGCTTGGACGGTCCCTCATGATGTACAGAAGCCGGCCTCTTGCTAGACAGAAGATGATTCTCAATGCTCCGGGCCAACTCTAGGCTCTGGTAGTAGTCAGTCGTACCGTTCGCCACTATAAGAATGCCGATGTCTGGAACTAGACCATGGCAAAACCTACGGGTCATCTCCTCTGGATCTACAACCAGACTAGGAGCGAAACGGCTCAGGCGACTAAACTCTGCCGCATACTCATCAACAGAACGGTTCCCCTGCTGGATGTTCTGGAATCGTAGCCCCATGGCTACTCTAGCAGTGGTCGAGAAGAATTTCTTCTTGAACTGGGTCTTGAACTGATCCCAAGTGGCTCTCCCTCTCGCAAACAACGGCTCATTCCGGAACCAAACTCCTGCTAAGTCTATCAGCAGAAATCCCGATGCCTCGACCTGGAGGTCACCCGGCATCCTAACTCCAAGGAGCTTCCTCTCTACCGAATCTAGCCAGTCATCTGCTACTACTATGTCCTCAGTCCCTGAGAACTCCTTGGGATTCAGACCTATGAAGTCCTTGATCGTCCCCGCTCTCTGCCGTGGCTCTACAGGTGGTGGGACCACGGGACGTTCCTCAGAACGCTCCATGCTCTGGCGGAGTAGGGCAGTCTGCTTCTGATGGATTGTTAGGAACCCCTGGATCATAGTGAGCAGCTGGATCCCGTCGAGTGTGACGGAAGCCTGGGTAGGTATGATGATAGGGGGTGGTGGAAGTATCGGGGCCTGCTGGGACTGGAATGTGGAAGGTGGTGGAGGCATCTGGGTATGTGGATCTGTGGAGTGGGGAAGTGTGGTAGGTGGAGGTGGGGGTGTATCAGTCAACTGGTCAGCTGACTGGATAGGGAGTGCGCCATTCTCTGGTGTGACGTACTGGGATGACCGAGTAAGCACCATCTGGTTACAATAAAAAGGACTTATAAGGACTTGTTTAAAGTAAGCAATCATAGGCAAGAAAATCTAATTATAATAGCAAGCATGTGATGTATTTTCTATGTTGCAATCCTAGCATTCCTCTAGGTGTTCTAAGCGTCATTCCTAATGTTGTCTAATTACCTTAAGTTCCTAATTGCAGGCATGCTTGGTACAATAACGTAACCAAACAATTTAGTCAGGACCTGCATGGGCCACCACTAAAAACATGTCACGACCCATTACCCAAATTGTTGGGCCAGGCCGAGTCATGCCCAGCCTACGTTTGATATAAAACGTAGTAAGCTGTTCTAAAGACAACATGATAAGACTAAATGTGCTAACAGTTCTATAAGTGAATAAAAGTCATAAATGCTTCAAACACAAAAGTCGTCTCATATAGTATAATGTCCAAAGTACAAGTCTGAAATATAAAACTGGATACATGTCCAGTTACAAAATACGTAGTCTAAATACATGACTACTCTCAAAAGTCTAAAAATAAAAAGACAACTAGGCGAGGTTTCCCGCAGGAACATCCTCGTAAAGCAGAGCCGGGTCCTCGGCAGTAACTCCATAATACAGATCACAGAGCATGTAAGCCCCTAAATTTAGGGCTTATTATTTTTTTTTATAAATCAATTATTTTGAATAAATATTATTATTTGATTATTATTTGATTTAATGCTCTTTACCGTGACTTGGATTTCTAGGGCATCAGGGATGCCAGTCTCTGGAAACTTCCTTCTTGGAGTTTGTAGTAGACGAGATTATCTTCACATTGATATTTCGTGTCCCACTCGAACTTGTTCTCTTGTACTCTTTTTGCTTCGTGCAAGTTCGGGTCAATTTAGACCATTTTAATTATTAATTGAATTCCCACTCTTTTCCTTGATCCTCATATGCACGTTACCGTGACTTTTAATTTAGGACCACCAGACCAGTCGTTTTCTCAGAACCAACTTGTCATGCCTGATCTATACGAGACGTTCTTCACCCATGACCTTCGTGTCCCACTCAGACACTCTATTTTGTGCTCCATTTTCTTCGCACAACTTTCGGGTCAAATTAGGCCAATTAATTATCTACCGTAAAACCTGATTTAATTTCCCATTTAATTTCGGGACCCGACATCGGTCCAATCTAGTCGACCCCAAATGTGGACATGGCCCCCATGAAGCCTACTACCCGCCTGACACTTGTGTCCCATTTATTTGAGTCCCCGCATGTTATATATTTGCCCATGATTATAAATACCCATTTTTAATTCGAATATTGTCCCCTGTCCGATTTTGGCCGACCCGGCTCGACCGAACCCGAATCCAAGCTCCATATTATTTTCTCGTGACTGCCCAAATATCCCACATAATTTTTCTATTTTTTTCTATTTTGAAAATATCTATTTCTCTCTCTCCATGTGTATATATACACATATATATACATATTATATATATATATATACATATATATATAATCTCTCTCTCAGCCTCACCTTACTCTCTCTCCTAACTCTCCCATGCTAGCCGACCTACACCCCCCTCTCTCATTCTCTCTCTAAATATCTCTTTAAATATCTCTCTCTCTCACTCTTTATATAATATATATACACATATATATATATATATATTATAATCTCTCTCTCTCTCTCCTTTCCCATCACAACACAAGCAAAACCCCCCCTCTCTCCCGTACTGGTACAGCTCCCTCCCCCTCATTTTCTTCATCATCATCATTTTCCTCTTCTTCTTCATATTTCTTCATCTCCTTCTTCACTTCTCTTCTTCTTTTTCAAACAAAAGCCAACACCACCATCACCATTATCATTATCATTACCATCACCATCTTCAACCAACACCACCACTCCCGTGCGCCACCGCGGCCACCCCCGCCGTGCCTCCGCCGTCGTCGGGCTGCGCCGCTCGCCGCCGCCGTGCCCCCGTGCGGACAGCAACAGCGAGCAGCAGCTGCGCGCAAGCGCAGCAACACAGCAGCAGCATTTGCGCGCGCGGCAGCAGCCATTGCCGGCCGGCCGCGCGCCGCCGCGGTCGCCGTGCCGCCGGCGAGCCCCCCATGGCCGCGCGACCCCGGGCGCACCTCCCTGGACGGCCACCGTCCTCCGGGACGCGCCGTCGAGGCGATTCGTGCATTTTTCACGAAATTCCGTCGACGCGCGCGCGCGCGAAGTCCAGAATTGGCGCCTCGTCGCAGCAACTTCGTGCGCATTTCCTGGGGAATCCGACCGTTGGATCGGCGATTTCTTCGCTCCGTCTCAATCTCGGTATATACCCCTTCATCCCTCTCAAATTTGAACCGTTAATTTCGTCGTTTGATACATCAAAACTGGCCACCAAGTTGACATTTTAAATTGAACTGTTTTGGACAGTTTCGCGACGCCAACTTCGCGGGTTCGTATCTTCGTCGTCGCAGCTTTGTTTTGCGTGCTACCAGTTCCGGTGCACATCTGGTATAACCCTCTTCCTGCCCCCTTTAGATTCCTTTTCAGGTTGAGCTTGTTAGGTCGGTCGAATTCGACGCCAAAGTTGGCCGTTCGAATTTTTTAATTTGCACTAGTTAATTTCCATTTTTGAACCCGGGACTCCGGATTCAATTTCTGACACCACCAGTAGACTCGCGGCGTCGTTCTGGCATGTTTTCATATAAAGTTTGCTTGATTTGGAGAACGTGGGCCCTGGCACGCATTTTTGTGCAAAGCGGGTCCCACTTTCTGGGTCAACGGGTCACTTTGAGATCGACTCATCGGAATCCAATTCTGGATATACCGTTGAGTTTGTATCGTCATTCTGAACTCGTTGACATATAATTTGCTGAGTTTTGAGGACATTGGTTCCGACACGCTTTTCCGTGCAAATCGGATTTTAATGTCCCGGTCAACGGACCAATTTGAGATCGGGTCAACGGAATCCAATTCCGGATATACCGTTGGGTTCGTATCGTCATTCTGGATTCGTGGACATATAATTTGTTAGGTTTTGTGCACTTTTATTTTGGCACGTTTTTCGGTACAAAGTGTGTCTAACGGCGGACACCACTTTGGCCCGAAATTACCCTTTTTGCCCATGTGTCCAAATTGGACTTTTGGACAGGCTATTCTAGCTGATTAAACCATTCTGGACACGTTGGTGATGTTAGTTTCATCATCCGACAACATCTGTAGATTTCTTCCCTTTTTGTGTCATCCTATTATTATAATATTTTCTCCTTTGGGTTGTTTTAGAGACCCGTCGATTTCAGTAATTTCTAAATCACTGAAATTCATAAGTTGACCTTGTAGATGTTTATAGAGACTAGCTTTGACCCAGTTTGACCATGGTTGACTACTTTGACTGAATATCGAAGTAGAGTCAACATTTGACCAAGGTTAGACTAGTTTTGACCCTGGTTGACCACAGTTGACTATTTTGACCAAAGGTCAACCGGAAGTCAACCGTAGCCTAAATTTGACCAGAACTGGGCCAGAGTTGACCAGTTGACCCAAAGTCAACTGTTAGTCAACATTAGTCAAGTTTGACCCGAGTTGACCTAGGGTTGACCAGAGTTGACCAGTTGACCAGAAGTCAACTGTAAGTCAACCCTTGACTTAGATTGACCTAGTTTGTTTTGCTTTGACTTGTCTTGACCTAGTTTGACTTAGTATGACTTGATTTTACTTCCAAACCCTTATATTGATACAGTATTCCAGCTATAGGTCCTCGAGGCACTGTTCTTGGACCCGTTGACATATTCCACCAGATCACAGGCGAGTACATTCTTTGATAATATTTCTGTTTTATGATATCGTCTATGTTTCTTGTATTTAGTGTAGATATCCTTGTTATCTTGTGCAAGTCTTTCTTGTTCCTTGTGCATTGTATAGACACGATTCCTGCGAAGGCTAGCTACCCTCTCGGAGAATCGCGTGTCATGATGTGTCATGGTTGGATCCACTATACTAGTCGGGGACGGGGAGTATTAGTGTAGATGTGTGGTCATTATCCACCTTGTTTATTCTGGTAAACCTTGAATGCTACCAATCCTACACTCCACGTGGGATTGGCTGATCATTAGACCTTGTGCAGACCCAAGCCGGCCACATGTTGAAACTAGTACTCACACACTTAGACAGATGATTCTTGATTCTTGTACATGCCATGATCAGTTTTACTTGCCTTGTTCTAGCTCTAGATTTATAGCTTACTTTGCCATGATACTCACATGTACATTTCATGATTTCTTGTATATTCTCTCTATTTACTGCTACATGTTCAATATCGTATAATTAGAACTGTTATTTAAGATTTGTGCTCGTTCCATCCTGACTGGATATGTTGACAAAATTTTAGGAGCAGTTGTGCCACATTTGTTGGACTGCAGGATGATTCTAGCTGAGGTGGTTCACACTGTTCCTCTATGTGAGTTGCCTGGTAGTTATTCCTTAGTTAGTCTTGTTGTTCCTTCATTATCTTCCTGTCTTATGATCATTGTAGATTCTAGTTGTTCTAGTGATATTGTTATTATTTCTTGTCTTATCTTCCTTAGTTTTCGTGATGTGACATGAGTACATTTCTAGTTATGGATCCTTAGATGTTGTAGTTAGTATAGTTTACTTGACAGCGTTCTACCGCCGATACCGCGGCGTAGGCTGGGCGTGGCCCACGTATTCGTACCCGTATATCCGGGTGCGGGTCGTGACAGAGCAACTCCTCCTCAGTAAGAATACCTACAACGTTATCCTGTCAGGACGGGAGCAAGTACTGATTCTAACAAACTAGCATATGAAACATGGCAATGAACATAAGAGGAATAACTGAAAACATGGCATCACATAGTCTATCATGGCAAGGATACATATATCATAGAGACAGATGTATATGTAATGTTTAAAACTGTAGCAGGTACGTGATCGTCAATAGGTGTACAATGTGCAGGGGCACATAATAAATGTACTTCCGTACAAGTGATAAGGCGATAGATGTACATACGTACAAATCCGCTTTGAGATAAAACCTACGACAAGGTATACATATAAAATGTCAACCTTGCTCGGTACATACGTACGGAGAAGGGGACATGATCACGTACTCAACTATCAGTTTCCCCATAACCTATATTCTAATCATGTGAGAGATACATAAAGACTGTTCTAAGCACGGTAGTAACTGAAAGTACAACATGTGATATTTTAACTTGCTACCCCAAGGATCAGCATTTAACATGGTTGGATTAGCAGTTCATTTATGTAACATTATGTAAAGTTTGTAGAAAGTACTTGCCTCTAGCAAAGCAAAGCAAAGCAAGCTGCGATAAAAGTGTTATAGATGTCTGGTAACTCGTCACTGTAGAAATAAATACATAAACTTAGTTTTTACACTAAGCTAAAACGCTAAGACACTAATTGGTGCAACACGACTTGTGACTGGGCACCTAGCCAAAATAATGACTTTGGCATAGGAGACCAATGTGGGGTGACACACTACTTTAACTAACTTTCTAGGGTCTTTACACTAGTGAGGGGTGGGGTTCAAATATGGCTAAAACTCAAAATAGCACAAAAAGTTACAAGTCGTAATTAATCAATAAATAAATCAAATGATCATTGTGTTTTAACAATTTTTGAGATAGACAAAAAGTTTAATTTTACATAAAACAATGTACCAAAATGATCCTTGTTAATTATAGAAAATTATTATAATTTTCCTGGAATTTATTAACCAGTACAAGTATTTTATAAAAATCAGTTTTCCTAAGTATACAGAAAATGAGTTTTGGTTTCATATGCCAAACTAGTTGCAAAACTGTAAATTAAATACTATAAAAATTATACTAAATTAGCTAAATTAACATAGTATCTAAATACTATTTTTTCAGAATTTTAACAGTACTTTAAGTATTTATAGAAATCCAAAAACAGCATTGCACACAATTGAAATTAAATAATTAATTATCTGCGTATTTTGTCCATGTACATAATTTGAACCAAAGTTCAAATACAGGATCCAAGGCCATGAATCAAGTCCAATATGACTTGTACAGGTCTTGAATGTGTGAAAACACATTTGGGCCCAAAAATCTATGCTAGGCTTGGACACCAAATGGTTGCAGTAATTTAAATGCACTAAAATACAAATTGGTAAAAGTGCAAAATAAATATTAATATTTTAATAAGGTAAAATTATACAAAATGAATATATACATACATATGTTAAAAGTACATATATATATATATATATATATATATATATATATATATATATATATATATATATATATATATATATATATATATATATAAGAATATACTTAATTATAAAGTATATATACATATACAAATATTGTATACATATATATATTAATATATATATAATAATATATATACACATGGAAATATATATATATAAAGGTTTACTAACTATAAAAATATATATACATATATAAAATACTGCCAATATACAGTATATACATATATATATATACTAATATATATATATATATACATATATATATATATATATATATATATATATATATATATATATAAATAATGGAAAACAGAAAAAGAAAAAGGAAAAGAAAAAGAAATGAAATAAGTGCAGTAAGGGGGGGCTCGGACCCGAGCCAGAGAGCGCGCGCGCGCGCGGGGGGGGGGGGGGGGGGGGGGGGAGGGGGGGGTTGTCACGATCCGCTCCCGAATAATCGGACACGAGTCGAACACGCCCAGCCTTTGTCGTTAGACACAACAAAGTAAGCTGTACCAAACTAGAAAAATCTACCAGATAAACATGAAAATATATAATCATAGCATCTAAGAACGTATCCCAGAATGATCACAATAATCCACAATTCTATGTATGTAAATGTACGAGTCATCAAGAATGAAATGTACATGAATTCTAAAGACAATATCTAAGAGTAAAGCTAACAGTCTAAACCTGAACCTCAAGCTAAGCCTCATCCTGCTCAGCTAAATCCTGGGCTCTGGCCCATAGAGTAGAACAATGTCCTGCAAGCATACCTGCAACATATCCTATTCAGGAGCGGAGCAAAGCACAATTCTAGGTAAAGAACAATAACATCATGATATGGAAAGTAATGCTGAAAGAACAAGAAAAGAGCAAGGTATGTAAAGAATAGAAAAAACGAGAACTACTGCTATAAAGATACATGAAAGATCATGACTATGTAAAGATGCAGGAAAGATCACGACTATAGCTAAAATCAAGATCAGGATCATGGGAAACTAATGTAAGAACAAAATCCTGAACATGTGTGTTATAAATTTGAAATACTTCTATGATATGTGACCGGCTATGGGTAAGATCATGAAAGAACATGAAAGATCCTGAAAGATCATGTAATGGTACAGCTTAGGATCCGCGTGCACTGTGCGAGGCCTAAGCTAAAGATCATGAATAAGTATCCGGGTTTGGTCACATATCTAGAGTATTTTCCCCACCCCAAGATACAAGTAAGATCATGAAAGAACAAGCCAGAAAAGATCATGAACGTGTCGCAGTGTGTCAGCAATAAAGAACAAGAAAATGCACTGATCAAAACCATAGAATGTACTCGCCTTGCTCCAGGAAAGTACGGGTGAAGATCGAAGCTAGATGTCCTCCTGTTAATATTTGATACAAGTTGGTTAAGTTCTAATCCACTACATTAGTTAAAACTAGCTAATTATCCTCTTTTTTTCCAATAAGGTAACTATATCTAAAGTAATGCTAACTAACTAGTACACATACCCTAGCTATATATGTGTGAACAATATTCCAATGTTGTATCAGAAATACTATTCCATTTCTAAAATAGTACACATAAAATATTTAAACACACCTACAATATATCATTCTGGAGTGATTTACTACAAGGTACCATCTAAAGGATTCTATAGCAGTCAAAATAGCATAACTTAAAACATGAATTCACTAGCGTTGATTTCAACTCATCACTCCCACATAATGAACCCAACCAACACATATCATAGCATTTGAATCCCCTTTCCTGCCAACACTCTCAGACTCCACCTTTTTAACAGATTATTCAAATGAAGAAAAAAATCCTGTCCCAGTATACAGAAGTTCAATTTCCTATTCGTGCGCTCTTGCAACTTCAATCCCAGCCCACGACATCCCAACATTGGACACGAGCATAATCAAACAAAATGTTCAAGCAAATCTAAAAAATACAAAGAATAAAACTTCAAAAACACATCTAGCCTACAGGCCTGCCAATCATGCCACCCCAACCTATATTTACAAGGTCACAAGGAAATCAAAATCTCAAAGTTGCACCAATGTTCTACTTCCAGACTTCAACAAAATATAAACTAATCACAAACTCGAAGCCTCCGCAACCTGTACTCATTAGAAGAATTAGAATCAACTATACTGAATTCAAATCTTCATTCCCGCCACCCGGTCTCCTACACACAACTCCTAGTGTCGGACACGAACACAAATAGATACGCACACAAACGCAACACCAAATCCTGCAACCAACACAATGCCTCCTTATGAAAATACCAGCTATGAACTAGCAAAGCAACTACTCTCCACAGTTTGAGAAAACCAGACCCAAATCGACAGAAAATCCAATCCCAGATATTCGAAATAATCCAAATTAGAGAATTAAAGACAAAGGTCCCAGCAAATATTCAAAAATGTCAAAACATATACACATTACCTAAAAGAATATACAATCTGATCAAGGAATATACAATTTAATTGTAGTCAAGATTAAAAGGAAAATAGCCACTGCTCTGCAACTCAAAATCCTAGCACACGACTCAACCTTTGAGAACACACGCTGAATTTGAAGGTAACCACAGCAGAACACGAACCCATACGTCAAAACACGATCGATATCGAACACAACAACTGCTGGACACGAACAGTATTCTGGACACGCACACATGCTACGAGCTAGGGTCGACACCGCTACCCACACCATTCCTGGCCAAAACTATATCATTCAATTTGCAGCAAACAGTCTACAACATTGAGAGGGATAGAAAAAATACCTGAAGAATAGGATTCCCTGCGTATCCGACACAATCCCCTGTCCGACCCAACATAAACACGAATTCACCAGATCTGAACAATTCATACCAATTGATCACGATCGGACCACTGGAACACATAATCGACGAAGAGGAGGATCGAGAACTCACCAGATCGTAGCATACTCGTCGACGAACTAAATCTGATGATGCTGCGGTCGTCAGCGGTGGAGAAACGTTGCCGATCGGATCACACGCCGCCGTTCGGAGGAATAGTCGTCCACCATTGCCGTCGTCGTTGATGACCACCGGTGGACTACGGCGCTGCTGCGGTTGTGAAGGTCGGAGGAACCCGCCTGGTAAGGAATGCTCACCAGCGTCGCCATCGAGGTCGTCGTCACCGCCGTCGAGGTCGTCGCTCGCCGGGAACTGATCCGCGCGTGGTGGTGAGTCGCCATCGTGTCGGAGAAGGAGTCGTCGGAGGAGATCTGCGGTGGAGGACATCACACCGTGGTCGGGAAGAGGTCGCTGCTGGAGGAGCAACCCACCACCGTCACCGTTGCCGTCTTCGAAGAAATTAGGGTTAGGGTTTGGCCACCCAAAATTTGGGAAAGGAAATTTCGGAAGAGAGTCGAGCTGCTCTCATTCTCTCTCTAATCGAATGAAAAGGGAAAAAGTAAACTTTACAATAACCCCCTCCCGCTATCATGCATTTTTGTAAAAGTCCTTTGAATAAAAAAAACTTTCAGAAAGCCCCCTCTCCTTTTCGAATATTACAGAACTGTTGAAAAACAGTAAAAAAAAAACTTTATTATAATTAGTATTTTATTTGTTTTTAAAAACAAACAAGGATGAGGGGACCACTAAATTGGTTATAACCACTTTTGAAATTGAAAATGCTTCTAAATTAAATTCCCTCCAAAATAGATAAATATCCAATATCTAAAATATTTACTAAAATTTTAAATACTCAATCAAAACCTATAATGATTATTAGAAACTTTTAATTTCTCAAAAATAAATGGGGAAGTGGAGTTACAGGTTTAGGCTAGGTCGGGCTGGCCAGGGGGTCAGCCCGAGGGTTGTGTTAGGATTAGGATTAGATTAGTGTTATTTAGGTTTGAATTAATTAATACATAAAAAAAATCGATCCTGTGTCCGGACAGTTAGGGACACAGGATTCTACGTGTCTGTGCTAAGCACGACACGTACGAGCCATGAGACTCGTGTCCAGTCCTACCTTCGTGTTCGTCAGGACACGGCGAACAACATAGGCCCAACACGAGACACGCACGACACGAAAAGACACTGCTACTCACGTGTCCGACTAGTCGGGGGGGGGGTTCGAGAGTGCTGGCCGGCGGAGGAGCGGTCGGGGCGGTGGCGCTCGGGTGGCGCTGGACGTAGCTCGTCGCGGCGCGTCGGATGGTGGTGGTGGCGACTGACGACGGTGGTCGGTGAGGCGGTGGTAGGGTACGTCGGAGTTAGGGTCACGGCGAGGGAAAAGTGGAGGAGACGGTGGTCGTGGGCGGTCGTGGTGGGGTTTTAGGGTTAGGGTCAGGTCTGGGAAGAGGGAGGGGGTTTAAATAGGCGGGTTTGAGGCGGTCGGGGCTGTGCGCTGGCCGAAAATGGCGGCTGGTAGTCGGGGCCAGGTGGCCGAGGTCGGGGGGGGGGGGGTAACGTCTGTTTAGCAATAGGGCCCCCAGAGTTTTAGGATTTACACAAAAGCCCTAACAGGTAAACATTGCAAATAAAATTTGCAAATCCCCTCCCGCAGCTATTATATGCAAATAAAATTTGCATGAACAAATAGGAAATTGCAAACTGATATCTAAACAATTTAATAAATTACAAAATACATTAAAAACATTTTAATAAATTACAAAATAACATTTTAGCATTTTAAAACTCATTTAAAACTCATTTAAAAATTCTAGAAAAATTCCTAAAGATCATAGTGAATATTTTAAGGCTAAAAATGACATAAAAAGCTAATTAACACTAATCAAATAATTTTTGAAAAACAGGGGCTTACATGCACCCAGAACACATTCTCCCAAAAATCCACGGAAAGAGAACCCTGAAATCTCAATGCCCTGACTACATTTAAAATATGTCGATATTTTCTTTCCACCCTTCCATTCTGTTGTGGTGTCCCAACACAGGATGTTTGGAACAATATACCTTGAGATGAAAAATAATCTCGTAAACAATTAAATTCAGTGCCATTGTCACTCCGTACCCGACGGATTTCAGTCCCAAACTGACGCGTCACCATAGCAATGAATTTAAGAAACGCAGAATAAACAGCACACTTATCCGTTAATAAAATAACCCAAACAGCTCTAGAAAAATCATCCACCAAAGTCAAAAAATATCGTGCCCCATTAGATGACGGAACACGATATGGTTTCCACAGATCACAGTGTATAAGTTCAAAGCATCTCAAAGCACGACTACTACTATCAGGAAAGACATCACGAGTCTGTTTAGCTTGATGACAAATATCACAAGCCTTATGAGAAAACACACTACTACCAGAGTGAAAAGGTAAAGTCTGCATTACTTTATCTGAAGGATGCCTCAGTCTACTATGCCAAACCTCAGAATCACTCTCTTTGCATGCCAGGATCACCGAAGCCAAAGAAGCTGGAACCTCCCCCAAGAAGTAAAGTCCACCCCTTTGTTCACCTGCTCCAATCACCATCCTCGTACTTCGGTCCTGAACAAAACACAAATCAGGAGTAAATAACATATCACAATTTCTGGCACCAATCAATTGTGAGACAGAGATCAAATTGCAAGTCAATGTCAGAACGTAAAGAACATCCGTCAACACCAATGAAGCAGTCAAAAATATTTTGCCTCTCAGAACAGCCTCAATAGTGCTCCCATCAGGCAAAGTCACAGGACATACAGGGCCCTCAAAGCAATCAACTAAACAGTCACGAGAGCCTGTCGCATGAAGAGTAGCCCAAGTATCGAATATCCAAGGGACAGAAGAATTCTTACCCATCAGACGATCAGAGTTTGATGAACCAGGTTTGGAAGGATTGTCGTTACCCAGCAAGCTCATCAGTTTCTGCCATTGTTCACCTGAGAGTGGCGAAGGATACCCTCTATGCATCATGTCTGCCGATCTCCCAACAAGACCAGCAGGGACACCATGACCAGCAGCGGCGACATGATGAACAACCCCTGCGCCACCAGTACCGCGTCCCCCATCACGTCTCTGCTGTGGTGCCGGACCTCTGCCACCGCCAGCACCATGTTCGCCCTCACGCCGAGGACGAGTCTCCCACCACTCTGGATAGCCAATCTTGGCAAAGCAAGTGGCAACATCATGACCTGTTTTCTTGCAATGAGTACAGATCATACCTGATTTGTCCCTGGAATCTGAGGTTCTACTATTAGAAGTAGTAGAAAGACGAGGTGAAGTCTTGATAGTCAGTGCCAACACCTCCTCAGCAGCGGATTGGACCTGAGATTTTCGCATATCCTCCTCCTCACGGACTGCCTGGTATGTCCGATCTAAACTTGGTTGAGGATCCTGAGCCAGAAGATTAGATCGGGTATGACCATACAACTCAGCATTCAACCCATACATAAAGTCCTGAAAGTGGTCTTCATCCCGCATAGCCTGTAGCTTTGCAGCAAGTTCACCACAGGTACACGAAGGCAATGGAAAATAAGCAGCTTGTTCATCCCACAAAGACTGCAAATTTCCAAAGTAGGTTTCCACAGACATCGAAGCCGTTTGTTTACACTCAGCCAAAGCCACCTTAATTTGTTGCTTCCGAGTGCCATTGCTAAAAACAAATCTTTTCTCCAACAAGTTCCACAATGGATAAACCTCCTCAAAGTACGGCAAAATTTTTTTCAGAGACGGATCAATGGTATTAAGAACCCATTGAACCAATAGTGCTTGTACACATCTCCAATCAAGTAATTTACTAACATCAGTAACAGGTTTGATTTCAGTACCTTCCAGAAAGGTGATCTTTCGCCTAGAGATCAGGGAGAGACGTATCGACCGAGACCACTCAGCATAGTTCGGTCCACGGAAAACAATAGGGGTAATGATATTTCCTGGTTGATCAGCATAACTCAGAAAATATGGATCCTTCGGATTAGAAAATTTTGGGTTGTGTGCACCGCCACCTCCAGTAGCGATGGAGTAGCTAGACGCAGCATCATCTGCCAACGCGGATGTCGGGTGTACAAAAATTTTGTACAACTCCGACGAATCGGCCGCTGATGGATGGGGTCGGCGGCGAATCGGCCGCGATCAGGGGCGTCGGATCTGGCGCGTAGGAGCGAGCGGATGTCGGGTGTACAAAATTTTGTACAACGTCGACGAATCTGCCGCTGATGGACGCGCGGGAGGGCGCGGGACGGGTCTCCTTCGGGAATATTTTCAGAGCCTGAATAAGAGCTCTTGCTTGAATGGCTGACCAAGCGTCTAGGTCAGCATCTGAAGAAACTCCATTGGGAAGAACGCCCGCTGGTTCACCTTCAGACTCAACTCGTGTAGAAAGCGACGATGTGATGGATGGTGCAGGCTTCCTTTCCCGTGATGTGATGGATGGTGCAGGCTTCCTTTCCTCAAGGAATGAATCAAAGGCTTTTGCTGAATCGGGCTTCTGAAGGAGAACAGTTTTTGTGGCCTGAAGGATCTCTCCTCAACCGACCTAAGTCGACGGATCAGGGATTAGGCCGGGAATTCGTCGACAGATCAGGGATCATGCCGGGCGTTCGGCGCTCGGCTGGCGCGGTCGGCGCTCGGCTGGCGCATTCGGCGCTCGGCTGGCGCAGTCGGCGCGGGAGCGGGCTAGGATTTTTCGGGAGATGGCGGCTAGAATTTTTCAGGAGGCTTTGATACCATGTAGGAAATAATAATGCCTTTTTCTCATTGATGGGGACTACAATATATATAGGGTCTACATGAGTGGGCTTATGGGCCATATTAACATTAGTTACAAATATAATCTTAATCTAACATAAACAAAACAAAAGTTGTAGAAAACAGCACTTGTAATTATCAAGCAAGCCTTCTCTTGATCGGGCATAAAATATATCGACAGATGATTGAAATTTTACAACTTGTTAAGGATCACAATCCGAGGATAATTGCATAAAACTTAGGTAGTCATAGGTGAGCAACCACAAAAATTCCAATTCAATTAGTTAAAAACCTTAAAAAAAATCGATTATATAAAATAAAAACAAAAGTATTACCATTGTCAAGTTTTACTCAAATAATATGAAAATATTGAAAAGTGAAAAAGGAAATGAAACGACCAATACCAATGTATTAAGTCAAATAATAAGGATATACAGAATTGAAAAGAACACTTTTGACAATCATGTGTATGTCTAGGAACTTTTTTTTTTGGTGCATATTCAAAACTATCAAAATTTTGACCGTTTTGTACATATTCAAAACTATTAAAATTTTGACCTATCTTTAAATATATAAAAAAACCATATATTTTTCTTTTCTTTTCCTTCTACTCTCTAAAAATCTTCGAAAATTTTCGTTGAAAGCATTAAACTTTAACATAATTTCACTGACGACATTAAGTTTTGAGTATTGGCAATCAAAGCATTAAAACGTCCATCGGAAGAGCGTTTTGAAAAAACAAAACAAAACAAAACAAAAACATGCCCATGGGATGGGTGTTCTCTTCAATTTAGAAGTTCTTCTTTTGCAATGTGATCCACTAAAAATACATTATTTAGATTATAGTCCTTTAACTATAGTAGTTAGTAAAATTATTTTATTTACTAATATATTATAGTCCTTTAACTATAGTAGTTAGTAAAATATTATTTTATTTAGAAGTTCTTATTTTTACTAATAATAAATAAAATGATTTTATTAACTACAATAGTTAAATGACTATAATATAAATAATGTATTTTTAGTGGATGCAAAAGAAGAACTTGCCCAACTCATGGGATTTTTTTTTCCCCTTCCGAGAGGTGTTTCAATGCTTTGATTGCCGATATTCAAAACTTGATGCTGTTAGGGGCTGTTTGGATCACAGCAAGTGGGAGGTAAGTGGCCACTTTCCGCTGCAGCTGCGGCAACTCTATCAAGTTTTACCGTTTGGTTCGCAGTTGAAACTGCAGTGAAAGTGGAGAATCTCACTTTCACTGCAGTTCTTGTCCCCCCATATTTCTTCCCTCACACTTGCAACCAAAAATAGAGGAGAGTGGGCTGCAAGTGGGAAATTCTCGACGACGCTCAACGGACTCAGATCTGAACGGAAGAGGAGGACCATCGGAGAGACAGCGGGAGGAAGGAGATGAGACGGTGGAGGCAGCGGAGTGGGAGGAGGAGGAGGCGGTGGAGGAGGAGGAGGAGGCAGTGGAGGTGGTGGTGGAGGAGGCGGAGGAGGAGGAGGAGGAGGTGGAGGAGGTGGAGGCGGTGGAGAGAGGAGGGGCCTGGAGGAGGCGGTGGCAGGAGAAAAATAGGTTCTGTATAGAAGAGAGAGAGAGAGAGAGAGAGAGAGAGAGAGAGAGAGAGAGAGGATATATATATTGGTTTATTTTAGAATTAATTAATTTAGAAAAAATAGCAAAATGGGTTCTGTGTTTGTGGTAAAAAAAATATATTGTATTTTTTATTTTTGTTTAATTATGATAAATAATTTAATTATTGGGGGGTAACCCTACCTAGGTTTACCACATCTCCAAAAAAAACTTCCACTTTCTACTTACATAACTATCCAAACACCAAACCAATTTTTTTCCCACTTGCAGCAGACAAAAAATATTCTATCCAAACACATTTTGGAAAGTGCCACTTGCTGCAAGTCCACGGAAACTCAACTTGCTGCAAGTGCCACTTTCACACTTTCAAAGAGTAACATCTATCCAAACAGCCCCTTAATAAAATAATGTTAAAGTTTAATTCTTTCAACGAAAATTTCCAAAAAATCTCCCAGCCCACCCCACAAACCACACCACATCCAAGTCAAGTCGCCTAATATTTTAATACCAAAATTCTTTCTCCCATTTCAATTTTCAAACTCAACCATGGTTCCCTCCCCAAACCCTAACCTTAACCCCAACCCCAACCCCAACCCTAGCCCATCAAAGCCTCTGCGTCCCTCTTCCTTCAGTTATATATAGCCTCGGCAATCCCACACCCCATCTTGCAGCTGCTGCCACTCCCCCCTCCCTTCTTCTCACGAAAACTTCTCCGCACTGATAACAGATCTCTGCATATAATATTGATCGGTGCATGCACGAGCAAGACGACTCCTCTTCTAAAAGAGTGCCACACTAAAATAAACAAAAATTTTAGTCCCACATCGGCTACACAATTCCATTCCTCCGACCCCCAACAAACCCCGCCATCCAGACAGCACAGATGAAGAGGCTCAGCAGCTCCGACTCCCTAGTCCCCATCTGCCCCTCCGGTAACTTTCACACTCCCAACCCCAAAAATTTACGGAATTTGCAGGATTTTTTTTTTCTTTTCTCGTTTCACTAATGGGGGTCGTTATGTAAAAAAAAAAAAATCAGGGTTCCAGACGGTGTTCGACGACGAGGAGGAGCTGGTCAACGCGGGGGACGACGACCTGTTCTCCCTCGGCGGCTGCGCCGCCTCGGGGCAGCCGCCGGAGAAGAAGCGGCGGCTGAGCGCCGACCAGGTGCGGGCCCTCGAGAAGAACTTCGAGGTGGAGAACAAGCTGGAGCCGGAGCGGAAGGTCCGGCTCGCCCAGGAGCTGGGCCTGCAGCCCCGCCAGGTCGCCGTCTGGTTCCAGAACCGCCGCGCGCGGTGGAAGACCAAGCAGCTCGAGCGCGACTACGCCGCGCTCAAGAGCCGCTACGACGCCCTCCGCCTCGACCACGACGCGCTCCTCGGCGACAAGGACTCCCTCCTCGCCGAGGTTAGCAGTACCAAAATTGTAATTAATTACAAGCAAACTATAGAAGACGAGATCTGAAAAGTTTCAAATGTTTATTTCTCACCAGGTGAAGGATCTGAAGGCGAAATTGAACGGAGGAGACGAGGACACCGGCTTCTCGTCGGCGGTCAAGGAGGAGCCGGCGGCGTCGGAGTCGGAGATCAAGGCCGCGGAGCCGGAAACCCTAACCCTAGCCTACAACAAGGACGGCTCCTCCGACAGCAGCGACTCGAGCGCGGCGCTGAGCGACGAGAACAGCCCCCTCGCCGGCCTCGACGGCGGCGTCGGCGCGGGCGGAGACGGAGGGGCCGGGTTCTTCTACCAGCAGCAGCTCCTGAAGGCCGACGGGTTCCTCGACGGCGAGGAGCCGTGCAGCTTCTTCGTCGACGACCAGCCGCCGACGCTGTGGTACGGCGCCGGCGGCGGCGCCTGCAGCGGCGGGGGGTGGGCGTAGGAGGAGAATTTGGTGGGAAGTGAGGGGTTTTTTTGTCAAAATTTTTGTAAAATTTGAACAAGTGTATTTAAGTAAGGAGGGGGTTTAGTGTAATGTTGCGGTGGTGGGAGGGCTGCTGTGTACAAATTTGGGAATGGGAAGTGGTCTATTTTCCGAGCTGGAATAGGGACGGGATGGAAGGAGAAAAAAAAAAAAAGGAAAATATCTTTTTAAGGAAATAAAGAGCTCTTTTTAATTAAAACGTTATTAGTAATTTACTAATATTCATTATTATAATATGAGTATAATCGATGGGCTATTTAAAAAATCACCCCCAAAAGGGGGGCTATTTGAAAATTGGAATTGGATTTTCATTGAGATTTTTTCTTGATCATAGATCAGGTTTCTCACATGGCTTAGCTAGCAAGCATGTTTGCAAATTTTGTTGTTTTATAATAATATATTTTTTTTAACTTAAATTTTTTGAGATTTTCTCTTCATCATAGATGAAGTTCATTGTCAAGCTTTCTTGATATATGATTTCTCTCTTCCATTTTGCTATTGTAAGCTTTCTTGGTATATTTTTTATTGTCCAATTTTGACATCTAATTTTTAAAAAAATGATCTTGAGAAGTATTCGTCAATTTTGAAATACATTAAGACAACTTGGGAAGTTGTTGCTAAGTCATAAGATGATACAAGAAGCCGATTGACTATGACAATCGAAAGTTGTTTGTTCGTGGACAAGAATCGACTTGAAAATTGTTAAATTTAATTTTGAGCAACGGTGATTATAACAAATCCAACGTGTTGTTCTGTTAGTTCTACTATCAAAGTTCTCAAGAGTTTTACCACTTCATATTTTGGACAGTGGATTATTTCGCTCATGGCTTTTACACTGCTTTTAACTCTGTAGTAGTTCATACTACTTGAAATTAAAACCAATTTTAATTAGACTTCAAAGGACTTGGTATGAAAAAATTATAAAAGAAAAAAAAAATCCTTTTATCAGCGTATTTATATGTAGGAAATTATGCATTTGGATCCATCTAAATAGAAGGAAGTAGTTCATTTGTTTTGGCAACTGAAAGCATATATATGCGACACTTTACAATAACAGAATTGCTACGTTGTCCGTAGCTTGTAACTGTCGACCGATATGGCGGCCGACCATTGGCCCTCTGGTTCGGATGGAATCCGAAGGTATCAGAAAGGTCAATGGTCGGCCGATACGTTGATCGAAGGTCACGTCCATAGTTATAACAGAAAAATTACTGTAAGAATAAAAACTTATACAAAATTTGGAAAAACGATAAAAACGAAACAAATTTGAAATACCGATACATTCCGACAGATGGAGTGTCGAAAAATGGACCATGTCCATTTTCCGACAGACCGTCTGTCGGAAAATGGACATGTTCAAATTCCGACAGACCGTCTGTCGGAAAATGGACATGGTCCAGGAGGTTGCGGTTCAATGTTAGTTTGGTTGGAGGTTAATAGTTGGTTGTTGTGTGGGGTGGGGGGGGGGGGGGGGGGGGGGGGGGGGGGTGGGGAGAGAGAGTTAAATTTGGTTCACATCAAAGGGGGGAGGAGAAGAAGAAGAAGAGCAGCCATGTATACGAAATTTAACTCCCCCTCTCCCCTGCTGTGAACCAAATTTAACTCTCCCCCTCTTCCTTCATATACAACCAAATTTAACTCCCCCCAAACCACCAACTATTAACCCCCAACCAAACCAACATTGAACCGCAGCCTCTTGGACCATGTCCATTTTTCGACAGACGGTTTGTCGAAATTTAGACATGTCCAAATTTCGACAGACGGCCTATCGAAAAATGGATATTTCGATACTCCATCTGTCGGAATGTATCATTATTTCAAAAAAAAATTATTTCTATCATTTTTTAAAATTTTATAAAAGTTTTTATTCCTACGGCAAATTTTTTTTATAGTTATAAACTACGTACAAAATATTATTTTCGTTAAAATAAAATTTTGGAAAAGTGAACCTCCATTCATTAATTTATCATGTAATATAATTTTTAGTTTCCAGCAGCTTTTGGAGTAAGTAGGTTCACCAATGGTGAAGCCACATAGCTTTTGTTTTTGTCAGTGGTTGGGCCCATGCTGGCTGATCACGGGGGGTCTCTGTCCTTATGTCTTCACCTACGTCACCACTGCAGTCCCACAAAACGACGGACCCAGCCCTAAACCGAGTAACAAACATACGTTGACTTTTGCACGAAACCCCTCCTTTTTTTTTTCCTACAAATATTATGGGCCCAATAAAAACTCAAATAATAGTTAAAATTAGAATTTAGGTTGCAAAATGTTCGAAGGTAGTGTTCTGTCCTAAAGTCATTATCCACTTTCCTACGTGAACAATCAATTTACTGAAAATTACTGAAAAATTCAATTTCGGGGTTGATTTTTATGAAAAACACATCCGTATGATGGATTTTATGAAATGTCCAGAATTATATATTTTTACGTTAAGTATTCCAAGATATTTCCTTTAGATGTTCTGTATTTACAAAATTAATACCATAACTATCCCTCCACACAAACTCAGATCTGGATTGCGATTATCTTCTTCTTCTTTTTCTTCTTCTTCACGAGAGATCTGGATTGCGATTCCCTTTAGATGCTTTTTTTCAGTCGAACTCCGATCATCGCTCTTCTTCTTCATCTTCTTCTTCTTCTTCTTCGACAAATAGGTCAATTATGGAGAGAAAATATTCTTCTTCTTTTCCATAAGAGTTAGCATCGTTTTGAAAGAAGAACGAAAACTCTTGAATCTTTATTCTCCTGCATTTTGAACAAGGAGAATGCCATTCTCCGTCGATATCACACGAAGAATAGTCATTCTCCTGCATTTTTAACAAGGAGAATGTCATTCTCCGTGTTTTAACATTTGAATGACCATTCTCCGTGTCATTTAACACGGAGAATGTGTTATTTAGCACGGAGAATAGCCATTCTCCGTGTAATTTAGAAACGGAGAATGCCATTCTCCGTACTAAATTACACGGAGATTGGTCATTCTCCTACGTTTTAACACTAGAAATGACCATTCTTCGTGTAAATTAACACGGAGAATGACATTCTCCGTTTTATTTAACACGAAGAATGCCATTCTCCGTTTTATTTAAAACGGAGAATGCCATTCTCCGTGTTTCTAACACGGAGAATAACCATTCTCCTGCGTTTTAACACTGGAATGATCATTCTTCGTGCTAAATTATACGGAGAATGGCAATTCTTCGTTTTATTTAACACGGAGAATGTCATTTTCCGTTTTATTTAACACGGAGAATGGCATTCTCCGTGTTTCTAACACGGAGAATGGCCATTCTCCTGCGTTTTAACACCGTAATGACCATTGACCATTCTCCGTGTAAATTAAGATGGAGAATGACCATTCTCCGTTTAATTTAGCATGGAGAATGATTATTCTCCATGTAAATTAAGACGGAGAATGCCATTCTCCGTGTTACTAACACAGAGAATGACTATTCTCCGTGTAAATTAAGACGAAGAATGACATTCTCCGTGTTACTAGCACGGAGAATGACCACCCTCATGCGAAATTAACATTTTTCGTGTTCTAACACGGAGAATGACCATTCTCCTGCATTTTATGGTCAGTTGAAACTTTGAAGAGCCATAACTTTTGACAGGGAGGTCGAAACGAGGTCCGATTTGTCCCAAAATGAGCGTATCTTCGAGGAGCCTGAGACTAACCACTTCTCTGTTGGATGGCCTTCCGAAATTTTAGAATCGCAAAAAAATGATGTTTGGACCTCCGTTTTAGTACTTTTGCCGTTTGTCTCGGTCTTTCCAAAATTTTCCGACGAGTTTTTGAAGATTTTTGAGGAGAAAACCTAGATTCGAAAGTGAGCAGCGTATGGAAGAAGATGAAGTATCGAAAAGTTTTTTTAAAAAGTAGTTTCGTGGGTGTTTTCAATAAATTAGAAGGAAGGGTAAAAAGATCATTCGGAACCCTCTTTAGATATTTTTTGTTAATTCTGGGCAGGTGATGAAATGTTTTTGTGCGGTGGGTTTTCCATAAAACTTTTTCGTTTTTTGGGCATTTCATAAATTTCCTAATGTGAAACCCAGATTTTAGATTTAATGGATTTGTAGTGTAATATTAGTTTAGTTATTTATTATTATACATTATTATTTAGTCGGATTTAGGAAAAATATTATTTTTGAAATTATCGTTGATTTTTGAATGCGGCCCTGCCCCGACCCCGAGTCCGGACTCCGAACCCGAGTTCAAACCCGGTTTTCGAAATCCAATCCCGATTCGAACCCATTCTTTTCCTTCTTTTAAATTCTGATTATTATTTATTATATTGAAAACAAAAAATAAACACATTGCCCTGGTCACCCACGACCAGGCCAAGTGCCTATTCCTCTGCACTCCCCTCTCCTACTAAACTCACTCTCCCCCCTTCTTAATACCACCACCACTTCCCCAAAAAGCTCCAGCACACTACTTTTCCTCCCCCTCACTCTCAAAAACCCACCACTCCCTAACATTCACTCTCCCTGATCACCTTCCCAAAACTTCTCCACCAAGCTTTTCCCAAACTCTGACCCCGGCAGCGAGCTTCCCCGGCCCCCTCTACCGGACCCGCGCCCCCAGGCCGCGTCTGCCGACCGATCACCCGAGCCCCCGAGCCCCCGAGCCCAAGCCCGCGGTCGCCCGCCTTCGGCGCCGTTCCCCTCCGGCACCCCCGCCGGCCTGTCTCCCGTGCGGCCCCAACTCCGCGCCGCCCGCGCCCCTCTGCCCGCCTCCAGCGCCGTCCCCGGCCTCCCCCTGTCGGACCCGCGCCCGCAGCGCCCCTCCGGCGCGGTTTCTCCGCGCTCCAGCCGGTCAGTACCCCCGGCCCAGTTCCTGCGAGCCCCGTACCCCGCTGATCTGAACAGCGCTGTCCGCGGGTTTCCCGACCTGCTGTCCGTGCTTTTTTGTGCCCGGATTTTGCTGTCCAGCGCAGCCGTACCCGGCGAGGCGCTGTCCCGAGCCGGTCCACCGTCCGCGGATTTTTTTTCTTCTTTATATCATCTGAGAGCTCCAGCCGAGCAACCCAAGGTATAATTCCTTTGTCCCGTTCCATTTTCGGTAGTCGATGATGAGAATTGGTCCCCGATTCCCTCCCGGGAATTCGGTTTTAGGGCGACGTAGTGATTTCGGATTTTCCGGAGACGTTTCTGTGATATTTTATGGTTGGTTTGGATATTCGGAATTTCGGGATTTCCGATTAGGCTTCGGAAATGTTCTGTTAATATATTTTCTATATAAATGTGTTTTTCCTGGTTTGGGATATGTGTGGGGTGTTTTGTCGCATTTTCCAGTTTTGGGTTATCCCGAATATAGAGGAAATGCTGCCCAAATTTTTATAAAACTTTATAAAAGAATTTCAAATCGGTTTTCGAAAATTATTTATTTAAATGGATTTTTGGACGACGACCATACCGGTCCGTAGGCCCTAGCGAAATGCAAACGAAACAGGTCAGGCCGGACGTTGAGGCATTAGCTGAAAATAGTGACGATTGGACCAAGTCTGAGACTCCTAAGATTTAATTTAATTTATTTTTAGTTTTGTTTTCGATATTTAAATTACGAGACATTAGTCAGAGCTAACTAATTTTCTCTTATTTCATTTATGTAAAGTTTGTAAGGGCATAAGCCCATATTTCTATTTTGTTAGCTGTGCCCCTGTATTGCGTAGTCTACGTTTTTTATTTCTTTTCTTGGTCGATTTTCCTTTATTTTCTGGTTGGTTTTATTCTTCGTAATTAGGCGCTTAGTTACAAAATGGCTAATAAATATTTTGTATAAATTAATAAGAATTTTTCACGATAAAATAACTTGAACAAAATATTGGTAGTTAACAAAACTCATGTTTTATCATTGAAAGAAAATGTAGTTTTATACGTATAATATTAAAAATATAAAGTTTTGCGAATTAACCGGTAACGACAATTTTTCCAAGTAAAACCAGAAACTGGCTATCCAACTAAATGAGAACCAACGTAGCACGCGTCGTAAACCGTTAGCAGTAGATTAAATAAACAAACTTAAAACTTGACTAGGACCTGCTACTAGAAATTGTAACTAGCACACCTAGCTTGGTTTCACAATGGTTCTAAGTCAAGTTTTCCAACTGTAGGATCTCGGAAACGAACCTAGCATCTTTTCGGAACCAACATCGTTTCCAGTCATAAACAAAGGCAAGTACGGTTGTGTTTTTTAGCAATTTAATTAGTAATTGTTATCTGCATGCTTAAACCACATTGTTACATGGAACTCTCTCCTAGAGTATTGATTGATTGCGGGATATTAGAGGAGTAGTGTAGTGTCTATGACCAATACCCCAAATAGTATAATGATTATGTTAGCTTACCCCTCTTACACACGGGGATAAGCCATATCGTATCGCTAGGATACAATTGTACAACCCAAGCCGGTCATAGTCATTATCTACTCAAATCACATTGTTTTCTATCGTGTAGAATTATTGGAAAATATTATCTCAAAACTGTTTAATACTGCAAATTTCTAATTACTAGTTGAAATGTTTAATTTCATAATTGTACTTTGCTTCCTCCTGACTGGAGATAACATTTTTAGGGGATTTTAAGGATGCTGAGCTGTTATACAACAGCTATTATGACCCAGTTCTATACCATGTGGTGTTGCCAGAGTCCCCATTGGAGGACGCAGGACCTGAGGCCGACGAGCCGAACGCGTAGCTAGATTTTACCTGTTTCCAGTTTTGTTGTTTGGAATTTTTGTTAGTTTGAATTCAGCATTCATTTCAGTTCTTTTACTTTCCAGTTGGATTTATTCAAATGTTAAATAAAGTTTTAAATTTCCGAATATTCAGTTGTGACAAATGTATAGATGTTGTTGTGATTACCTGCTTATGGAACAGCTTACTGCCGCCGTCTCACAACGGTGCAGGCTGGGCATGTTCCGGTTCGACCCATTTAATTGGGATCGGGTCGTGACATGTTTTTAGTGGTGGCCCATGCAGGTTGTAAACAACAACTTAGAAAAATATACCTAGAAACAATTAGAACACTAGAACATTAATTTTTTACAACATAGGTCCGAATTATATATATAAATATTTTTGTTTGATTATAGACTGGTAGGGTACCTTGCTTATGTTTGCATCCTAAACCTTCCAGAGTATGGCCAAAGGGAAGACTACCCGTTCCGGCCCTGCTGAAGATGAGGTGTCATCTACCAATCACACCCCACCTCCTCAAGCACGTCGGGACCCACCTCCCTTGCAGCTGACTGACCGTCCCCATGCTACACCAGCACCCCGTTCCGTTTATGCTACTACAGCGCAAACGACAGAACATGCACTTCCCCGGACTGAGCCGCAGTCCCCTGCGGTCGTGCCCGCACCAGCTGCCCCACCAGTGCCCGTGGATCCTACGGATCTAGTGTACATGCTACGAGGAGTGCTTGAAGCCCAGAGAGCCCAAGCAGAAGCTCATCGTGAACAGACTGCAGCCCAAGCTGAAGCCCATCGCGAGCAGACCGCGATCATGAGAGAAGGTATGGAGAATGCCCACAATGTGGCTATGGCTGCCCTCGAGAGAGGAGCAACAACTTCATTGGAGCCACGACCTGCCAAGGTAAACATAAATCCAGGAGTTAAGTTATGTATCATTAGGCCATTCTTTTGATAAGAGGCGTATTATTATGTGAAGGTCGGAGATATAGAGAGTTTCAAGAAGCAGGGCCCTCGACCTTTCAAAGGGACCGAGGGTATCATCTACGCCGATGAATGGCTAGACAACATGGAGCGTCACTTGAGCGTCGCTCGACTCCCAGAGGACCTCAAGACCGAAGCAGTAGGACTCCAGCTGCAAGATGTGGCAAGCACCTGGTATCGGAATGAACCCCGACTCCAGGACAAGCAACTTGACTGGGACACCTTCAAGAGGCTGTTCCGCAGGAAGTTCTTTCCGACATCAGAGATGCGGGAGATGGAAAGGCAGTTCCAGGACCTGAAGCAAAGGAACATGACGGTTGGAGAGTATGCGGCAGAGTTCGGCCGACTTAGCCGCTTTGTCCAGAACTTGGTTGCTGACCCCAAGGATCGTGCTGAAAGATTCAGGTATGGACTAAGGGAAGAAATTCGCACCCCTGTGTTCGCAGGCGGCGCCAAGACATATGAGAAGATTCTGATACGAGCTCAGGACGTGGAGAAGAGCCAGCCTTCTCATTCAAAAAGGGAGTATCCTGGAACTAGCAACTTCCAGGGTAACCAGAAGAGGCCCAACAACAACAATAGGCCTTCCCACCATCAGCAGCAGCACCATCAAGCAAGGACCAATGAACGAGCGCCTCAGAAGCAGATCCCTGTCTGTGATTTCTGCAAGAGGCCAGGACATCAGGTGCTCATCTGCAGGAAGAGGCTAGGACACTGTCTAGTCTGTGGGTCTGCCACCCACCAAGTGAGGGACTGCCCCACAGCATCCAACCAGACTGGAGCAACTCAGCAAAGAGCTCCCCTACCCACTCAGCAACAACGATTCGGACAACACCAGCAGAAGACCGGGTGAGCTTTTGCCCTGGCAGCAGAAGATCAAGAACCAGAACAGGAACCTACCGCTGATGTCATCACAGGTTCCATTTATGTATTTTTACATCCTGCTCTAGCATTATTTGATTCGGGTGCATCACACAGTTTCATATCATCGAAGTTTATTTCTGCACACCATCTAGATACGGGACTTAGCAAGATGATTAGTAGAGTTATGACCGGTGGTGGACCCATACCCATCACTGAGGCTTGTAACTGTCCCATAACTATCTCAGGCCACAAATTCTTAACACCCTTACTTGTGATGCCCTTGCCCAACTATGATGTAGTCCTAGGGATGGACTAGTTAAGTGAGCAGCATGCGCTGATAGATTGTCATAGAGGATGTGTAATCTTCAGCCCACCAGGAGAACCGGAGTTTGAAATCTCTAGAGCTCCGGAAGACATGAAGAGTGTTATATACTCCTCTATTACCGAAGTACCCGGGCCTCCTCACCCTATCATAGCGGAATTCATGGACGACTTTCCAGATAGTCTTCCAGGATTGCCGCCAGATCGAGATGTGGAATTCACCATCGATCTAGTACCCGGCTCTTCCCCTATTTCTCGGGGATGCTACAGAGTCAATCCTAAGAAGGCAAAGGAGATGAAGGAACAGATTGACGAACTGAAGGCACAAGGATTTATCAGAGACGGGGCTTCACCCTGGGGAGCACCAGTTTTGTTCGTGCCCAAGAAGGATAGAACCGTGCGGATGTGCATTGATTATCGGGCGCTGAACAACATTACCATCAAGAACAAGTACCCTCTTCCCCGGATCGACGACCTGTTTGATCAACTGAGTGGAGCCAAGGTATTTTTGAAGATAGATCTCAGATCAGGCTACCACCAAATCAAGGTCAGGAAGGAGGATATCCCGAAAACGGCATTCAACACCAAGTATGGGCAATTTGAATTCTTGGTCATGCCGTTTGGACTGACGAATGCTCCTGCAGTATTCATGAACCTTATGAACAAGGTTTTCCATGAATACTTGGATCAGTTTGTTCTTGTCTTCATCGATGACATACTGATCTACTCGAAGACTGAAGAAGAGCATGAAGAGCACCTGAGGAAAGTTCTGAGCACCTTGAGGAAGGAGAAGCTCTATGGTAAGCTATCTAAATGCGAATTCTTTTTAGATAAAGTGAAATTTCTGGGCCATGTTGTCACAGAAAAAGGAATTTCGGTGGATCCAAAGAAGATAGCTGCTATTGAGAAGTGGACTGCACCAAGTTCGGTTACAGAAATCAGAAGCTTTTTGGGTTTAGCTGGCTACTACCGGAAGTTTGTGAAGGATTTCTCCAGGATTGCTGAACCAATGACAAGGCTTACCAGGAAGAACAAAGAATTCATTTGGTCTGAAGCTTGCCAGTCAGCTTTTGAGAAACTGAAGAAGAGGCTTACAACGGCGCCGATACTTGCGCTACCCGTAGGTACCGGCGGTTTTTTCAATTTATAGTGATGCTTCCGGTAAGCGATTGGGCTGCGTTCTTCAACAACATGGAAAAGTAATTGCTTACGCATCTAGGCAATTACGGACTCATGAGAAGAACTATCCCACACATGATTTGGAGCTTGCAGCGATGATAATTGCATTGAAGCTATGGAAGCACTACCTTTATAGAGAGAGAGTAGAAATATTTACAGACCACAAAAGTCTTAAATATGTTTTCACTCAGAAGGATCTTAACATGCGACAGAGACGATGGCTGAAACTGATAAAGGATTTCGACATCAACCTGCAGTATCATCCGGGTAAGGCTAATGTTGTTGCAGATGCACTTAGTCGATACCCGATGGCAATGTTCTTGACCAAGGAGCGTCATTTGCTGGAGGACATGGAAAACCTTGGACTGGAGATTGTACTGCCCGAAGAAGAAATGAAGAAACTGGAAAGAGAAGCCATTGTACCAGGAGCTGATTCAACAATGGTGCAGTTGCAAGTGCGTTCAAGTCTAATGGACAGAGTCAAGGAGGCACAATTCCAAGACGAGACGCTTTTCAAACTCAGAGATCAAGTGCTGGCAGGAACACTTGAAGGATTCTCAATCGCCAGTGACGGAGCACTGAAGAATGGTACGAGGCTTTGCGTACCAACTGACGAACTGAGGAACGAGCTGATGCAAGAAGCGCACCAGTCGCAGTATTCCATACATCCTGGGGCCAAAAAAATGTACCGGGATATGCGTATTATAGTATCGTGGTACGGAATGAAGAAGGACATATCCAGGTATGTGGCTAGATGTTTAATTTATCAACAAGTGAAAGCTAGCAGACAGAGACCAGCAGGACTATTGCAGCCGCTTGACATCCCGGAGTGGAAATGGGAGCACATAACGATGGACTTCGTGTCGGGACTGCCTCGATCCCAAGGAGGAAAGGATGCCATTTGGGTTATCGTGGACCGACTGACGAAGTCAGCTCACTTTATGTCACGCCCCGCTCCCGTAGAAGCGATCATCCTCGCTAAGGCGTGATGCCGCACGGGCCTAGGTAACGCCCGTGCAAGGCCAAGTCCAGAAACGGCCGATTTGAGCTAGGCCACAGAGTCGCACAGAGTGTCCCCATTTGCAGCGGAGAGTAAATGAACACAAGTAGAAGCGAATTCAAACTCTTTATTGATATTCAAGAAGTTTACAAGCGGCGCTAGGCCGATATTACAAATCGCTCGAACTCTCTCTCTCTGAAACATAAAAGGGCGTGCCAAGTGGCTTACAACATGGAATAATTCATGGCGATGCTCTGATACATTATGTCATGTATAGGGTGCTTCATTTTCTTGCAACGTCCCAAGGCCCCGAAGTTGGCTCCGTGCCTTAACACGTTCGATGGAAGCTCCGCACCCGTCGGCGTCTCCTGCATCGTGCAAGCAGACTGTGGGGTTATCAGTACATTGTTATGCACTGGTGGGGATGCTAGCTCGCCCACAATACTATCATTATCAAATACATTCCATTTACTTTTGTGCATCTCTATCATTCATTGTCTTTCTAATCTTGCCTTAGGATCAATTTTATGGCATAAGTCATAACCTATTTCGTGTTGCCGAATTCAAGTGTCGCATGGAAATACATGTACGACTTATCCATACTTACCGTCCGGCCTTCCCTGTTCAACGTAAACCAAGTTAGTCAACAATTCATATGAAATAACTTAACGTAGTTCATGCAAGCATTCAACGTACAGTGCGTGTCCTTGCCTCGGGTTCTAGCACGTCGTGGGCATGTTTTCTAAATCGTTTGCTCGAAGTACTCTTGATCATTTTGTCTGTTATATTCAAGCCTATTCAACAGGTGCTTTGTACAGTTAACTTAGACTACTTTGATTTCAATGCAAGGACTTATACGTGGATTGCCACCAGCAAAGCCCACTTAAATCTATATGCACCGGTCGCTGGCATCACAAGCCATTTTGGACACATCCCAGCGTAGTATTTCTCAACTAGCGTAGGGTGAGGACTGGCACACGCCGCGTTAGTCTCTTAAAATACCTCAACACTTACGTCCCCCGGGTGGTCGAGTCCGCACCCAGGCAGCCCGTAAGCCTCGACTTGATTCCGCCTAGGCCGGCCACGATCCTCCCTTTGATCATGCCGCGAAATCCGTATCACCCGTGCACGGTTCTATCCACGACCATTTCATATTTTGTTATCATAGACTAACCCTTAGCCACAATACGTTATCGACCAGGTTGACGTCCGTGCAGCGCGGGTAGCGATCCCCGTTGCACGTGTCCGTCACACCTGTCGCTAACCATTCCTTTCCTTCTTATCTTTTATTCATTCCTTCTTTTCTTTCTTTCACTTGTCTATTCGTTCATTGATTCATTTTCGTATTCATCCTTTCGTTGATTCATTCATTCACTCGTTTGTTCGTTCATTCTTTTATTTATACATTATGCAACTTTCCGTGCGGGAGTCGCCTTGGCGACCCATCGGTCCCATAGTCTTTCAATATTGCTAAACTCTACTCGGAACGACTATGTTGATAGTCTTCCCGTTTCATTATTGTAAACCATTCATTGTTTCATTGTTGAACGCAGAAGGGACATAAACGTAAGCTTGTGCCTTTGCACGAGCGTGGAGCGCGGTGCGAGAGTTCTCACAATTTCCATATTCTTTTCTATATTCTATACAAGCATACAAGATGGGATTAATCCCTTAGCTAGGTGCGTTGGGTCATTTATTAGCATGCACGGTGTTATCGCCTAGCAATTCTCGTGATAGTGTCCGTATTGTTATGTGTCTAGGCTAGGCAAAGACGGGTTCATCGGAGCCACCCACCTTAGCGATGTTCGCGTCGGTCGAGCGATACTCCGAGCGCGCCTTTGATAGTCTAATGGCTGGCCATTGTAAGTCTTGCATCGATTCGCATTCCTACTTCGTCGGGTCGGCGCAACTCTTCGAGTCGACGGCTCGTTTGAGTCGTTGCACATGCCGTTTGAGTCGGCGTTCCGCTAGGGCGGAGCGGGTCATTACATAATATACCACTCAAAACAAGTCTCGTCCTCGAGACTTCCTGAGTGCAGGTCATCCTACCATTCCTTAACTCGTGTCATCGTATTTTATAGACAATTCTATCGAACGGCTCTATCGTTCGATGTCATCGAACCATGCTCGGTACTTTTTTTCAAGTTCTGTGTCGTATACGTTTGGTCGATTTTTATTGGATAACTTTTCATTCCTTTTAGAGTTGATGGCACTTATTCAATTCAAGTGTCTCTTCGACTTGGTTACTTTTTCGACGTATCATGGGACTGAAACGGTCGCACGAGGTGCGTTGTAATTCGTCAAAAACGAAAGTCGTAGGCTGAGGCAAACTCACTCATTCGTTCATGCGCATCTCAACACCCACTTGCAGCTGCATTCGAGTTTATCATATCGCTGAGTTTGGATCGTGCACGCACTCAAGGCGTCTCCCGAATATGTATATTTTAACCAAGCTTAGCGACTAGCGAAGTCGGACAAGCTACTCGTGATAGTTTCGATTTGCCGATCGTTTTGCTAACTTCGATTTAAAACCGAACTCATGTGTGTATCACATATCGTTTATCTCGGTCCTCGAGACGATTCGATTCGCTTCTCAAGCGCTCTTGTCAACGAAATTAATACGATTTCTTCTTAGCGGAGTCGACCAAGTCTAAGTAATTTCCGTCCGATTCGAGACCAAGTATTGCACTATCATCGAGTACGTCTTCCGACCAATGATTCAATTCGTTATTCCAACTTTACTTGTGCATCATCCATTCCTATCATTCCTTTCGTTTGGGGCCATCCTCGTGGTCGTTCACGAACACTCACAGTTTCCGTCCTATTCTAAGTATTGCTGCCCAAGTCTATCGTCCGTCCAGACGATACTGTATGGTCAATCGCACAAGTTCAATCACTCGGCATAGGGTCGTCCGTCTATCCGCTAGGTCAAGTCGCAAGGTCATAGTTACACGACAGGTCCGTGGCCCGTCGTACAAGGTCGTTGTACGACGCTCGCCTAAAATCCTATGGTCAAACCATTTGTTCGCTTGTACGGGAGTTTCTACCCAAGTTCGTTTCACTCAAATTTCTAAACATCGAGCATGATCACCTAATTCGTATCAAGACTTACGTTACACATATTCAATTCCGTTCAATCACCAGTTCTAACCAATTCATGTATTCGATCACGAGGTCATCCAGCTCGACAATATATTGCACCCCAATCTCACGCGAGTCTGATTATCCACGACGGTTCATGAATCACCATGCAACGCTCCTGCGGAATAATCATTCTCATCGGGGCGTAACTCTTGTTTGAGTTTTTAGACTAACCCATTCTCGATACGTGGATTGAACCTACTCAATCCTCAAGTTCAATTCTTCAAGCACACAAATTCATTCTCGAGTCCACCTTCGCGTCAAACCACAAGTCAAAGCAATCAGATTGCCACGCCATCCAAGTTCAATCACTTTCGCTGTACGAATCACCATATCAGCGCTCACGCGGAGTGACCGCCATAATCCGGCGCGATGTATGTGCGAGGCTGGAGTTGCACTCGCATAAGATAAGAACGTCAACGTTGTGGTTGTAAACGAAGCAAATCCAAGCATTCATATTTTCATCCAAGCCAAAATAATTCGATAGTCTGACCGTCATACGTTCAACTAGAAAATCCTCGAGCTAAATCTATCTTTTCCTCGATACATTTTTAACATCCCAAGTTTAGCATCCAACGAAACAATGACATTTGCATGATCGTCATTTGCCGAGTCAGAGTACCCCCGAGTTATCGCATATCGATCTTTGATACGCCTCAATACCATCGACGATATGCGTAACCTGACGATCTTCCTTTGCAACCGATTTTGAGTCGTGCGTTGATGCTGTTGTCCGAGTTGGATATTCCACAATTTCTTCGATATTCAAGGTCAAGTTTGATCGCTATTCCTCAAGCTAGTTTAAGATCGTTGTCCCAACTCAAGTCACAAATTATTTGAATCAATCCGAAATCGTGCGCGTGATCTTCTAAGTTTTTCTCGATCAAGACCATTCATTCTCATTCATGGTTCCGAATTGTTTTCTAACTTACGTTGCCCATTGACAAGTTGTCCGAACGACATCTCGTTCGGGACATTCGAAGTCACGACCAACTAAGCGTGACACGTTCTAAGGCTTTGCGCGATCGCATCGCTTGCCGATATACTCGTACGATCCGTAAATCTTTTAGTCTCGCTCGAACAATTTCTATGACATCCATACACCACTCAGGGTTCGAGCCACTCGACTAGTCGTCGACACTCATTCTTATTCTTCTTCGAACCTATCACATACACCACTCGGATTCGAGCCATACGATCTAGTCGTCAATCACGTTCGCGTCATACGCTAAGACTTCCTTCAGATTCGTTCGACGAATCTCTAGCGTAATAGCTCACGTCGCCTCGACGTACTAAGTCGTTCACATTAATCCTCAAAATCCAAGCCAATCTTTCGTACACGCCTAAGCGTTAGTTTGATAGCGTTCCTATCGATATACACTCTAAGTGTAGCTTTGTTCCCGACCGAGCGGTACTTGATATCGCTCGCAACTCGATTGCACCAGAAGTCGAGGTACGCGATACGCGGCACAACTTAGCCAAAAGGCCGTGTGCATAGCTATCCCGTTCGAACTATACTTTGGTCTTGTGTACTCGTTTGCTGTCAGCGTAAGCTCATTCAAGCACGCACTGTATTTGCTAACTCTTAGCATCGGTTCCTTCCAACTCAAGTCCGTCGTGGTGGCACAAAGGCCTTCGCCTATCGATCCCGTCCAACCGAGTACTCGTACGAGATTTTAAAAATATTAGACTTATTGTATGGAACATCCCAAGGCACAACGAGAGAGAGCGTACACTTCTTTTGTTTCAACGAGCTTTTAAAATTGAGAGAATCAAAATAAAGTCCAAGGACGTAAAGCCGTGCTCTGATACCAATCTGTCATGCCCCGCTCCCGTAGGAGCGATCGTCCTCGCTAAGGCGTGATGCCGCACGGGCCTAGGTTGCGCCCGTGCAAGGCCAAGTCCAGAAACGGCCGATTTGAGCTATGCCACAGAGTCGCACAGAGTGTCCTCATTTGCAGCAGAAAGTAAATGAACACAAGTAGAAGCGAATTCAAACTCTTTATTGATATTTAAGAAGTTTACAAGCGGCGCTAGGCCGATATTATAAATCGCTCGAACTCTCTCTCTCTGAAACATAAAAGGGCGTGCCAAGTAGCTTACAACATGGAATGATTCATGGTGATGCTCCGATACATTATGTCATGTATAGGGTGCTTCAGCTTCTTGCAACGTCCCAAGGCCCCAGAGTTGGCTCCGCGCCTTAACACGTTCGATGGAAGCTCCGCACCCGCCGGCGTCTCCTGCATCCTGCAAGCAGACTGTGGGGTTATCAGTACATTGTTATGCACTGGTGGGGATGCTAGCTCGCCAACAATGCTATCATTACCAAACACGTTCCATTTACTTTTGTGCATCTCTATCATTTATTGTCTTTTTAATCTTGCCTTAGGATTAATTTCATGGCATAAGTCATAACCTATTCCGTGTTGCCGAATTCAAGTGTCGCATGGAAATACATG
Organism: Iris pallida; assembly: GCA_029216955.1. NCBI lineage: Eukaryota > Viridiplantae > Streptophyta > Magnoliopsida > Asparagales > Iridaceae > Iris > Iris pallida. The sequence continues at coordinate 4,759,367 of JANAVB010028398.1, forward strand.
TACGACTTACCCATACTTACCGTCCGGCCTTTCCTGTTCAACGTAAACCAAGTTAGTCAACAATTCATATGCAATAACTTAACGTAGTTCATGCAAGCATTCAATGTCCAGCGCGTGTCCTTGCCTCGGGTTCTAGCACGTCGTGGGCACATTTTCTAACTCGTTTGCTCGAAGTACTCTTGATCATTTTGTGTGTTATATTCAAGCCTATTCAGCAGGTGCTTTGTACTGTTAACTCAGACTACTTTGATTTCAATGCAAGGACTTGCACGTGGATTGCCACCAGCAAAGCCCACTTAAATCTATATGCATCGGTCGCTGGCATCACAAGCCATTTTGGACACATCCCAGCGTAGTATTTTTCAACTAGCGTAGGGTGAGGACTGGCACACACCCCGTTAGTCTCTTGAAATACCTCAGCACTTACGTACCCCGGGTGGCCGAGTCCGCACCCAGGCAGCCCGTAAGCCTCGACTAGACCCCGCCTAGGCCAGCCACGATCCTTCCTTTGATCATGCCGCAGAATTCGTATCACCCGTGCACGGGTCCGTCCACGACCATTTCGTATTTTTTTATCATAGGCTAACCCTTAGCCACAATGCGTTATCGACCAGGTTGGCGTCCGTACAGCGCGGATAGCGAGCCCCGTTGCACGTGTCCGTCATACCTATCGCTAACCATTCCTTTCCTTCTTATCTTTTATTCATTCCTTCTTTTCTTTCTTTTACTTGTCCATTCGTTCATTGATTCATTTTCGTATTCATCCTTTCTTTGATTCATTCATTCACTCGTTTGTTCGTTCATTCTTTTATTTATACATTATACAACTTCCCGTGCGGGAGTCGCTTTGGCGACCCATCGGTCCCATAGTCTTTCAATGTTGCTAAACTCTACTCGGAACGACTATGTTGATAGTCTTCCCGTTTCATTATTGTAAACCATTCATTGTTTCATTGTTGAACGCAGAAGGGACATAAACGTAAGCTTGTGCCTTAGCACGAGCGTGGAGCGCGGTGCGAGAGTTCTCACAATTTTTATATTCTTTTCCATATTCTATACAAGCATACAAGATGGGATTAATCCCTTAGCTAGGTGCGTTGGGTCATTTATTAGCATGCACGGTGTTATCGCCTAGCGATTCTCGTGATAGTGTCCGTAATGTTATGTGTCTAGGCTAAGCAAAGACGGGTTCATCGGAGCCACCCACCTTAGCGATGGTCGCGTCGGTCGAGCGATACTCCGAGCGCGCCTTTGATAGTCTAAGTCTGGATTCATCTTTGGCTGGCCATTGTAAGTCTCGCATCGATACTTCGTCGGGTCGGCGCAACTCTTCGAGTCGACGGCTCGTTTGAGTCGTTGTACTTGCCGTTTGAGTCGGCGTTCCACTAGGGCGGAGCGGGTCATTACACTTTATTTCCTTCAAGGTTGGTCTATCCACTGAGAAGTTGGCAGCACTATACATGCGGCACATCTACCGGATTCATGGAGTTTCGGTAAGTATCGTATCTGACAGAGATACTAGATTTACCTCTCACTTTTGGAAGAGTTTGCATGACAGTTTGGGAACACAACTGAAGTTCAGCACCGCCTACCATCCCCAGACTGACGGACAATCAGAAAGAACAATCCAGATGCTAGAAGACATGCTGAGATCCTGCGTCTTGGAATTAGGAGGGTCTTGGGAAGACCATTTGCACTTGGTAGAGTTCTCTTACAACAACAGCTACCAAGCTAGCAGCAGTATGACACCATTCGAGTCACTCTATGGACGTCGTTGCCGCACTCCACTTGCTTGGGACGACGTCGGAGAACGAGTACTGCTTGGACCTGAGATGGTGACCGATACAGCGACGAAGGTAAGAATGATCAGAGACAAGCTCGGGATTGCCCAGGACAGACAGAAGCATTGGATCGATAGCAGCCGACGGCCTTTGGAGTTTGAAGAAGGTGACAGTGTGTTCGTAAAGATCTCTCCTACCAGAGGAACCATCCGTTTCGACAGAGCAGGAAAGCTAATTCCCCAGGTATATTGGTCCTTTTGAAGTACTTAACATGATTGGAGAAGTGGCTTATCGGGTGGCTCTACCCCCAAGTCTCGAAGGCGTCCACAACGTCTTCCACGTTTCGCTGCTGAGATGCTACATTCCGGACACGAGCCACATCTTGGACCATTCGGAGCTGGAGATTGGACCCAGCCTCACAGTGCCAGAGAAGCCAGTGGCAATATTGGACTGTAGCTTCCCTTCCCGGAGATTTTTTTTCAAAATATTTTTTTGAATTATTTATTTGATTTAAATTATGATTTTTAGGATTTTAGAAATGATTATCTAGTTAATTATTACGGTAGATGACTCTAGCCATAGTTGAGTTTTGAAGTACTAGACGACTAGGATTTGTGGCACGGGAGATGTAACAGTGTGCCTTGACTAGTGTACTAGCCATGCCCGGGAAAACCTAGCCATAGGGATGTCCTAACTAGGAAAACCAGGCTAAGTTGTGACACGACCCTATAAATAATCTAATTATTTAACTATTATTATATTGTGGGCTTGTAGGAGACCGACTGCACCAATTAGTCCGAACTGGACCCAAACTAAACCTGAACCCGGGTAGGCATATAGTGAGATCAAATACACCCATGTAGACATATTTCAGGTAGATGCAATGCCTATTATTGGTTTATTAAATTCATTGTTATTATTATTATTATTTTATTGGGGTCGTTATTTATCAATATTATTTTATTGGTTATATTATTTTTTATTGTTAAATAAGTATTATAAATGTGTGAATGTGAATGTAGGTATATATGAATATTTTATATGTGTGTAGTTGTATGTATAAATAAATATATATAATAGTGTACGTGTATGTGTATATATATATAAATATATATACGTGTATATATGTATGTATATATAAATATATATGTATACGTGTATGTATATATAACTACGTAAAAATATATGTGTGTATGAGTATGAATATATATTATATATGTGAATATATACATAAAAGCGTATATGTGTATGTATATAGGAATATAGATATAGAAGTATATATGTATTTGAGTGTATGTGTGTGTGTATTTTTATATATAAAAAAAATATATAATAGTGTATATATGGGTGTATATATAGATATATATAAATATATGCGTGTATTTGTATATATGTAAATAAATATGTGTATATATAAAATGGTATATATAACTAAATATGTCTATATATATAATTGTATATATATAAATAGATATATATATATATCTTTAGTTATTTTTTTAAATGAAAAAGAAATGGATAAAGAAAAAGAAAAGGAAAAGGAAAAAAGAAAAAGAAAATGGAAAACAAGCAACAGAGGGGGGGGGGGGCAGCCCAGCCCGAGCCCTACCAGACCCGAGCCCCCTCTGTTGCGCGTGTACATAAGAGACACGGAGGGTCGAGAAAACCTAAGACCCTAACTTCCTCCACGCCGCCACCACGCGCCACCACCCCCAGCCCGACGTGGCGCGCGCCCACAGCGCCGCCGACGGCCAGGCGCGCGAAACCAACGCGCGCGCGCGGCCTGAGACGCTGGATGACAGCAGCAACGAGTTTCGAGCGAGCCACTTCGCAGGTAAGTTTCTCCCTGCATAGTTGATTATTTTCGATTCCGTAAAATTGTACGAACAGCCCATATAACCCTCTAGGAATCCCTATAGCTGGTTTGTATCGAGTCGATCCAGATTCGAAGAGCCAGCCCGAGCCCTACCAGACCCGAGCCCCCTCTGTTGCGCGTGTACATAAGAGACACGGAGGGTCGAGAAAACCTAAGACCCTAACTTCCTCCACGCCGCCACCACGCGCCACCACCCCCAGCCCGACGTGGCGCGCGTCCACAGCGCCGCCGTCGGCAGGCCGCCGACGGCCAGGCGCGCGAAACCAACGCGCGTGCGCGGCCTGAGACGCTGGATGACAGCAGCAACGAGTTTCGAGCGAGCCACTTCGCAGGTAAGTTTCTTCCTGCATAGTTGATTATTTTTGATTTCGTAAAATTGTACGGACAGCCCATATAACCCTCTAGGAATCCCTATAGCTGGTTTGTATCGAGTCGATCCAGATTCGAAGAGAGATCGACTCGAAAACTACGAAAAACTCTGTTCGAAAACAGAGTTTATAACGCACACCACACCCAACTTGGAAGCCGAATTTTGATCTGTGCTTTAATAGTTTTCAGAAACTAATTGAACACAATTAAAGTTAACATAACCAAGATCAAAACGCAACTTGCAGTTCTGTTTTTCGATGTGTGTGCATGAATAAAAGCGTTGACGAAGTTTACCGAAAAACTGTTTTCAAAACTAGGAAAATCGCTCCAGACGACGTGCGTCACGCCAATCCGGACGACTTGGTCACGTACGAAAAGGATCGAAAGCTGCGTAACGGCTTTGTGGTCGTGTGGGCTTTGACGGAATTCAAATTGGTCGCGTGTGCGCGACGAATTTGATACGTATCCGTCAAAATTCACCGTATCGTGCACTTTGCAAATTATTCAATTACTTTGTACACGCTCGTCAGATCGAGACGAAACTTGTACCAACAGGACCGTATCATTTTTCTGGTCCTGTATGCCAAGTTTGGTCTAATTCTGAGACAGTTGAATCCGACGTCGTTTTGCGGGCCCCACGGTCCCACTCAACGGGTGATTTTGTGCACGGCCTGCCGGAATCCAACTCTGGACATACGGTTGGGTTGGCGGACACCGTTTTTGCCCGAAATTACCGTTTTGCTCCTGTGTCCAGAATTGGACTTAAGGACAGGCAATCTTAGCTAATTTGACTATTCTGAGAACGTTGGTACTATTTATTTCAGCATCCGGAGACTTCTACATGTGTTGACTGATTGTGGCTCGTTGAGTGGTATGGTATTATTGGTTTCTCCAGCTAAGGAGCTCAGGCAAGTACACTTTCTGATTGCTTTCCGATTCATAGTAGTCTTTTCATTTCATGTCTTTACATATATCTTGCTGCTTGTTGACACGCTCGTCACACGGAGTAGTCGGAAGGAGAAATACTAAGTAAATACGTGAACAAACCCAATTATATTACTGAACGATAGCTAAGTCGTACACACTCACGTATGAGTTAGCCGTACCATTACTGTACGATAGCCATCGTATGATGTGCCGTATAGCCCAGCCGTTTACGTATTAAAAGGTATTTCACACCACATAGGTAGATGTCTTTTATTTTTTCTTTTACTTTTCCACCGTGCCATGTCAACAGTTTTCTTACTAGCTTTTATATTCCATATGCTATTTTCATGTCTTATTAATTCTATTGTGTTTTCGCATTGTCGTCGGTTTGTGTACTTGTTGCAATCCTGACTGGATAACCAATATTTTTCAGGTTTAGCCGCGATCATTCTTAGCACTGGGAGGACATGGATATGCTGAGGCCAACCTAGAAGTAGATAGCCATTGTATCATTTCATTAATTATAAAACTTTGTATTTTCCTTTAAATATAAATGTTGTAAGTGTTGTAATAAATTAGAAATGTGAATGAGCAGCAATTGTTATTTTCTTGAGCATTTATTCCTTGCGGGTTTGACAGCGTTCTACCGCCGACTCTGCGACGTGGGCTGGCTTGGACACGTCTCGTATCTGAAAAGCGGGTGCAGGTCGTGACATGGACAGAGGAGAGAAGAGAACCAGGAACTCTGTGACGTCGATAGTCAGAGTTATGTGGCGGCACAACTCACCAGGCGAATTTACCTGGGAGCGAAAAGACCAGATGCGGGAGCAGTATCCGTATCTGTTTGAGAATTGAGGTAATCTCTAACACTGCCTTTAATTTCGAGGATAAAATTTTCTAAGGAGGAAAGATTGTGAAACCCAGATTTTAGATTTAATGGATTTTTAGTGTAATATTAGTTTAGTTATTTATTATTATTATATATTATTATTTAGTCAGATTTAGGAAAAACATTATTTTTGAAATTATCGTTGATTTCTGATTGCGGCCCTGCTCCGACCCCGAGTCCGGACTCCGAACCCGAGTTCAAACCCGGTTTCCGAAATCCAATCCCGATTCGAACCCATTCTTTTCCTTCTTTTAAATTCTGATTTTTATTTGTTATATTAAAAACAAAAAAAACCCATTGGCCTGGTCACCCACGACCAGGCCAAGTGCCTATTCCTCTGCACTCCCCTCTCCTACTAAACTCACTCACCCCCTCTTAATACCACCACCACTTCCCCAAAAAGCTCCAGCACACTACTTTTCCTCCCCCTCACTCTCAAAAACCCACCACTCCCTAACATTCACTTTCCTTGATCACCTTCCCAAAACTCCTCTACCAAGCTTTTCCCAAACTCTGACCCCGGCAGCGAGCTTCCCCGGCCCCCTCTACCGGACCCGCGCCCCCAGGCCGCGTCTGCCGACCGATCAACCGAGCCCCCGAGCCCGAGCCCGCGGCCGCCCGCCTTCGGCGCCGTTCCCTTCCGGCACCCCCGCCGGCCTGTCTCCCGCGCGGCCCCAACTCCGCGCCGCCCGCGCCCCTCTGCCCGCCTCCAGCACCGTCCCCGGCCTCCCCCTGCCGGACCCGCGCCCGCAGAGCCCCTCCGGCGCGGTTTCCCCGCGCTCCGACCGGTCAGTACCCCCTGCCCAGTTCCCGCGAGCCCCGTTCCCCGCTGATCTGAACAGCGCTACCCAGCGCTGTCCGCGGGTTTCCCGACCTGCTGTCCGTGTTTTTTGTACCCGGATTCCGCTGTCCAGCGCAGCCGTACCCCGGCGAGGCGCTGTCCCGAGCCGGTCCACCGTCCGCGGATTTCCTTTCTTCTTTATATCATCTGAGGGCTCTAGCTGAGCAACCCAAGGTATAATTCCTTTGTCCCGTTCCATTTTTGGTAGTCGATGATAAGAATTGGTCCCCGATTCCCTCCCGGGAATTCGGTTTTAGGGCGACGTAGTGATTTCGGATTTTCCGGAGATGATTCTGTGATAATTTATGGTTGGTTTGGATATTCGAAATTTTGGAATTTCCGATTAGGCTTCGGAAATGTTCTGTTAATATATTTTCTATATAAATGTGTTTTCCCTGGTTTAGGATATGTGCGGGGTGTTTTGGCGCATTTTTCCAGTTTTGGGTTGTCCCGAATATAGAGGAAATGCTGCCCATATTTTTATAAAACTTTATAAAAGAATTTCAAATCGGTTTTCGAAAATTATTTATTTAAATAGATTTTTGGGCGACGACCATACCGGTCCGTGGGCCCTAGCGAAATGCAAACGAAACCGGTCAGGCCGGACGTTGAGGCATTAGCTGAAAATAGTGACGATTGGACCAAGTCTGAGACTCCTAAGATTTAATTTAATTTATTTTTAGTTTTATTTTTGATATTTAAATTACGAGACATTAGTCAGCACTAACTAATTTTCTTTTATTTCATTCATGTAAAGTTTGTAAGGGCATAAGTCCATATTTCTATTTTGTTAGCTGTGCCCCTGTATTGCGTAGTCTAGGTTTTTTATTTCTTTTCTTGGTCGATTTTCTTTATTTTCTGGTTGGTTTTATTCTTCGTAATTAGGCGCTTAGTTACAAAATGGCTAATAAATATTTTGTATAAATTAATAAGGATTTTTTATGATAAAATAACTTGAATAAAATATTGGTAGTTAACAAAACCCACATTTTATCATTGAAAGAAAATATAGTTTTATACGTATAATATTAAAAATACAAAGTTTTGTGAATTAACCGGTAACGACAATTTTTTCAAGTAAAACTAGAAACTGGCTATCCAACTAAATGAGAACCAATAAAGCACGCGTCGTAAATCGTTAGCAGTAGATTAAATAAACAAACTTAAAACTTGACTAGGACCTGCTACTAGAAATTGCAACTAGCACACCTAGCTTGGTTTCACAATGGTTCTAAGTCAAGTTCTCCAACTGTAGGATCTCGGAGACGAACTTAGCATCTTTCCGGAACCAACATCGTTTCCAGTCATAAACAAAGGCAAGTACGATTGTGTTTTTGAGCAATTTAATTAGTAATTGTTATCTGCATGCTTAAACCACATTGTTACACGGAACTCTCTCCTAGAGTATTGATTGATTGCGGGATATTGGAGGAGTAATATAGTGTCTATGACCAATACCCCAAATAGTATAATGATTGTGTTAGCTTACCCCTCTTACACACGGGGATAAGCCATATCGTATCGCTAGGATACAATTGTACAACCCAAAGCCGGTCATAGTCATTATCTACTCAAATCACATTGTTTTCTATCGTGTAGAATTGTTGGAAAATATTATCTCAAAACCGTTTAATACTGCAAATTTCTAATTACTAGTTAAAATATTTAATTTCATAATTATACTTTGCTCCCTCATGACAGGAGATAACATTTTTAGGGGATTTTGAGAATGCTGAGCTGTTATACAATATCTATTATGACCCAGTTCTGTACCCTGTGGTTTTGCCAGAGTTCCCATTGGAGGACGCAGGACCTGAGGCCGACGAGCCGAACGCTTAGCTAGATTTTACCTGTTTCCAGTTTTGTTGTTTGGAATTTTTGTTAGTTTGAATTCAGCATTCATTTCAGTTCTTTTACTTTCCAATTGTATTTATTCAAATGTTAAATAAAGTTTTAAATTCCCGAATATTCAGTTGTGACAAATATATAGATGTTGTTGTGATTACCTGCTTATGGAACAGCTTACTGCCGCCGTCTCACAACGGTGCAGGCTGGACATGATCCGGTTCGACCCATTTAATTGGAATCGGATCGTGACACCCAATTTAAGGGTTATAACAATAGCGTTGAATATTTTGGAAATCCAAACCATAATATGAACTATTATGTGATGTTGTAGCTATTGTGCTGTGTGTGTATGTTCACACACACTAAAGAGCAAAAGTTCAAGTCCACACTATTATGTGATGTTGTAGCTATTGTGCTGTGTGTATATATTGCTTTACTTCTTTTGTTTCATTGAAGTATTGTATGAGAGTTCTACGTGTCACACGCGCGCGTTGTCGCCGCCGCCCGGTCCGATTCGGCGCATGTAACGGGTGCGGGTACGTGCCCACATCTGCGGGCGCCAAATGCCGATCCGATATCTTTTTCGGATTCGGACTGAGAACTTATTATTATTTTTTTTGCTCCACTTAAATTGTTTGACCGTTTGAAATCATAAAATTTTGAAACGTTTGGGCACTTTAATCTTGTCCAGGTTCTTTGAACCACATGTTGTACATTTTATTTTTATTGTGTAACGTTTGTAATGTTTGGTTTTTAATTATACTTTATTGGCTGGTTATAAATTGGCTTTTATTTTTTATTATTTTATATCCGTTGGAGAGTATTCAACAACCTATATATTGAGGTACATCTCATACTTTCTTCTATACTGAAAAATTCCTACGAAATTTTTTCTCGAATTCTTGCCCTTCCGAATCGCTGTTGTTCTTTATTATTGTTCTGAGCCGAACTAAGTCAAGGGTCGCTCTCCCTGCATTATGTGTGACAGGAGATACCGGTAGAGTAAAAATTTTACCACTATTAGCATTCGGACAAAGTTTGCACATATATCCTGATTAACTCTTAGGGCAGTGCTATGTGCACGACTTTTTCGGAAGTCGGTAACCTTTACTTTATTTTTTATTTTTTATTGCAATTTTTAAAACCAAAAAAATGAGTAATTTCTAACATGTGAGATCTTATTACTAAATAACCCTAAAAATTAATAGACAGCACATACATGTCCAACGCTACCCTTTTTTTTATGGACTTTTCTATTTTAGGACCGTTAAAATTTTAACGGTCCTAATTTTATATAAACTATAATTTTTAACAAATTTATGTTTTAAGGACTGTCAGGTTGCCATAATTTTGACAGTCCTTGAACAACCAAAAGTGTTTTGTTCTAGTATTTCTTACAGTGTACTTAACATTTGCCTTTTTTTTTTTTTGCAATCATGCATATATCTAAGATGTCATATTGCAATTCATATATTAATGCATGGCAATGTGTAAAATAGTTGGTGAATTGGAGGGCGTATTTGCAAAAGCCATCCTGACTCACAATAGGTGCAATTTTGTTTATTTTTTTAATCTCCTTAATCTACTCTTACGTCTGCCGGAGGAATTACGACAACGGAATAACCTGCTTGCTAATCTTAATGCAGCGGATTATCTTATCTTAAACGTCGGTGATTAATTAATTTATTTATTTTCAGGAATTTTCTTGATTGTCATATTTCAACTTTGTTCAACAAGTTTGCAATACAATGCTGCTATTTTGACCGCCGCGGGAGCGGGTCCGCGGCCACACGATGCATCGGCATTGGCCCTCCGGTCCGAGGTGGGCCTGCGTTAGTGGGGGACAATGGTCGGCCACCACACGTGGGCGCGACCAGTCCTGCAGACAGTCAAAATTAGGGGTGGCGATGGGTAGGGTAGGGTAGGGTAAAGGCAGGAAGAGGGCAGGAGAGGGTAGTATATTGACATTTTTTTGATACCCTAGGGGAGTCATGAGGGTAGAGTAGGATAGCCCTCTTCCAAAAAACCAATACACATTACCCGTCCTTACCCTTTATCCTCACAGGGTAGCTGAGGGTCAGGGTAGGGAGGGTAAGGGTATTACCCTTGCCATTTCATTTTTTTAACTTTGAAAATTGTGAAACCCGCATTTTCGAAATTATTGAATTATTGGATTAATTGCAATTTGGATGGTTATTGGATTTTGGTTATATATATATTAGATTAGATTAGTATTATATTTATTAATATTATCTTTGCTGGTTCGAAATTATTTTCAAAATAATAAATGACATGATTTTGTTTGTCGACCCGAGCCCGGTCCCAGTTTGAACCCGTTCCCAATTAGGTTCACGTAATTACTAAATTGGCTTCACGTATGTATATATATATAACTATGTATTTATATAAGAGGAAGAGAAAAAAAATGAATAATAAAATAAAACACATAAAACCCGACCCGTTACCTAACCCCTAACTCGGTCCCCCCAAATCCCACGACCTGGCATAGCTTCTCCCCTTTCTTCTCCTCCTTTTCCTCTCCTCCTTATTTTTCCCCCACTCTTTTCTCACCACTCCCCTCATAACTCCCTCCAGAACCTCACCATCTCCCTCACAAAAATTTCACACTCCAGAAAACCCCCCTCCATCTCCTCTCCCCGAGCCCCTCTCGACCCCGATTTCCCCGACCGCTCCCCCTCGGCCAGCCCAGTCGAGCCAGCCCCGTCGGCCACCTCCGGCGCTCGACTCCAGGCCGGCCACCCTCTCGGCCCCGCCTCCAGCACCCAGCCCCGGCCCCTCCGGCACCCCCTGCTGCGCGCCTCCCCGCACGAGCACCGGCCGACCCCCTCGGTCGTTTTCCCTCTTCCCGAGCTCCCGATCGCCGCCCCACCGGCGCTGTCCCGCGCTCCGGCCGGCCCGCTCCCCTCTGTCCCGGTCCCCGCGCGCCTCCCGCGCCCCCGCTGTTCCGTCAGCGCTGTCCAGCGTTGTCCCATGGTCATCGAACCTGCTGTCCGCGCTTCCGCGGTTTCGTTGCGCCGATTCCGCTGCTGTCCGTGGTTTTTCTTTCTTTAATATCATCTGAGAGCTCTAGCCGAGCAACCCAAGGTATACCTCGTGTCCCCGTGTCCCCATTATTGATGTCGATGATGATACGGTCCCCGATCCCGTTACGGGATTCGGTTTAGGCGATGGTAGTTCCGGAATTTCTGAATCCCATTTCGGAATGATTCGTTAGTTTTGTTTAGTTCTGTGGATTTTGGTTCCCCGAACTTCATTTCGGGATTTCCGAATTTATTTCGGAAAAGTTTCTGTGGTTTTGGGGTGTGTATATATATATATATATATATATATATATATATATATTGTGATGTGTTTTTCTGGGTTGGAATATCGGTGGATTGGTTTGGGTCCCAGGTTGGGACATTTATTGGTTGTGTATGTGGCATCCTCCCAGGATTGGGTTATCCCAAATACAGAGTAGATGCTGTCCAAATTTTCGAAAAATATTTTAAAAAAGGATTTTCATATAAAATTAGCAAATTTGTGAAAAACCTATTTTCAAGAAATCGGTCTTTGCAAAATGATTTATAGATTGGATTTTGCTGGCTTTCGAATTTTATGGATTTTGTATCACCCTTTAGGCAACGACCATATCGGTCGAATGAGCCTCGGCGAAGCGCAAACGCTACAGGGTTTGTCACGACCCGCTACCCAAATTGTTGGGCCGGGCCGAGTCATGTCCAGCCTGCATTTGGGATAAAACGCAGTAAGCTGTTCTAGAGATAACAAGATAAGACTAAATGTGCTAGCAGTTCTATAAGTGAATAAAAGTCATAAATGCTCCAAACACAAAAGTCGTCTCATATAGTATTAAATCCAAAGTACAAGTCTGAAATGTAAAACTGGATACATGTCCAGTTACAAAATACGTAGTCTAAATACATGACTACACTATAAGTATCCCAAGTGACTACGCAAACTAGGCGAGTTTTTCCGCAGATACATCCTCGTAAAGCAAAGCCGGGTCCTCGGCAGTATCTCCATAATATGAGTCGCAGAGTAACTCCTCCTCAGTAAGGATACCTACAACGTTATCCTGTTAGGACGAGAGCAAGTACTGATTCTAGCAAACTAGCATATGAAACATGGAAATGAACATAAGAGGAATAACTGGAAACATGGCATCACATAATCTATCATGGCAAGGACACATATGCCATAGAGACAGATGTATATGTAATGTTTAAAACTGTAGCAGGTACGTGATCGTCAATAGGTGTACAATGTACTGTGGTACATTTAAATAAAATGTACATATGTACAAGTCTAAAAGCATAGGTGTACATCCGTACAAAAATGCTGGATAATGGCCTGCGACAAGGTATGCATATAAAATGCGACCTCGCTCGCTACTATAGGGGGGCATGATCACGTACTCAACTGTCAGTTTTCCCATAACCCATATTCTAATCATGCGAGAGATACATAAAGACTGTTCTAAGCATGGTAGTAACTGAAAGTACAACATGTGAAGATTTAACTTGCTACCCCAAGGATCAGCATTTAACATGGTTGGATTTGCAGTTCATTTATGTAACAGTATGTAAAGTTTGTAGAAAGTACTTGCCTCTAGCAAAATAAGCTGCGATAAAAGTGCTATAGATGTCTGGTACCTCGTCACTGTAGAAATAAATACATAAACTTAGTTTTTACACTAAGCTAAAACACTAGGACACTAATTGGTGCAACACGACTTGTGACTGGGCACCTAGCTAAAATGGTGACTTTAGCATAGGAGACCAATGTGGGGTGACACACTACTATCACTAACTTTCGAGGGTCTTTACACTAGTGAGGGGTGAGGTTCAACACGGCTAAAACTCAAAATAACACAAAAAGTTGCAAGTCGTAATTATTCAATAAATAAATCAAATGAACATTGTGTTCCAACAATTTTTGAGATAGACAAAAAGCTTAATTTTATATAAAATAAAGTACCAAAATGATCCTTATTAATTATAGTAATTTATTATAATTTTTCTGAAATTTATCAACCAGTACAAGTATTTTATAAAAATCAGTTTTTCTAAGTACACAGAAAATGAGTTCTGGTTTCATATGCCAAAATAGTGGCAAAACTGTAAATTAAATATTATAAAAATTATGATAAATTAGAGTATTTTTAGAAATTCAAAACAGCATTGTACACATTTGAAATTAAATAATTAATTATCTGCATATTTTGTCCATGTACATAGTTTGAACCAAAGTTCAAATACAGGACCCAAGGCCATGAATCAAGTCCAATATGACTTGTACAGGTCTTGAATGTGTGAAAACACATTTGGACCCAAAAACTCATGCTAGGCTTGGACACCAAATGGTTGCAGTAATTTAAATATACAAAAAATACAAAGACGTAAAAATACATAGTAAATACTAATATTTTAATAAGGTAAAATTATACATAATAGTTATAAAAATATGACAAGTATATTTACATAATAATAATTTACACTAGGTAGAGTGAAATACATATATATAAATGTATATCTACAATATTTATATTTACATATAAATATATAGATATTTTCATAATGGATATATACATACATATGTTAAAAATACACACACACACACACACATATATATATATATATATATATATATATATATATATATATATATATATATATATATATATATATATATATATATATAGAATAGTATATATATAATAATATATATACATATGAACATATATACATATACACATATGTACATAAATATATATATATATACATACATAATATAATAAAGTACTAAATATAATATATATATATATATATATATATATATATATATATATATATATATATATATATATATATATATATATATATATATATATATATTTTATAATATAAAATATATATATATATATATATATATATATATATATATATATATATATATATATATATAATACAGTATATATAATAATACATACATATATATATATATATATATATATATATATATATATATATATATATATATATATATAACAAAAAAGAAAAAGGAAAAGAAAAAGAAATAGAAACAACAGCGCAAAGGGGGGCTCGAACTCAGCCCTATGGGTCGGGTTTCCTGACTGGGTCGGGCTGGCCAGGGGGTCAGCCCGCTCGTTGTGTTAGAGTTAGGTTTTGGTTATTTTATTTAGGTATTAGTTGAAAATAACAGTAGCCCGAAATATCACTCTGTGTCCTGACAGTTTGGGACACAGAGTCTACGTGTCCGTGCTATGCACGACACGCACAGGCCCTAAAATACGTGTCCGAGCCATGCGTTGGGTTCGCCGTGTGTTGGCGAGTCCCTCAAGTGAAAACGAGACACCATATGACACGAAAATAACTGACACGTACGTGTCCGACTTCACAGGGGAGAATTCGAGAGCTGTAGACGGCGGAGGAAGCGTCGGCGAGGCGGCGCTTGGGTAGCGCTGGGCGTAGCTCGTCACGGCGAGCTTGTCGACGGTGGTTGGGGGCGGTGAGCGTCGCTGTGGGGGTGAATCGGGGTAGATGGCCGAAGTTAGGGTTTGGGGCTTAGGGTTTTGGTCGGAGAAGAAGAGTTGCGGTGGCTGGGGGGTTTTCATGGTGGTGGTCGAGCTGAGGGGAGTGAGGGGGTCTTTATAGGGGGTCGAGTCGGTCGGGGGGGACGTTGCGCTGGCCGGGCGGGGTCAGTCGAGTCGTCGGTCGTCGGGCAGTCGGGGGCAGCCTGGTCGTCGGGGTTGGGTAGATTAGAAATTTAGCATTTAGGTCCTCCTAGTTTAGGATTTTACAAATGGGTCCTAACAGCGTCTAGATGTAAAAATGAAATTTGCATAACCCATCCCGCACTGTTTATATGCAAATAAAATTTGCACATAACAATTAGAAAATTACAAACCGATATTTAAACAATCTAATTAATTGCAAAACTCAATTAAAACATTTTAGAAAATTACAAATTGATATTTTAAGCTTTAAAAATTATTTAAAAATCATTTAAAAATTCTAGAAAATTTTTAAAAATTCTAATAACCTAATTTAAGGCTAAATATGACATTAAAAATTAATTAACACTAATTAAGTAAATTTTGAAAAACAGGGGCTCACAGGGTTCCTGTACGTTGAGGCGCTAACGAGTAACATGATATTTGGACCAATCTGAGACATTTTTTCAATTTAAATTATATTTCATTATTAGAACTGGTACTGGTTTTAGTATTTTTGGTGCAGGGCTACGGCCTACTGTTTGGACCGCTCGCGGCACTCAGAGCTTGCCTTAGAAAATTAATTCATTTATGTAAAATTTGTAAGGTCATAAGTCCGATTTTCTACTTTATTTCACTGTGACCCTGTATTGTGTAGCTTAGGATTTTACTTTCTTTTTCTGAGTTGGTTTTCATTTTTATACGCATAAACTATAATTAATATATTAATTATTTTTGCATAAAATTAATAAGGATTTTCACAAGTTAATTAAATGAATAAAATATTAGCAAGATAATAAGTTCATGTGTTATCACTAAAAGAAATCTAGCCTTATATACGTATTACTAAAAATACAAAGTTTTGCCAAGTTGACCGATAATTGCTATTTTTTCCAATTAACTGAATTAACTGGTTTAACCAAGTAAATGACAACCAACGTAGCTCGCGAAGTTAAGCGTTACAGTAGATTAGCTAAATAATATAAAATATGACTAGGGCTTTGCTACTAGAGATTGTAACTAGCACACCTAGAATGATTCAATTTTTGATGCTGAGTCAGAAATTCTCAATTGTAGGGTTTCGATGACAGTACTAGCATCTTCCCGGAACCAACATCGTTTCCAGTCATAAACAAAGGCAAGTACGGTTGTGTTTATTGAGCAATTTAATTAGTAATTGTTATCTGCGTGCTTAAACCACATTGTTACACGGAACTCTCTCCTAGAGTATTGATTGATATTGATTGATTGCGGGATATTGGGGGAGTAGTGTAGTGTCTATGACCAATACCCCGAATAGTATAATGATTGTATTAGCTTACCCCTCTTACACACGGGGATAAGCCATATGGTATCGTTAGGATACAATTGTACAACCCAAGCCGGTTATAGTCATTATCTACTCAAATCACATTGTTTTTTTTCGTGTAGAATTGTTGAAAAATATTATTTCAAAACTGTTTAATATTGCAAATTTTTAATTATTAGTTGAACTGTTTAATTTTTATAATTGTACTTTGCTCCTTTCCTGACTGGATCCCCCACCCCCGATAGGTTTCACTGATGAGGCTGAGCTACTGATAAGTAGTTACTATGATCCTGAGTTGTACCCAGCTGTGCTTCCAGAGGATGCTGATCTAGGGACTGATGAACCTTCCATTTAGATGTTATCTTATTTTCTAGTTGATGTTTGATGTTTTAAGACAGTTCTTATTATCAGTTGTAATTCTGTTTTGAACAAGGTTTTAATATTCGAAGTAATAAAAGTTGTGGCAATTAAATTGTGTTGTTGATTACCTGCAATAGTGGATACAGCTTACTGCCGCCGTCTCAACAACGGTGCAAGCTGGACATGATCCGATACGACCCAAGAAATTGGGACCGGGTCGTGACAAAAATCATTTTTTTTGCTAGTAAACACCTTGATACTTAAGATTTTTACAACATTCAAAAATCATAACAACTTAACAAGAAATAACAGGGGGGATATTTTTTTTTTACTAAAGGCACTGAACCCAGTTATATAGTAGAACATGGGCTGCCTACATACCCAAGGAGGGGGCTAGACCTGACTCCTCAGGATCAAGCACTATGTAGTTCTCCTAATCCTAAGTGCTAACTAATTACAAAAAACTACAAATATGTAGTAGTAATTCAGGGTAGGGTTCAGGGTAGGGTTACAGGACAGAGGGAGTGTGGGACTATACAAGTATGTAGTAGTAACTACAGTGTGAGTGTGGGACTATACAAAATTACAAAGCACAGATTTACATGGTAGTGGGTAGAGTAGTGATTCAGGGTAGGGTAGGGTTCAGGGTAGGGTTACAGGGCAGAGGGTAGGACGGGTAGGGCGGGTACCCGGGTAATTACACTAGGGTAACAGAATAAAACCCTTACCCTACCCTAATTCCAAGAGGGTAAGGGTAGGGCTTGCCCTCCTAGGATAGAGGGTACCCGTGGGCACCTGAGGGTACATGGTACTCGGCTAGGGTAGAGGGTACCAGGGCAAAATCGTCAGCCCTAGTCAAAATAGACTTTTCATTTAAAATAATATAAATTAATGGGCTAATTAGTATTTAGACCCTGAGTTTTAGATCGGATTCTAGTTTAAATTCTAATATGTCCAATTTAAAAGTTTAGACTATAAAATTTTATCTTTCTGCTCATGTTCAGGATATAATGAGAAAAATAAATAAAATTCAACATACAGATATTTTAATTAGTCATGTGAGAACTTAAACTCTAAACTAATATAAAATATATGATATAAACTCTAATTAGTCCTGAATTAATATTTATGTAATTATAACATTGGCAATGACATAGCTGCGACCTACAACTTTGATTTATTGGTGTGTGGAGGAGTCCATGGTATATTAGGAGCTTAGGTGGCGATTATTTTATTTTTTCCTTTATTTTTTATATTTAGTTTTATATTTTATATTTTCCTTGGCATTTGCTAGCATTATATTCTAATTGAATTATCGAATCATTTGGAATTATTCTAGTTCATTACAACTATGGTAACAAAAACTGAGAAATGAGTGCACTTCCATGGACCACAAATGCTTAAAAATAATAGATTCTGTATTTAGTTAATAACTCATTCATTTGTTTTCCCAAAAAAAAGGAAAAAAAAAAAGTCATTCACTTATCATGGCAGTTAGGGTGAACTTTCGTTTTATTCGATTTTAATCGAATCGAAAAAGTCGAAATCGAAAAAATAAAAATTCTAAAAATTTAAAATCGGACCAAAGTTAGCTATAACCAAAATCAAACGATTGGCTTATTAGGTTGGACTAATTCTATTATTATCGATCGGGTCCAAAATTAGAAATGTAGTTAAATTATATTAAAAATGTGTAATTTTATATACACGTTTGTTATATTTTGAATTTGACTCCAAAGTTAAACTATTTATTAAATTACAAAACTTTGTTTCAAAACAAATACAAAGAATTATTGTTTTCAAAATATACATATTTTTAATTATAAAATATACAAACATTAAAGGTATTTGACTTCAAAATTAAACTATTTGTTAAATTACCAAATTTTTTTATTCATTTCGGTTAGATTAAATTTTTTTGTCCAAAATCAAATAATACTAACCCCTACAAGCATGTTGTTGAACTAGGAATAGCAATATAGTGTCCAGAAACATAAAGTAGTAATATTTTTATCTACAATTTGGATTCAGACTATTTAAATCCTCATTTTTTTTTTCTATCCGATTAGATTGAGGGCCATGTCCTTAACATTGGGTTTTTCTAAGGGCACACCCCATTTTACATAGGACTATCACTTATTAGGGGACAGTCCAAGTTTGAGGAACTTTTACTGGGGACAGCTCAAAAATTACTTGGGGGCAGCCCAATATTAGGACTTTTCTCTCTCCTCTCTCCTCCTCCTCCTCCTCCTCCTTCCTCCAGCGGATGTGGGTGCGGTGTGGGTACTCCAGCCGCGCGAGGAGGAGCACGCAGACGTTGGACGACCAGAGCATGAGGAGCCCGGAGAGGAAGTAGAGGACGAGGAGCGGACGGCGGCCGTATAGGTCGGAGGTGGCGCCGGAGAGGAGGGTGAAGAGGGTGGCGCCGACGAGGGACGCGGCGACGACGAGGCCCTCGACGGCGGGGCGGCTCTCCAACTTGAGCTGCTGCTTCTGCTGCTTCTTCTTCTTCTTCTTCTTCTTCTTCTTCTTCTTCTTCTCCGAGGACTGCTAATATGCTAGCAATCCTAACATATGTTAGGACTGCCAGCAAGTTGGCAGTCCTAACATAATGTTAAGACTAACATAATGTTAGGACTAACATAATGTTGACAGTCCTATAACATAATGTTAGGACTGCCAACTTGCTGGCAGTCCTAGGACTGCCAGCATCTTGGCAGTCCTACTTGCTGAAAAAAATTGGACTAGTCACAAGTACAAAATGGATGGCAAATTTGTAATTTTTTTTTAAATATTTTTGGGCTAACCCTAAGTAAAATGTGTGGTGCCCTTAGAAAAACCCTTAACATTTTCTCTATACCTATAAGTTGCCATATTTTCTGTCATTTTTTGTTTGAAAAATGATGAAGAACCAAAGATTCGTTAAAAAAGTCGGTTATTATTGGAACCCAAATCCAAATCTCCTCTCAATTGGTGGTCGGAAATAGGGATGGCAACGAAACGGATAGGGATCGAAGATCATACCTTTCATTTCCATCATCGAGTAGTGTTCGAATTTCCATTTCCGTTTCCGTCCTCCGTCGGATTCAATTTTTTACTCCTATCCCTGCTAAACAATGCACTCCCCGTCCCCTCTCCGTTAACACTTTCCGGGACGGGTTTCCATCTCTCCGACTTTCGTCCCGTCAACAAATGTTCATGTACATATAAGCTTAAAAAAATTGTTTTCATTCAAAAAAAATACAATTATGCTATTTTGCTCCCAAATTTTTTGGGTGATGCCACATTTAATTATGTGGCATCTGACATGGCAGTTAACATGTCATATTTTAACCCAAAAAATTAATTATCTATTTTTTATTGTTAATGTTAATACTAATGCTAATTTTAATTTAATGTTAATATTAATTTTAATGTTAATGTTAAAATTTATTAATGTTAATGTTAATTAATTTTAATGTTAATATCAATATTAATATTCATGTTAATTTGATATTAATATTAATATTAATATTAATATTAATTAAATGTTAATGCTAATTTTAATTTAATATTAATATTAATATTAATATTAATTTTAATGTTTAATGTTTATTTTGCTATGTCAGCTGTTATGTCATAATGTTATTATCCATGCCATATGCCACGTAATGGGAGACGGTATCACCTAAAAAATAAGACATGTTAATAAAATATGGCTTTCATAAAAAAATAAGGGTACTGCTATTAGCACTCCTAAAATGTCATGCAGCACTCCTCTTTAATTTTTTTACATTCAAATTCCAAATCTACCCCTGCATTAATATTATTGGCATTCCTAAAATGTCATCCTACACTCCTCCCTCCATACATGCACAAATTAATGTTATATTTAATGCAGAGAAAAAATTATAATTTGAATGTTAAAAAAATTAAAGTGGAATGTTGAATGACATTTTAGGAGTGCTAATAGCAACACCCAAAAATAATACTAGATATATCATGAACCCATACTAATGGGTATAAGTAATCGAGGTCGACGATGTACATGGGCCGAGATTACTATATCTATGCCTGTCTTCGAATTCGATCGAAACTTTTTTTATTCTCCATTTCCGTTTTAAAATTTCTAAATCCGTCTCAGTCGGAAAAAAAAAAAAAATTTCCATCGGATTCGAATAAAAGAAATTGCCATCCATAATCGCAAATTTCCAACTTTTTAGTGCTACAATAAAATATGCAAAAGTGTGAGCCTAATTGAGAGCACGTAACTCCTTACACTTTCGAAATTACCAAGAATGCCCTCACAAAAAGTTGTTCTCTTTTCCAATTTTTTTTATTTTCCGTCCTTGATAATTTTCTCTAGACCTAGGCCTTCTCTTTTCCCCACTTTTTAGTCGACCCCTCACTTTTTTACATTTTTTTCAGGTGGAGATAATTTTTTTGAACTTTGGTGGCCAGGAGGAGGGAGCGCATGTAGGTGTCCACGTGTCGTGTGTAGTCACCTATCACTGTGTAACTACAAGATTCTCTCTAGGGTTTTCATAGAGGGGTCACACAATTACCAAGGTGGAGGAAGAAAACAAAGGTCTAAGAAAATAAAAATTAATCCAAACTTAAAAATAAAAAAAAAACTTTTGAGACAAGTTTTTTTTAAGGGTTAATTAGTTGTACCTCCTATGATTTGTTCGTATTTTGGTAACTGTCCCTGCTGTTTTAAAAATAAAGAATACCCTCCTGGTTTATAAAGTTAATTAGTTGTACCCTCCTGGTTCATAGAAGAAAATGAGTAAAAAATTAAGCAGCCAGGGGGATGTTCTTTATTTTTGAAACAATGTGAACAGTTACCAAAATACGTACAAACTATAGGGGAGTACAACTAATTAACCATTTTTTTAACACAATTCTTATCATGCACTTCATTATTATACTGATGTGACATTACATTATAGAAATGAGCATATAATGCTTTGAAACCGAAAATTAATCCGAAATATGACAAACGGTTCTGTTTCTCGATTATAGGTTCCGTTTTCAATTTGGAGATTTAAAATTTTAAAATATCAGTACGATTTTCGGTTCTTGGTCCATGCACAGAAATGGACCGAACCGAAAATCTATTTAGATTCAATAATTTATCAAACAATCCTCAAGTTGTATATACTAATATTTTCGCCAACCCTATCTAACCACACACTCTCCTTCCATTCTCTGTTGGGACCTGTCATCGCTTCTTGAACGCTCTCTCTTTCTACCCTCAATTTATACATACTAATATTTTTTACACTCTGTAATTGTAATAATTTCTAAATGCAACATTGTCAGATTTTTTTTAAGATTTGTTATTTAAATTGGCTCCTTTGCAAAATGTGAAGCCCTACCCATTGGCCGATGAAATTGAACTGACAGAAAACTGAACCAAATTAATTCGGTTCGATTGTATTCCGATTTTCGATTTTGAGAAATAGAAATTACAGTTATTTATATATTCGATTCGGTTTGAACCGAATCGAACCGTTGCTCACCCTCCTCGTTTGGTTCGCGGAATCTCCGGGTTGGGAAAGGAAAGTGATTACTTTCCTATGTTTGGGTGCCAAAGGAATTGAGCTGGAAAGGAAAGTAATTCCCAATGGAAGGGAAATTGGGGGGGGGGGGGGGGAAGTGATTCCATCCATCCAAGTAAGAAATCACTTTCCCACATTGAAGTAATCACTTTCCTTTCCACATTCCTTGACATTTCCAAACATCGGAAAGGAAAATCAATGGGAAATAAAATTTCCCAAAGGAAAGGAAATGACAAGGAATTGATTTCCTTTCCCTTCCATTCTGCGAACCAAACGAGGCCTTAGGCATCGTTTGGTTCGCGGAATCTCCGGGTTGGGAAAGGAAAGTGATTACTTTCCTGTGTTTGGGTGCCAAAGGAATTGAGGAGGAAAGGAAAGTAATTCCCAATGGAAGGAAAATTAGGGAGAAAAGTGATTCCATCCATCCAAGCAAGGAATCACTTTTCCACATTGAAGTAATCACTTTCCTTTCCACATTCCTTGGCATTTCCAAACATCAGAAAGGAAAATCAATGGAAAATAAAATTTTCCAAAGGAAAGGAAATGACAAGGAATCGATTTCCTTTCCCTTCCAATCCGCGAACCAAACGAGGCCTTAGTGCATTATTGGATGTCAAAGGAAGCCTTAGAGAGAAAGAGAGAGAGATAATAATTGACATCCAGTAATATATATTACATTACTGTAGCTATAGAGTGTCTCAAAAAGATCCATATAGCATTATTGTTTTATTTCCCTCTTTCTAGCTTTGGATTATAATTTATAGGTGGGATTTGAACACCACAACAATAAGCGATGACGAAGATGGTCTCTCTCTCTCTCTCTCTCTCTCTCTCTATATATATATATATATATATATATATATATATATAGAGAGAGAGAGAGAGAGAGAGAGAGAGAGAGACCATCTTCGTCATCGCTTATATATATATATATATATATATATATATATATATATATATATATATATATAATAAGCGACCATCGAGAGAGATCGAGAGAGAGAGACCATCTCTCTCTCTCTCTCTATATATATATATATATATATATTTTTTCTCTCTCTCTCTCTCTCTCTCTCTCTCTATATATATATATATATATATATATATATATATATATATATATATATATATAGAGAGAGAGAGAGAGACCATCTTCGTCATCGCTTATATATATATATATATATATATATATATATATATATATATATATATATATATATATAGAGAGAGAGAGAGAGAGAGAGAGACCATCTTCGTCATCGCTTATTGTATATATATATATGGACACACACATACACACACACAACGAATATATATATATATATATATATATATATATATATATATATATATATATATATATATATATATATATATATATATATATATATATGAACACACATACACACACACACAACGAAATGGCTATCAACACTAGCTACATGAGAAATATTTGGTCTAGTCAAACAAAGATGTACAAGTTGGCTCACTAGCACTACAACAAAAAGACCTATTAATGACGCTCGACAAGGAGTTTTAATGACGGTTGATACATAAGCGTTATTATTGAAAAATACCTTTTTCTTTGACGGTTTGGACTAATTCTGGGCTTTTTATAACGTTTATAAAACAAAACGTTATTAATAGTTTAGAGCGGTGGCAAACTTGTAATATTTGTTAAGTTCATTTTTTGACAAAATCCCGTGCATCAACAAATTTTTTTTCTCTCCCTCTGGTTCTGGTCTTCTCCTTCTCCGATCCTTTCTTCTCCCTCCTCTCCCCCAACTCCAAAATCCCATAGATCCAAAACCCTAACTCTAGTTTAGCAACACCCTCCTCTCCTCCTCTTCTTCTCCTTCCTTTCCCCCACCTCCAAAACCCTAACCCTAGATACAAAACCCTAAACCTAGTTAGAAAGGGAGGAGGAGATGGGGAGGGAGCTGGCGGCGCGGGTCGGCTTCGGATCGGGTTTAGTGGGATCCGCCAAGCAGTTATCTTCTTGGCTTCCGCTGGTCGTCGATTCCCCTTCTTCTCCCTCCTTCCCCCACTCCGATCCACAAATGAGCTCAAAACTCTAACCCTAACCCCACCCCATCCCTCTTCCGAAAAAGGGAAAAAAAAATTGAGACATCACCGATCGACGCATCCACCTCCCTCCCCTTCGCGAAATGGAGGTCGGACTTCTCCCGCCGCTTCCAGCACTTCCTCGACCGGTCGACCCCCACCCCGTGGGGAGGTGGCTGGGGACCCTCGCGATCGCGTCCCTCTACGCGCTCAGGGTCTACTTGATCCAGGGATTCTATGTCGTCTCCTACGGATTGGGGATCTACTTGCTCAACCTCTTGATCGGCTTCTTCTCGCCGGTCGTGGATTCGGAGTTTGAGGGACTGGACGGGGCCTCGCTGCCGACGAGGGGGTCCGACGAGTTCAAGCCCTTCATGCGCCGCCTTCCCGAGTTCAAGTTCTGGTAATTACTTACTACCCTCTTTTTTTGAGCTATATCGGTTGAAATCTGAAGATTTCTAGCAGAGAAGCCCTGGCATTGGGTGCCGTGTCTGTGCCTTGTAAATGCGCTAGGACACTTTGTGTAGTGTCGGTATCGGATTTGGACACCAATCGTGTCAGTGTCCTGGCGATAAAGAGGAAGGATATTGGTTTTGGTACTGCAGGTATAGGTATTGGTATTGGTTAAGCTGCATGGAGAGAGGTTCTGTGGGTTAGCTATTGAAGTCGGGATTCAAATTGGAGGTGAAGAAGATGTTATGATCCATTGGTGAAGAAGATGTTCTCATACACTTACCACCCCCCTCTGTTGTTCATCTTCTGATGTTCAAAATTTTGGAGGTGAAGAAGATGTTATGATCCATTGGTTGCATCTTCTGTTGTTTATGGCCGATCCATCGACCATAAGAACATGTAACATACACTTACCACTCCCCCTCTGCTGCAAAATTCTCATTTTCTTCCCTATATATATCAGCAATCCATGAGCTTGTGACTTTGGGAGAATTCCGAGATAGATATGCTGCAAAACTCGGTTAAGCATTGTATGCTGCAAAACTCGGTTAAGCATTGTAGGTATATCGAGCCAACAATCTTGATAGATCCTCTATTAAATTGAATGAGTGTATAGCTCCCCTTAGGCGATGATGACAACTAAACGAAGAAAGTGTACTTTCCCCTTTATCCCTTCTTGATTCTTTTAAGGTTGGTGGCAAGTAAAACTGTTTTAGTAGAAAGTGATGAGTTCCCATTCATTTGCAACTTGCTGTGGAGCTGGTGCCATTAATCTTGCACTTTTTGCTAACTGTAGAGAAAATTAACATTGTATTATATGATGTCTGAATTCATACTTTAGACTACCATTTTTTCTCGTCTTGTATTTTCATTTATCCTTCAATTTCTTCTATGTTTCTCTTCCTCGGCCAATGGCAAGGCACACAGTGCAGCCATTACTTGTCAGGGGAATTAGAATTAAGGAGAGGAGAGGAGAGGAGAGGAAAAAAAAGAAAAATAAAAAAGGAAAAGAAGAAGAACAAGAATTTTTTTTTGGCAATGATGATTTGGCTGCTCCTTCAGATGGCGAGACAGCTCCATTGCAGCCACAAATTACAGTATTTTAGCGACGGCCATTTAGCGACGGAAATCTTCCGTCGCTATTACCGTCGGATCACCGACGGATTTGTGACAAAATACCGACGGAAAGCAGTGGACAATTTTTTTATTTTTTTATGTCCATATCCGTCGCTACGCCGTCGATAGGTCGTCGGCCAAGTAGCGACGGTTTTATATCCGTCGCTAGAACGTCGCATATTTTGGCGGCAAAAGCCTAAAATATTGGCGCGAGATTTGACTGACGACTTAGCGACGGAATAATCCGTCGCTACTCTGGCGCGAGATTTACTGACTACTTAGCGACGGAATAATCCGTCGCTACTCCGTCGCTAATTTCTGTACCCTAACTTAAATTGAACCGACGGGAAGAAATTTTCATTCCCCCCCAAAACACTCTCTCTCTTCCCTCTCCCTCTCTCCGACGATCTCGCTCTCTCCGACCGGCGATCTCCCTCTCTCTCTCTCTAAGGTATGCTCTCTCTCCCCCCCTCTCTCTCTCTCTATCTCCCTCTCTCTCTCTCTCTCTCTTTTACGATTTGGGAGGTTGGGGGGCTGTCATAGTGGTCGGAGAGGGTGTGGGGCAGGGGGGTTTCGAGTACGGGGTGGGGTGGTCGGGGCAAGGGTGGAGTGGGGTGGTCGGGGGCAGGGGGGTCGGGGAGGGGGTCGGGCAGGGGTGGAGGGGTGGTCTGGGCAGGGGGGGTTCGGGTAGGGGGTGGGGTGGTCGGGGCAAGGGTGGGGTGGGAGAGGGGGCAGGGGGGGTCGGGGAGGGGGTCGGGAAGGCGTGGGGGGGTGGTCTGGGCAGGGGGGTGGGAGAGGGGGTCGGGCAGGGGTTGGGGGAGGGTCGGGCAGGGGTTGGGGGGGGTCGGGGCAGGGGGGCAGGGGGGGTGGGAGAGGGGGTCGGGCAGGGGTTGGGGGGGGTCGAGCAGGGGTTTGGGGGGGGTCGGGGCAGGGGGGGCAGGGGGGTGGGAGAGGGGGTCGGGCAGGGGTTGGGGGGGTCGGGCAGGGGTTGGGGGGGTGTCGGGGCAGGGGGGGCGTAGGAGGGACTCTGGAGTCCCCGCGCAGGAGTCCTCCTCCTCCTCCTCTCCCATAGACACACACACACACTACGGACACACACACACACACGGACACACACACACACGGACACACACACACACACACACACACACACACACACACACACGGACACACACGGACACAGACACACGGATACACACACACACAGACATATATATATATATATATATATATATATATATATATATATATATATATATATATATATATATATATAGGCATAATTTTAAGTAATTTATTAATAATATATATATATATACACAGACACACGTCGTGAAGTCTAGTATATATATATTTGATTAGCTAAGGTAGAAGTTTAGCCTAATTAAGGTTAGTTTTGACAGAGTTGACTTGGACTCCTAATTTGACCTAGAACTAGCCTAGTTGACCTATTTGTATTTCGATTGATATCATATGAATAGTTTGCCTAAGATTTGATTGGGTTGGTTTTAATGTGTGGGTAAATTAGTTTACCTTATTTTAGAGTATGACTACGTAGCTAGTGTGTAGAGTAGTATGTGGTTACTAGATCCTAGTGTAGAGTAGTATGTAGAGGAGTATGGCTACTAGTGATATATAGATATGTAGGTCCATGTGTATCTGTATCGGACTATCGCTATCGGTATCGAACTATCGCTATCGGTATCGGACTATCGCTATCGGTATCGAACTATCGGTATCGATCGAACTATCGGTATCGGACTATCGCTATCGGTATCGGACTATCGCTATCAGTATCGACCGTATATACTTAGTATCGGGCGTAGCGGATTAGTATCGATCAGTATATAGGTTTGGGTTAAGATCAAGGTTCAAAGTATCGGTATCGGAATAGTAGGCCGAATAGGAGGCCGAGATAGTCGAATGAGAAGAAGGGAAGAAGGGAGGAGCAGATGGGTCCAGAGCCATGGTGGAGGAGGAGAAGTAACATGAGAGCAGTTTCCGCCGTAACATCTCCTGGCTCTGCTGGCAACTGAAGTCCAGATGCTACAAAGGACGATCCTTCGCTGAAATCGACTACAACACCCATCAGTTCAAGTTCATTCCTATATGAGTAGATTCCAATGCCATAGAAGCCATCAGTTTGTTGACCTTCCTCTATGGCATTGGAATATACTCATATAGGAATGAACTTGAACTGATGGGTGTTGTAGTCGATTTCAGTGAAGGATCGTCCTTTGTAGAATCTGGACTTCAGTTGCCAGCAGAGCCAGGAGATGTTACGGCGGAAACTGCTCTCATGTTACTTCTCCTCCTCCACCATGGCTCTGGACCCATCTGCTCCTCCTTTCTTCCCTTCTTCTCATTCGACTATCTCGGCCTCCTATTTGGCCTACTATTCCGATATGCGTTTGATACGGTCTACCTAACCTATATACTGATACTAATCTGATACTCTCTGATATTAAGTACATCCGGCTTACTAGCTAGCGGATCCACCAGTTACATGATTATATACTAATTATGTTAGATTGTGATACTAAGTAGCCTCGTCGTAGGCCTAGCGTGTTATCCACAAGTTTAGTTTTTCTTACGATATGAGTATCGGTATCGGGCTATTAATTCTTATGTTTAGTTTGTCTTACGATACAGATATTCACATCAAATCGAGCATGAATCGTTACTTTGTTGATCGTACATGGATGTACAAACGACAACACGAGAGCAGAATTGGTGTGAGTGACGATTTTCAGGCAGGTGTGGAAGTATTTCTTAAGTATGCCATGAGCAAAACTCAGTACATGGACGATAACAAAATCAAGTGTCCATGTGTTAATTGTCACAATAGACGTTTCGAAGAAGTGATGACTGTGAGAGATCATTTGACCCGTAAGGGTTTCGTACGTGATTACGGCCTGTGGTCATCGCAAGGTGAATTATATTCAGAAAGACAGGCTGCAGAAGCTGGTACTTATGCTTTTGATGATAATGCTGCAACGGATGTCCTCGAAGACGACGGATGCTCTGTGGATTATGGAGACATGCAGAACCTTGCACGAGATATGGTGTATGCTGCGGCAGGGCCTAATTTTGATCCGGAGGATCCTAATCCCGAGGCAAAGGAGTTCTATGATATGTTTAAGGACGCAGATACTCCTCTATATCCTGGTTGTGAGACTCATTCCGCACTGTCAGTGACGATGCGGTTGTTGAACATAAAGTCTGATTTTAACTTGCCACAAGCTTGCTATGATCGGATCACACAATTAACTAATGAGGTGTTACCGAAGGAATCAAAAGAGCTCCCAAGAAACTTCTACAAGTCAAAGATGATGGTCCGACAACTGGGACTGGGGTACGAGAAGATAGATTGCTGTCGCAACGGATGCATGTTGTATTACAAAGAGAATTGCGTATTAGAAAGTTGTTGGTTCTGTAATGCGGATCGTTACAAGATAGTACAGGGAAAAGAAAAGTCAACTAGAAAACGACGTCCTTACAAGTATATGCATTACTTGTCGATCACGAAGCGCTTACAGAGGATGTATATGTCTCTGAATACAGCAGAACACATGACGTGGCACAGTGAAGATCGCATAAAGGACGAAGGAGAATTGTCACATCCTTCGGATGGGGAGGCGTAGAAATATTTTGATTTGTGTCATCCAGATTTTGCTGCAGAGCCTAGAAATGTACGCCTGGCGCTATGTTCTGATGGCTTCGCCCCTTTCGGACAGTCGGGATCTCAATACTCATGCTGGCCGGTCATTCTTACCCCTTACAATCTGCCACCGTGGATGTGTATGAAGACTCCTTATATGTTCTTGACAGCTATCATACCCGGTCCCAAAAATCCGACAAAGAACATCGATATATATTTACAGTCGTTGGTGGATGAGCTGAAACAGTTGTGGGAGATCGGCGTCACGACCTATGATATTTCCAGAAAACAAAACTTTCAGATGAGAGCTTCACTCATGTGGACAATCAATGATTTTCCAGCATACGGTATGCTGTCGGGATGGAGTACGCACGGCAACATGTCTTGTCCGATATGTATGGAAAATAGTAAGGCGTTCCGCCTTAGACATGGAGGAAAAACTTCTTTCTTTGACTGTCACCGTCAATTTCTGCCAACGAGACATCCTTGGCGAAAGAACAAGGACGCGTTCAGATATGGAAAACAAGAATTTTTTGAACCTCCTGCCAGATTGTCGGAATACGATATTTGGGAAGATGTAAAGGAATTGCCCACCGCAATGGAAGATCCATCGAACAATCGTGTCGAGGGGTTCGGACAAAGCCATAACTGGACCAAACGGAGTATCTTCTGGGACTTGCCTTATTGGAAATATAATCTTATTAGGCATAATCTTGATGTCATGCATATCGAAAAGAATGTGTTCGATAATGTCTTCAATACCGTTATGGATATTAAAGGAAAGACGAAGGACAATCCAAAAGCAAGACAAGACATGGCCGAGATATGCAAACGTCATAATCTAAACTTGATACAAAGGGGAGCTGGTGGACAAGTAACTAAGCCGATAACGCCATACGCATTGAGCAAGGAAGATAGATTAATAATCTGCAAGTGGATATCTACTTTAAGATTTCCCGACGGCTATGTGTCGAATTTGTCTAGATGCGTTGATCTCAATGAACGCAAGCTAACAGGAATGAAGAGTCACGACTGCCACGTGTTTATGGAAAGATTACTGTCCATTGCGTTGAGAGAGTTATTGCCTTCTGCTGTATGGGTTCCGTTGGCCGAGCTGTCTACATTCTTCAGGGATATCTGTTCAACTAAGCTCACGGTGCAACATATGATACAACTTGAGGAGAAGATTGTCTTAACAATTTGCAAGTTAGAGAAAATATTTCTACCGGGTTTCTTCGACAGTATGGAGCATCTACCGATTCATCTAGCATACGAAGCCCGTGTCGGTGCATCTGTTTATTATCGATGGATGTACCCCTTTGAAAGGTAAATAAAAATCGATATAATTTAAGTGGATTTTACAATTCATTGTTAATTCTTAAGATAATTTGTCTCTCTAGGCATCTACATCATCTAAAGAAGAAAGTTGGCAACAAGGCTCATATAGAGGCTTCGATATGCGAAGCATATCTTATCGAGGAGGTGTCAAACTTTTGCTCCATTTATTTCGATACTCATGTTGAGACAAATCGAAATAGACCTCAAAGGAATGACGAAGACGTTGAGGAAGGAGGTATATTCAATTTAAGGGGCAAGCCTATTGGGGCTAGTAAGAAACGGTGGTTGAGTGACGATGAGTATGATGCCGCTCACCGATATGTCTTGTTAAATTGTGACATACAAGAAGTGAGAGATTTGGAGAAGTAAGTGACTACACCTCGTTATAATCTCTAATTTGGTGAGGTAAGTGACTACACTAATTTTTATTCTCTCTAACAGTGTATTTAGAGATGAAGTCAAAATAAGGACACCCGATATTACCGATGAGGGACTTCAAAGAGAGGTTGATTTTACCTTTCCGTCATGGTTTCGAGATTACGTAAGTAACTGAGATAATATGTTATGCGGCTACCATTTAAATATATATATGCAACTAAAACATTTAAAGTTTACAGGTTTTATTAGCTGAACCAAGTACACTCACAAATGAGAGCATTCGTTATTTGTCATTGGGACCGAAGAAGCATGCAAAGACTTGGCCCGGCTATGTCGTTAATGGCTTCAAGTTTAAGACAACTCAACATCCTATAAATGCCGAATTTCTCAATGACGGCTTCAGTACGAAGGATTCTGGTGTTTTCATAAGAGGCACAATCTATGACGACGAGCCGGACTTTGACTATTATGGAGTGCTTCGGGATATTGTAGAATTACAATATAGTGCCCCATTTGATATGCATATTGTTATGTTCAAATGTGAGTGGTTCGATACGACACCAAATATCGGTTGGAGAATCGATAAACAATTTGGATTCGTCGATATAAATCATCGCAGGAGGTATAGAGGGTCCGACACGTTTGCGATAGCAAGTCAGGCTGTTCAAGTCTACTATACAAGCTACCCAAGGCGTCGTAGAGATCGCTTTGACTGGTGGGCAGTATGCAAGATTAAATCTAGAAATACATTCAACGTTGGAGACCCAGCATACCAAGAGGACCAGATCGAAAAGCCCCAATATTTGGGACAACAGTCTTGTGACATGGATGTTGAATTAGAGGTTGATATACCTCTTGCTGATGAAAATAGAGGGGAGGAAGAGGTTGATATACAAGACTTAGATGTCAACCAGGGGAGAAAGAGGCGTCTTGTCCCAAGTATTGAGACTGAAGAAGAAGAAGAAGAAGAAGAAGAAAGAAGAAGAACTTTATGAGGATGAGGATGAGGATACAGATGAATTCGATGATGAGGATGATGATGATGAGGCCGAGGCCGAGGAAGAGGACGATGACGATGATTAAATATCGCTATATTTCAGTTGTATCTTGAAGCACCCAATATCTAGTCTCGAATCCTAAATTACCCTATTACATTTGGATTTACAATTATAAGTCTAGTGGAACACAAGATGCCCTTTCATCA
Source organism: Iris pallida (assembly GCA_029216955.1). Lineage (NCBI taxonomy): Eukaryota > Viridiplantae > Streptophyta > Magnoliopsida > Asparagales > Iridaceae > Iris > Iris pallida. Next base: position 4,792,078 of record JANAVB010028398.1, read on the forward strand.
AAAGTTACAAGAATTGTACTTTGTTGTATTGGTGCGTGATTTTATCAGATTTTGTGTATCTAGCTTTTATTCGTACTTCACTTCTGATTGTAATATTTATTTCAGTTTGGGATATTTGCGTATTATTGTATGAGTTTCTTTTGCAGATGGCACTCCTAGGCCTACTCGTCTGGGCGGCACTCATCGCCCTGCTGCTGGTATGGATATGTTTAGTTTTATATTCATTTATAAATCTATGTTGTCGGTATTTTGTTTATGTGTTCTATTTACAGGGCATGGTTGCGAGCACCCGTACTGGTGGTGCTGGCCGTGGTCGTGGCGGTGGCGGCGGCGGCGACGGTGGTGGTGGTGGTGGTGGTCGTGGGCGTGGGCGTGGTGGTAGCGGTCGTGGTCGCCAGCCGCATTTCCCGGATGTGACCTCCGATCCCAACTTGGAGAGCCCGGACACAGGCTCTTCCCGCCGTCATTCTTCCTCGGTGCCACCGACATCGTCGTCGAGGCCTGTGACTCCATCCGCTAGCGGATCCGTTCCGCCACCGGATGTACCAGCGGATGCAGCAGCAGATGCAGCAGGGGGCCCAGCAGTTACTGCAGGGTGGGCCTCGGAGTACCCCGGGATTCAGTTTCATCCTGTTACCGGGGAGTACGTGCGCGGACCCGCGGATCCCCCGACGCCACCAGAGAGGCTGGTGGGCGAGTTCCGACGAGAGCTATGGCCCGCTGGTGAATCGTAAGTAAATTTAAGTAAATTTATTAAATTTGTTTCATTTATTCAAGTTAATAATCCAGTCATTGCTTCTTTATAGGTTTTTCCCGTGGGATGCTGCCCGGATTCTAGGGCGCATTATCCGGGATAACTACCATGGCCCCTACCTCAATTTTTCTGAGGTGCCTCAGGACATGAAGTACGTCTGGCTCGACGAGATGAGAGTATAAATCCGTCGATGAATTATTAATTATTCTTTAAATCATTAAATTTTTTATTACGTGATATTTGAATTTGTATGTCAGAGGACGTTCTGGTGGCCCCCCCATCGCGAGGAGGCGATCCGCAGGACCTACAAAGCCGCCGCTGGGAAGAAGATACGGGATGCGGTGTACGACCTTCGTACGGCACATACGAGGAAGGACTGGATCCGGGCGGAGTACTATGAGCAGATGTTGGAGAAGATGGATACTCCGCAGTTCAAGCTGAAATCGGAGAAAGCTAAGGCTAATCGACAGGTCGCGGGTCTGCATACGGGGGGATCAAGGCCCCACGCATCGACGCGTGCAGATTTGGTGAGATAGCGCAAATTCAAATTCATTCTATTATTTAATTTCGTACTGTTAATATACGAAGTTAATTAAATTCTACGTATGCAGGCCCAACGGGCGATGAAGCAGGGGAAAGAGGCGGAGACGGTCACCGCTCACGATGTATTCGTGCATACGCACAAGAGGCGGAAGGACGGGAGCTTCGTCGACGCGAGGGCCGAGGAGACTGATGTAAGTACTTACGTTTATGAGATTTATGTTAGAAATATAATTATTGTTAAGTTAATTAAATAAACTTAGGATTCAGACTATAACTTAGGAAAACATAGGATTTAGATTATAACTTAGAAAAACTTATAGTATAAACACATTCATTGGATAGGCTGCGTATCGTGAGGCACTTAGTCGGCTTGAGATCGAGCCCCCTTCCGAGAATGTCGGCGAAACGACGCCCACCCAGACGCACTCTTCTATGGCCGCTCGCTACGACGACGTGTTCGTAGAATCCGTCGGCGGCGTTAGGAAAGGGCGCGTCTACGGCTTAGGTTCCATGGCGCCCTCGTTGCAGCCGTCCCCGAGATATCCACCGCCTCCGCCTCCCCCAGCGCCCCCGGTTGACGATGTGAGGGCGCAGCTTGCGACTCTGACCTCCGCGGTATCAGATTTGCGGGCGATAGTATTGGGGCGCTATCCGTCTGCTCCCGGTCCGTCTACTGCTGCTGCCGGTGCTTCGGATCGACCTGGTCCTTCTTCCCCCGGACGGTTTTCGTTTAACCGCTCTGCGGACGCCCGCATCGTATCGGATAACACCGTCTTGACGCTCCTTGACATGATGTCGCCAGAGCAGCTACGCGCACTTCCAGACCATGTCTTGTCCCAAGTGCCGGCACACACGGTGGAGGAGTACATACGCAAAGCGGATGCGGCGGCACGAGCACGAGACGATCCGACGGACGGGGTTTGATTTTGTTTATGTTGTTGGTTTTGTAGACATTTGGATACATTGTATGTTCGGATATTTTTTTTATGTTTGGATAATTTAATGTTGGATATTGGATATATTGTGTTGGTAATATTTTGTTGGATATTGGATACGTTGGATATTGGTGTCGGATATGGATATTTTGCATATGGATATATGGTGTTGGATATTGGATACGTTGGATATTCGTGTTGGATATGGATATATGGTGTTGTATATGGATATTTTGCATGTTTGATATTGTGTTGGATGTGTTGTATAAACAGGAAAGAGTCTGTTTGCAGTATTTTTTTTTCAAAAATTAGCAGTTAGCGACGGACTGGCGACCACTCAGCGACAGATAGTCCATCGCTAACTGGAGAAACTGAGGTTAGCGACGGAGTGGCGACGTAAAATCCGTCGCTACCTGGAGCATTTCAATAAAGCGACGGATTGGCGACGGACGATCCGTCGACCTGATGCTGTTTGATGTCCAGAAATTTTAGCTTTCGTGATGGATTGGCGACTAACTTACGGCGGACTGGCGACCACTCAGCGACGGATAGTCCGTCGCTAACTGGAGAAACTGAGGTTAGCGGCGGAGTGGCGACGTAAAATCCGTCGCTACCCTGGAGCATTTCAATAAAGCGACGGATTGGCGACGGACTATCCGTCGACCTGATGCTGTTTGATGTCCAGAAATTTTAGCTTTCGCGACGGATTGGCGACTAACTTACGGCGGACTGGCGACAAAGTTCCGACGGACTATCCGTCGCTAACTGGAGAAACTGAGGTTAGCGACGGAGTGGCGACGTAAAATCCGTCGCTACCTGGAGCATTTCAATAAAGCGACGGATTGGCGACGGACGATCTGTCGAACTGATGCTGTTTGATGTCCATAAATTTTAGCTTTCGCGACGGATTGGCGACTAACTTACGGCGGACTGGCGACAAAGTCCCGACGGACTATCCGTCGCTAACTGTAGGAATTTAATGTATCGACGGATTGGCGACGTAATATCCATCGCTACCTGGAGAATTTTACATTGAGCGACGGTTTAGCGACGGAATGTCCGTCGGTAATTGGGTATCAGAAAATCTCTGATACGCTTTTGTCGACAAATTTACGACGAATTAGCGACGGATATTGGATATCAGAAAATCACTGATACGGTTTTGCCGACTCTTTAGCGACGGAGTTTTCCGTCGCTAACCCTATATCCTGATACATGTTTTGACGAAAGCTAGTCGGTAATCCGTCGCTACATATATTTAAATGCGCCGACGGTATTCCGTCGCTAAGTCGTCGCTGAGCGACGGAGTAGCGACGAGGTTATTCCCGACGGCTGTTTTACCAAAATATTCGTTGGTATTTATTTTTGGCGACGGACTACCGACGGATAAGGCCGTCGGTAAATCCATGTATTTTGGTAGTGCGATGATGAGAGTGGAGCTCCACCTCCAATTGTGAGTGAGTAATCATGGACTGAAGCTGAATCTGAGCCTCTTCTCGCTAATTTATGTACCTCTTGGAGCTATTTATGTTATCATTTTCTCTGCTTATGTTATCATTTTCAGGCCAATGAACTGAAGAGAGAAGATCTTAAAGGTTCAAAGGTAATTTCTTTACTATTTTTTCAGTTATAGCTGTAAGCAAAGTGAGTGGTCCATAACTAGCTTCAAGTTTGGCTTGAAAATTTGATATTGTTTGACAATTTGTTCAGCAAGTTGAGCTTGGATTACTTAAGTTTATCATTTGGCACATCAAGGTCTTAAAGACTAGTCGTCTATTAGTTTTTCTGGTTCCAGTTGCAGATTTTTTTTCTCTTTTCTTTTTCCTTTGTCATTTTTCCTTCTCTCTTATTAAGCTACTCTAGCAAGTAAAGGACTTATTAAAGATTTTTGAAGGATACATCATTATTCTGTTACATAAGTGGGTTAAGTTCATTTGTCATTGCAACGGAGGACTATTGGAAGTTCATTGTTTGCTACTGGTTTTTGCTGCACTTTGCAGCTGTATGAGATATCTATTTGCAGTTGGTGGGAAAAGCCCCTGCAGGTTCCTTACTTTATTGCAAGCTACTTATTATACCTTAATCCTCTGATAATGGTGATTTCTCCATCTGTCTTCCAGCTTGCATAGTAGTGTATGCAACTTAATTTTCTACCCTTTCATGATGCTATTTCTATTTGAAGTGTGACATTCCAAATGCAATATGGTTGTAGGTCAAAGTCTGTGATATCTGTGGAGATGCTGGCCAAGAGGAGTTAGTTGCCATATGTAGTAGATGTACTGATGGCGCTGGTGAGGGTTCAGGCGAGAGTAAGGGATCAGAGGATGAGGCTCTCCCACGACTGCGTCGGCTGCAGCAGCACCAAGTCGTCGCTCAGCTGCGACACTACTTCTATTTGGGACTTCCGATATCTTCAAGAGATGGCAGAGAGAAGATCCATGGTCAGAATCTACATAAGTAAATATTTCTAATAATTTGGTTAGCAAAAGAGAGATTTATTCCTATTTTTTGGGTACATTCTGTATTTGGATATTCAATGTAATGAAGATGTTGATATGTACTCTATTTTGAGAAATGTAATAAAGATGGTGATATATAATGTTAAGTTTTTGGAATGTAATATATAGTGTGCAGTATAGAGCATTATAAATGTGCTAATTTGAATAGTATAAAGTGTTATAAATATGCTGCATTGAGCCTGTACATATTATCTATTCATGACGTTTTAAAATTGTGCTGAATTGTGCACTATATATTAACTATTCATAACGCTTTTATAGAAACTATTCATGACGGTTATTTTATGACGCTTTTAAAAAACATTTATAACACCCGTTTTCATAACGGTTGCTGTGAAAAAAAAAAGCGTCATGCTTCGTCATTAATGACGCTTTTTAGCCGTCATTAAAAGGGTTTTTTGTTGTAGTGTAGACGTCTTGGCGAGTGTGATCTGTGATAGACTCACCATCTGTGAGGCAAAATTTTACATGAAGCTCCAAAGGAGTAGCAACAATCTGACCATCCGATAAACCTGTAGATGTAGTAATCTCTAAAGTATACTTATGATGAGAAACAAGTATCCTCTGTCACTTTGTGCTACCTTGAGTCTAAGAAAATAGCGAAGATAACCAAGGTCCTTCATCTGTTTTGTCTGATCGAACACCTTATAAGAATATTTTTTCGTGTCCTCGTGATTATAGTATGCTTCACACTTTGGGTGCACATTGTTCTTCTTCCTTTGAGTATTGAACACACGAAACTGACACCCTCGATCAACTAAGTGTGTCTTCCTCGATTTTAGTTATTAGCAGAAGAGATACAGTTGTTATGATCCCTTGGTCCATCTTCTTCGTATAACTCGACATGTCCAATTTTTAGAGGACTCTCCTTATTTTATGGTCCCACCTTCGGATGTTCATTTCTTGTCCTCCTAGCTCCGTCGTCTACTGTTTCCATTGATTCGACTCATTTGCTTTCCTATTCTGGTACAGCTCCTACGATGTCTCCTCTGTTGTCTCATGAGAATCCCGCACATATTTCACCAGCCTCCGCTACATCATCTTTTTTTTTATATTACCTAGCTGCTCTTATTAAATTTAACAAATAATTTTAATTAGTAAAGTTAGATAATGATATATTTGGAAAAAAATTACGGTGAAGTCAACTTTTATAATTATATAGAAGTATAGATAATTGTTAAATCAAACCATTTTGGAAAAAAAATTCATTTATTTGGGAGTTGATACTAATTATCAATTTCTCCATTAGATGCAATTACATATAATTTATGCACCCTCATTTTGGTTCCACTAAACAACCTACATAGACTAATAAATTAATCACAAATTAACTAATAAAGAACATGAGGGGGTGGAGTGGCTAAGCAAAACCATTAGGAAGGCTCCACCATTGAAAAAACTAACATGAAAGTTGATATGTTTGAAAGAGTCAAATCTTCCATTTTTAGGGTTCCTTCCATTGTTATATTCAAGAGGGATTCCCGGAACGGAAATTCCTCACACTGTTGTTGATGGTCAGACGTGGGCTATCTATCACTATATATTAGGGTTTGGTATGCGTCCCATTCTACTTAGAATTGTAGGGACCCTATGCATTTTGAAAAGACATACCACCAAAACTATATACTAGTAGTTTAGTAGTCCCATTGATTGAAAGAGAAAGTGACTCTAGCTAACTCTCTTTATTTTAGGGTATATATATATATATATATATATATATTTTTTTTTGAAGCAATGGGTACTTGTGGCGAACTCGCCTCCACTGAGGCTCGAACTCCCGACCACTTGGGCCGCATGCATCTCTCTTAACCACTAGGCTAGAGGTCATTTGCGGGTATATATATATATATATATATATATATATATATATATATATATATATATATATATATATATATATATATATATTTTTTTTTTTTTTTTTTTTTTTTTTAATATATATATACACCTCTAGTCCAGTGGTTAAGAGAGATGCATGCGGGTTTCATCTACATTTAATTGATCCAGTAGTCGTGAAACCAATTCTAATTTTGAAGACCTGATCGTGACATACACATTAGTGTTACATTACTTATACATACCAAAGTTATAAATTTGTTTATATCTATGACTCTATGTAATATGTAAAAAGGATGTGTACTTCCATTGTGAGACATCACGAGTTCTTTAATTTTCTCATAGAATCGATTTCACTACTTTTGTATGTTTTATTATCTTTACTTTAAATGACTTCGCATTTGGATTGTGTAAAAGGTAGTTGACCCATTTTTCCTTTAATTTTTTAAAAAGAAAATCAAAGATATGTATTAGTATGTTCCCTAAACGTATTAGATATGTATTTGTAATAAAAATATTAACTAAAATATAATATGCTAAAAAGGGTCCGTATCCGGAGTCCCACCCGTGGAGCTCCCGGGGAGTCCCGTCCCTCAACCGTTGGATCGAACGGACGCACAAGCGGTTCCACGGTCCCACAATCCGACAGTACATGGAAAGGCGGAGCTCCGCGGATGGAGCTTTTGATCCGCATCCTATTAAAAAATATGTAATTAACATGTATTCGGACGCGTTCTAACACTTCCCTTTTTAATGCCCATTTGAATTTGATTTTGCCCCTGGTATTTTCTATTTATTGTGTTTGAATAACGTTTGGATGCTGATGCTATGTATTTTGTTGAATAAAAACCATCTTGACAAATTTTCTATAGTTGAAGGAATGATAGGGTGATATACAAGAAAAAGGGTTATTCCGGTTTGTAAGTTCTTTACCAATGAAAGGTATGGTGTATGATCAAGACTTCAAGAAATGTTTTCAAGAGGAAAGCAATCACTAGGATTGTCAACTCGTGTCGGTACATCCACATCCATGACCATGGTGGCAACATTTCATTACTTCGACATAGCTATACGATCTTCACTCTTTCGATCTCTTGAAACAAAAAACCAACATTGTTGCTTGCAGAACCGAGAGAGAGAACGCGTGCATTAGATCGCGGACGTGAAAGTCCTCCTTTGGCTCTGGTAGAATCCGGTACTAGCAAGGGATACTGGAGCCAATAGGAGAGCGACACATTAGCACGGTCTGACACGCACGGTACCCTCTCTGTTCGTCTGACATTTTTCAGAGGTCAATTTGTCCCTCTTTGGTCTGACAATGTCAATCGATCGATACCGGAGCTTCTCTATCCGTGGAAGATTAGTAGTCATACGAGAATTAGATGAAGCTCACTTGTATGGGAGTTGAAGAAAAGAAGGACAAAAAATTGGAAAATGTTACGATAAGATGATGTTCATGGAAGACTCCTTTTTTTTTTTTTTTTTTACTATATATGGCGCAAGTGCAAATACTTAGCTCTATCGATCTGAAATAAATATAAACTTTAGTCTTGTTCCCGTCGGTGACTTGAAGTCTTCCTGTGTGAATAATGCTTATTAAGAAAAATGTATGTAAAAGAGGAGAAGAGAAGAAAAGAAAAAAAAAAGAAAAAGAAATTAAAGTAGTACAAAAATATTAAAAAAAATGATATATATAGTTATAGAGAACAGAAATGAGCATACGACATACATACATTTTTATTTATATTCATAAATGAACAGAAATGGCAAATGTATTCATATTCATATTCGTGCAACATTTCCATGTGGCATGGATATTAATCCAATAAATCTTATTCCCCATACATCCATGCATGTTTATATATAATTTTGTATGTTTTTTATGCGAAAATATGTTTTGACGCACTTATTTTTACTGAGGGAACTATTTCTTTCTAATGAAATCATGTCGGACATGAGTTTCCATGTGTTGGTCAACAAGAATATATATATATATATATATATATATATATATATATATATATATATATATATATATATGTGTGTGTCCGAGTGGCCTGGAAATCGATTTCCAATGGGAGCCACAATTACCTTTAAAAAAAAAAAATTATATATATATATATATATATATATATATATATATATATATATATATATATATATATACACACACACCGTATGCATCTGTCTTAACCACTAGACTATATATATATGGATGACTTCTTTTATTTAATAGAGGAAAAAGAACTGTTTTGTTGACTTGTAGTGTAGACCAAATTACTGAAAAACATAATAAACTTTCATTGTTGCCAAGGAATAAAGGAATCGGTAAAAATGCCCATCCCTCATTGTAAACACATTATCAATTCTTCACTTACTTAATTTCTCTGACACTCTAAGAACCTTTTCCAAATACTAATTTTTTTTTTTTTCCTTAAACAAAATATTTTTTGACATTCTAATGACTATATACTTGCAGTTTCTAAAAGAATAAAAGGGCTTAAATCTAAAAATATAAATCTTACATTAACAATATATACGGAGGTAAAATTTTCGTCCTCTTCCCAAATTTTTTTTTGTAACACGAGCAATTGTACTCTAATAAGTTAGCATAAAACTTGTACTGTAGGTTGGTTTTTTGAGACTTAAAAATAAATAAAAAATAAAATTTAGGATTCGTGTAAAAAAGGTTATAAATATTTAGTTTTAGGATTTTATATATAGATAAATATTAGGGTTTGGGTTTGCCAGAGGTCCCGCGAGAAGGACGGGATTCTTCGTGGAGGTGTTATGTTGGGGGCCCACAGGGGCCCATGGCCTCGTCGTTTTCTTGATTGGCACCGGATATTTAAACAATTCGAAATGGAGTGGTCACCATCACCGGTAACCTCACCTCCCCTTACAGAACAAGCCAATCAATAACACGAATCAGTTGTCGACGCGAGTTAGACCAAAAATAATAAAATAATAATAATAAGAATTAGCAAAACAAGTGGAACTATACAAAATAAAAATTTATTATTATGTCTTTCTGAAACACGTTTCGTAGTTCTTTACTAGAATTTTTCTTCTTCTTTTTTAAAATTTTTATATTTGTAAAGGTAAAGAAAATTGTGATGAAAAAGTGAATGTGAAAAAAAAGTGAATCCTTTTTAACCGACATGGGTGAGCATTATTCGATTTTGAACCGAAGTTCGAATCAAATATGAGATTTGGTTCGATTTAAAAAAAAAATTAGGTTCGATTTCGGTTTTAGAAATACTAAATTTTATTATTTGGTTCTGGTTATGGATTTTGATTTCTAAAATTAAAAATATTTATACAATTATATAAATACCCTCAATTTTATGCATATTTTGTACTTAACAATGTGTATATTTTGAAAACATTTATATATGTTACCGACTTCGATAATTTAACAACTATTCTAATTTTGGACGCAACTTTGAGATACAACAAATGTATATATAAAAATTATAATTTTGAAATAAGATTGATTATTCGGTTCGATATGGTTTCGGTTTCAGCTAATTTCAGTTCAATTTTAACTACTTAGTTTCAGTTGAACCCAAATATAATTTAATCATGATATTATCTGTATTTAGTGTGCCTGATGCAAATTAGAATTGTGATTAGATTCGATTTAAAATATATAATTTTATACATACCATCCTTATATTTTAAAATTAGATCCAAAGTTGAATTAGTCATTAAATTAACAAAGATGGACTTTTAAATACAGTCGTCTTTAAAATATACATATTTTTAATTATAAAATATGTATAAAATTAAGAACATTTATACAATTGTGTAAAACTCTTTTTTTTTTTTTTTTTTTGGGAACGAAATTAAATAAATTTTTAATAAATTTATATCAAATCAACTTAAATCTGATCCAAAACAAAATAGTGCTCACAATAGACATAATTTATTCTTTTAAAACGTGGGCCCCAGATTAAGCTGGGCCCACACGGGGAGACAGCCACTGATGGGCCAGAAACCAGTCCCAAAAGTAGCAGCAGCAAGTTCCGTCTTTCCCAGTGGCATCTGGACTCCACTTTTATAAGTCTAAAGTGGGCCCAGCAGGAAAAAGGCTTTTTTAATGGACCCACACCTTTAGTCAATGGAAGCAACGGGTCCCACCGACCATAAGAACCAATCAAGAAAGGCTGGCAATGAGTTGCGCATCTAAAAATCCAAACAAATTTACTCTTATTTACGAGCAGATAAAAAAAAACGAAAAAAAAAAAAACTTGGGCAGTCCTAAGTGAAAACGTCAATAAAGTTATTAAAAAAAATTTAAGTATAATAACTTCAGTAGAAATTGATATTTTGAAACTCAAATCCTAACGTTGGATAATTGAGACCCAAATTCTAACGTTGAACAATTGAGACCCAAACCCTAAGGCCTCGTTGGATTCGCAGAATCATCGGGTTATAAAAGGAAAGTGATTACTTTTCTATGTTTAGGTACCAAAGGAATTGACGAGGAAAGGAAAGTGACTTCCAGTGGAAGAAAAATTGGGAAAGAAAGTAATTACATCCATCCAAACAAGGAATCACTTTCCCACATTGAAATATCACTTTCCTTTCAAATCCCTTGGCATTTTCAAACATCGGAAAGAAAAATCAATGAGAATTGTAATTTCTGAAAGGAAAGGAAATGCCAAGGAATTGATTTCATTCCCTTTCATTCCGCGAGCCAAACGAGGCTTAATATCCACTATCATGTAAGATCCTATTACTAAATAACCTTTAAATATGAGTTCATTTTTGTTCACCAACCAAAACTAGAGTGATTGTTCATCCTCCAATAGAAGATTGACACGTGTCAAATCTTTTAGTCAAAATCACTCTGAATGTTTACAAAACCACTTCCAAAGTGGTTTATGTTGAGTAAATTTGACACGTGGCAATATTATATTCGAGGGTGAACAAACATCCTAGTTTTTGGTAGGTGAATAAAAATAGACTCCTTAAATATATACAATTTAGTGACTAAAGTAATTGTCAAGAATTGATGTAACACAACAAATGCAGACTCCCAACTCAAACACGAGCCTCCTAATTCGATATTTTTAGTTAAGAACAACAATTAAAAGCCAGATTATGTTCACTTCCGAATTTTAAAAAGTTATTATATATAAAGATGATGAGTGCTTGGTTTGAACCGAAACTCCTGTAGGTACATAGAATAAACCAAAGAGTAAATACCTAAAAACAAATTCAGGATACATGAGGAAGATTCTACACGTAGATGAACGTCATAAACCTCCCAAATGGACCTCCCATACATAATATGAGAATTTTTTTTTTAAAAGAAATCATATATATGAAAAAATCGCACAGGTTCGAGACTGATTTGTGGAGTGCTGGATTCCTGTAGGTTGTAGGAGCTCGGGTGGGTATATAGAGAGAGAGAGAGAGAGCGCGCGCTAGAGAGGGGTTGAAGGATTGACAAGAGATGAGAAGAGGGAGGCTCGACGTGAAAAACCAACATAAACAAAATTTAGGAACCCCTAAAATTGTCCAAAAGTTTGGGGCACGAGGCGCCCGCCTCCCCCCACCTCTCTATAGGACGGGCAATGTATATAACAACAAAAACTTTCAGAGCAAGGAGGCATAGAACAAAACAAGTTCGTCTAGGCATACCTCTACTTTAGAGGCTCGTTTTAACTAATATCTCCTCCCTCGTAACATTTACATTATGTTCAAATTACATTGAGCAACTACTCTCCTACTAGTCTTAATTGGCATCACCTTCTTAGTACAAAATTATTTTTATGTTATCTGTCAATATATTATTCACCTCCATCTTACCATTCTCATTTCAGATGATTCATAAAGATATGGATAGTCTTCTAAATGTCTTTTATATTTTTCTTTTCTAACTTTCCTATCGTACGGTCACAATGCACTTCGTATACACTCCATTTTAACCAACAAATTCCTTTTCGTTCCATCGACGTAACAAAATATAATCCAAATAAGAACGTACCACCGTATAATTAAATTCCAGTGAATAATAAAACATTTATCCCAAAAAGTATAAGAGTACAATTGTTTGAATCGTTTTCTTCCATTTAACCATATTAAGGGTCATGTGTCCCAATATATAACACTGACATAAACTTCCATATGTTCTTACTTATGACAAATTTTCTTTAGCCGGTAGATGAATGTAATCCAACAACTTTTTATGGCCGAGTTTGAAAAAGTTAGGAACTCACAAGTTCCCTTAGGATTTTTGCCCACAAAATTACACGCGCCAAAATATTTTCAACTCCATTCTTTCTTTGAACATGCCGATAAAAAGAAGATGATGATGATCAATCAAGCGTGCTCCACATTCATTCATCCTCGCGGTTCCGTCATGTCCAGAGAGAGGGGGGGGGGGGGGGGGGGGGGGGGGTGGGGTGGTGTTGTCTTTCTATGTCCACACCAACCAGCCTCCCCACTTTCATCCACACAAGCTTAGCTAGCCTTCCTTAGCATAGCGCGACGGCCTACGGAGAGGTCGGTCCTACGCCCCCATGTGGTCCTTCAACCCTCATTGGCTCATTGTGAGGCTCGTGGTCCACTCACCAACATGCATGCACAACAACAGCTACAACTCCTGTGCAAACTGTGCGATCGCATACGACCCAAAAAACAACTTAGATCCCCCAAAAAAAAAAATAACCATCGTATATATTATTAGGGAGCTGCTATTTTGACCGCAGTTTTGGACCACAGTCCAGACCTGCCGGCCACGTGTCGGACCTCCATTGGAAGGGGGGCCAAATTTAGAGTGTGGGTTTGAAGCATGCAGGAGGGGCCAATAGGGGGGTGACACGTCGGCGCGGACACAGCCACGGTCACCTCAGACGGTCAAAAAATATTTTTTATATTATTAACGTGAAATCTCCATTTTTTAATTTATGCCTACCTGTTTTCTAGAAATTACAGAGTAACACGACCATCAGAATGTCAGAAAATTTCCTTTTTTTTAGAGTGATTAATTATTTATTTTTAGTATTTGTACCGGGTCCTTAGATTGTCATAAGTGGTCACCAAACTAAATGTGGATAAACAGTGTGAAGAATAATAAATATAGGCAAGAGCCTGATAAGTCCTTGTGTGCTGAGAAGCTAGCGCTAGCTACCTACACTGACAACAAATTTTAATGGCGATTGTTACAGAGGAAGAGGGCGACTAACCAGAGAGGAGAGATGGGTGCATGATGGCAGGAAGCCTTCAGAAGTTTAATTGACAGCTACCAAACTTTATAGAGATTAGATGTTATCAGCAACAGCAACAGAAAGTCTGCACGTACCTACAACAGTAGTATATATATAACACAAAGAGCAGTTAAAGTTGCATACAACTGTGTAATGCAAAACGTACAGTAACATGTAATGATTCATGTTTGCAAAATGTGACTTACATGTCCGCGGAACCAGAAATTCGAGGTCGGGTGGGCTGAAGTCAGGTAGGGTGGCGAGATATGAGCTGACTCATGGAAGAAAAAAGAAACAAAAACCAAAAAATAAATAGGGTAAAAAAATAAGAAAAAAATTTGGAACTTAATTGCAATTAGATACCATCAACTATTCCAGTTTTTCAATTTGATACCCTATTTTTTTTACTCGACAACTTGAAAACCATCAACTATTTAATATTTTGAATTTGATATCCAAAATTTTAAAAAGACAAAAACATCCCTCCCTTTCCCAACCCTATCCCACTCTTCCCCACTCCCCCTCCCCCGCTGTGCCCCCACTCCTTTCTCGGCTGCCCCTCTACCGCTCCGGCCGGCCGCACTACCTCATTCTCCCGAGTCCAGACAACTGGCGGAGGGGCTGCAGGGAAGGAGGGGTGGGGTTGCGGGGCAGCGCAGCAGTGTGCAGGGGTGGGGGTAATGAATAGGGGGCATTTTGTCCTCTCTTTTTTCTAGTATATCAAGTTGTACACAAAAAAAGTTTAAGGTATCAAGTTGTACAAAAAAAAAAAAATTGAAATTCAGTACCATTTTGTCCCTTTTTTTTTCCCAGTATATCAAGTTGTACAAAAAAAAAGTTTAAGGTATCAAGTTTAAAAACTAAAATAGTCGAGGATATCAAGTTATAATTAAGTCAAAATTTGGGGTGGAGCATGAGTGCATAACTTGCAAAATAGAATTAATTCAGAGCTGTACTCTTCTGCTCTTAATGGAAGAATTGGCCTTCTGATTGAAATTCACTACTTCACTACTACTTTTATAAGAAACTTAAACTAGGGGAACTAGGTAGGATGACATACTCAGCAAAGTTGGAGAACAAACCGATCCCTACCCAGTCCACAATGGCATACATTGTCAGAGATTCATAGCATGGCAACAGCAATTGCATCAAAGCTTGGTGACTAATGCTGAAAGCGAGGGCAACAGTTATGTTACATGCATGAATATAAGTATAACATACCTAGTGCCAAACATATCTTAGCTTTCAACCATGCAACTGTAGCCAAACATATCTGCATGATAAGAATGAGTCATAAGAGGATGTTGAGGCAATACTTGTAGAAAGTTGCAGTATAGGTATGGCCATAAAGTTGCAGTACGATCGTTCGATCAATGCAAAAAGTTTCCAGCATCTTTTGAGAGGACCCGAGCTTATCGTTGTCAGATTGCGTCACGACCATCTCGTTGGAGGAGAAGGAAGTCCCGAGCAGAGTCGCCAGTTCAGAACAAGTCCAAACTAGCTCAAACTAAGGAACACTATTAAAGCTTTAACGTATCAAGAGGACATCCTGGAATCAGAGGCTTCTCTTCCGCCATCCAAACTCAAGATATATGCCAGTTATTAATCAACAGATCAAGTGTACATCCATGAGGCCGGAGCACCAATTAGTTGGCTATATCAATCTGTAAGTGAGAATATCACGAGAAAATTCAAGAGGAACCAAGCATGGGGAGCCTCAGGGAACTCTATTTCATCACCAACATTAAAATTTTCTTCGTCGAAGAAAGAAAATCGATATTCCTACCGAAATTTTATGCCTCCTGAATCCTCAAGTCTTGACACATTCACTAATTGTCCTCCTTCCTATCTGACAAGTTAAAAGTAGTTTGATATTTGTCGAAAGCGATCGATAAAATTGAACCACTTCTTCTTGAAGTTCTGCCAGGTCGACAATACTTTCCCTTCACTATTAATATGACATCTTATGTTATTGTGGTTCCGTCTAGTGCTTTTCCTAGCATGGAAATTAACAGCGACGGCGGTGGGGATAGAAGCAAGCGGAGGAACTTGGCTGGACTAGGGTCTCTAATTGGCAGAGTAAATCTAGGCCCATGCCAATCGGGGAGTCGGGTGCAGGGATCCCATACTAGCCGCGTTGCTAGGTGGGGAAGGGATGGGTCGTTGACAACGACTGTTCACGGCAGAGGCAAGAAACTCGGTCCATATGCAGTGGTCACTCTGGACAGCAAACAGGAACTTATCTTGTATGGGCGGAACGCTAGGCGGGACGGTGGGGTCTAAAATTAGAGGGGCGGGGCAAAGCGGGGTTAAAGCGCTCTAAGTACCCTCCCAAGTATACATTATGTAAATTCTCTCACGCCAAAAACTCAAATTAATTAATAAAACTAAACCTCAACATTTTATAGTCTCAATATTCATTGTATGTTACTAAATGGTAGAAGTAAAATTAATAAGCATAGTCTCATATATGAACAAAATACAAAAATAGCAGAAAAAAAAGATTGACATACCTTTGAGTCTTTGACTTGATGTTGAACTTGATGGCCTGTTATCTTGAAGATGAAGAGAAGACGTGATGAACTTATTGAACTAAAAATATTAAATGGACTCATGTAGCTTAAGCTGACTAAAAGTTAACATAAAGGCTGTATTTTTCTTATTGTTGAGATTGTTGTAAAGGAACATGTGAGACCAACTAATAACCATGAAATGTTTTCAAATAAAACCAAAACATTCTGCATAATGAAGTGTGTATAATGAACAATGTGAGTGTTTAATGAACCAACAAAGCAAGTGGAGGAAAACCCTACACTTGATTACAAAATGATGTTCTATGATCATGTTTAGTTCTTGAAAAGAAAGGGAGAAAATTAATCTATAGGACCGTTTAGCATATCATATAATTAAATTAAAATGCGAGGGGTTCAAACGTTTGACACGTCCCAATTCTAAAGTAAGCTAGTGTCAGTAAATTAAACCATGTTGAGTTGAGTAATGAAAGACGAGACTTATATATATGCTAACACTTCCTGTACTCATATTCATGCTCTCCTGCAATCAGCTTAATGGATTCAGATCCCCTTCATAGTAAGAAGATTACCTATGCACAAATTTCTCTGAAACTATAGTTACAAGTTTGGTACCAAGGAATAATTCATTGAACAGTCAAACTTTGGAATCATAAACTAACTATGAAAGTTAAAGGATTAAAAGATCTATTAAATGGTTGGAAATAAGAACCGAGAATAACAAATGGACACAAAAACGACATGACACAGCATGGACACGGCATCAATTTTAAAGTGTCCTAGTGTATTTTGTTGTGATCAGTTTGACGCAACACTACGCATACATGCCATAGATTATTGACGTGACCATGTTCGCCATCATCTGATAGCATCAGTAATGTTTATGATACAACTTCATCCATAAATACTTACCCAGACCTATAGTTTCTGAAACAACTGACATGTATAATATTCAGTTTCAGCAGGTAGTCTTAATTGGCATCACCCTCTTCGTACAAATACAAGTACAATTATTTTTATGTTAGCTTCCAACATGTTGTTCTCCTCCATCTTACCATCCTCATTATAGCAAGGATTCATAAAAGTATGGCTAGTCTTCTAAATGTCTTTTATATTTTTCTTTTCAAGTTTCCGATCCTACAATCACAAAGCACTTCGTACACTCCATTTTAACCATCATGTATATCGTGTGAATACTTGTAGAACATTTACTTTCATTGACTAAACTAACAAATTCCTTTTCGTTCCATCATTGTAACAAAATATAATCCAAATATGAATGTATCACCATAGAATTAAATCCCAGTAAATAGGCGAATCCAGGATCAACAATAATAAAATCTTTATCCCAAAGTTTAGAGTACAATTATTCGAATCATTTTCTTCCATTTGACCATGTTAAGAGTCAGATATCCTAGATAATAACACTAACATAAACTATATCCTCACGACTTCAATCAATATCTATTTAGGTCCTTCAACTACCATCTCAATCAGGATTTCACTAACAAAAGTATAGTAATTTTTCTTTAGCCGTTGAAAAAAATTCGAAGGATTATCAGATGAATATAATCTAACGACTTTTCATGTTTTCATGGCCGATTTGAAAAATTAGGAACTCATAAGTTCCCCTAGAATTTTTGCCTACAAAATTACTCTGCCAAAAAAATTTCAACTCCATGCTTTGTTTGAACATGCCGATAAAAAGAAGAAGAAGAATATACCAATCACGCGTGCTCCTCCACATTCATTCATTCTCGCCGTTCCATCCTGACCCCATAAAGAGAGGGGACAGGGGATCCACATGCTCTTGTCAATGGTTGCAACAAGAAGCTGTACAAGCTGTCTTTCTATTTCCACACCAACCAGCCTCCCCACTTTCATCCACAAGCTTAGCTAGCCTTCCTTCACGGAGGGCGACGGCATAAGGAGAGGTTGGTCCTACGCCCCCATGTGGTCCTTCAACCCTTAGAGTGAGGCTCGTGGTCCACTCTCCAACATGCATGCACAACAACAACTACAACTCCTGTGCAAACTGTGCGATCGCACAAAACCCCAAAAACTGCTAGACCCCAAAAAATTTAACTTTCGTATATATTATTAATGTGAAATTTTTATTTTTAGATTTAGGCCTCCCTAAAATGACCATAATAATATCAGAAAAATTCCTTTTTTAGAGTGCTTAAAAAAATTTGTATTTGTACCGGATCCTTAGAATGTCAGAAGTGGTCCTGTACAACTGGATAAGCAGTGTGAAGAATAATAAATATAGGCAAGAGCCTGATAAGTCCTTGTGTGCTGAGAAGCTAGCGCTAGCTACGTACAATGACAACAAATTTAATGCTGATTGTTACAGAGGAAGAGGGTGACTAACCAGAGGAGAGATTGGTGCATGATGGTAGGAAGCCTTCAGAAGTTTAATTGACAGCTACCAAACTTTATAGAGATTAGATGTTACCAGCAACAGCAACAGAAAGTCTGCACGTACCTACAACAGTAGTACACATAACACAGAGCAGTTAAAGTTGCATACAACTGTATGTTTAATGCAAACAGTTCGACTACAGAAACTCAAATAGGAACTTGATCAAAATAGGCACTTAAAATAAAGTTATGATACCTGGACGGATTTTTCTATTTAGATCGTTAGTTTTTTAGGAACTTGCATGTAATCCAACGGGTTGTAATTGGTAAGCTCATGAGTTACTCTAGGATTTTTGTAATGTGCAAAACTTAAAAGAAACAAGTAATTATTCATGTTTGCAAAATGAGACTTCTCGCATATCCACTAAGTGTGATCATATAGAATGGATACGGAGCATGGCCGGTACAGAAATTTTGGGTGCCAAGGACAAAAATTAAAATGGTACTTCCTCCTTATATAAAAAAATGTCTCTGGAAGAACACGCTGGTGATGTACGTGCTGGATAGTAAACTATTCTATGGAAGACAAATTAAAATGGTACTTCCTCCTTATATAAAAAATGGTACTTCCTCCTTATACAAAAATTAAAATGGTACTTCCTCCTTATATAAAAATGTCTCTGGAAGACAAAAATTAAAATGGTACTTCCTCCTTATATACAAAAATTAAAATGGTAATTCCCGGCAGACGAGATTGCTGAGGTAACGGACTTCTGGAAGAACACGCTGGTAATGTATGTGCTGGGTAGTAAACCATTCTATGGACAGATCCGGGGGTATGCAGAGCGTGTATGGCGCCCCAAGGGGAGCATGGAGATCTTCTCCAGAGAGAATGGATTCTACTTTGTGAAGTTCGGTTTGGCGGAGGATGTGACCAGGATTATACAAGGTGGGCCTTGGTCATTTGATGGGAGGCACATAATTCTGAAGGAGTGGACACCTGAGTTACGGTGTGAGAAGGAGGTTCTGAACGCGATACCAGTCTGGATTCGCTTTCCGGAGTTCCCAGTGAAATACTGGAGCATCCTCCTGCTCATGAGATTGGCTAGTTTGATTGGCAAGCCGATTAAGGCGGATGAAGCTACGGCTTTTCGTACTAGACTCATGTACGCTCGGATCTTTGTGAAGATAAAGGCGGAGATGGAGCTCCCGAAAATCCTTAAGTACCAAGTGGCGTCCGGAGAGGTCCTTACTCAAGTAGTGGAGTATGATTGGGTTCCCCCAATGTGTCCCCTTTATGAGTGTTTTGGTCACTTACCCAGTGCATGCACGAATGGAGGGAGGGAGACAGCCAGGAACCCGGTGGCACGAATGGAGGTAGTAGACCCAGTGATGGAGTCTAGTCCTGACACCGCAGCGGCGACTGCAGGAAGGCCAGTGGAAGAGGATACACTGATGGAGGTAGCTTACAGACCGGAGTCGGACCCCCAGCCGTTACAGGAGTGTTCGCAGGTGGCGATGGTGGAGTACACGGCCCAGAGGAGCATGGTGACCAGGGGTATGTTGACCCTAGCTAGTAGTCATAACGGGGGTGTTGTCCCTGTAGTGGAGCAGGTGTATAGCAGGAAGAGGCATGCCCCGTCTCCACGGGACATCCTCCGGGGGGGGGGGGGGGGGGGGGGGGGGAGGGGGGGCTGATGATCAGACCGAGGCCAACCCTGATTGATCCTTGCTCGCAGGACACCTACAAACTGGAGGCAAATCCAAACTTGGATCTATGTGACATGACTAGGATCTGGGTAAAGTGGAACCGCGACAGTTGGGAGGGAGATCTGGTTCTGAAGACTGAGCAGCTTATTGCCATCTCCTTTGTGAATAAAGAAGGATTCCATTTCATTCTTGGAGCGGTATATGGGCACAATGATAGAAGGCTCAAAGAGTCCCTGTGGGGAGACATAGCACGAGTAGGACACATGGCGGAGCATCTGTACTTACCACTGCTTCTTATTGGAAAGCCCGTCCGTTTTGGTACAACAATAGCTGGTATCTCTCTGCTGGCTATGAGGAGGTGGTTATGGGAGGGCTGCAGCATACTAAGGAGGGCACGACACAGTTCCGCATGGTACATGTCACGCCCCAGAACCAGAATACTGGAGAGCGGGGGAATGACTCAGCCAGCTACGTATTACGGGTAGATGAATACCGTATAATACGATCAATGCTGTCTAACCAGACGAGGGGGTGTATACTACATGAAAGTCTTACTATGGTCATCTCACATCTATTGTCTCAATCATTCAAAACAAGAAACAGAAATAGAGAACATGTAAGATAAAGCAGTAAGACATCCCAAACGCTCAGTCAAAATATTCTTGAGATCTGGCTTTACAAAACATAGCCAGATGGTATAGCAAGTATATACACAATTGTTATCAGCTGCAGTCTGACTTAATTACAATTATACAAAAGTGTTAAGAGTTATATTAGAAATAAGTGTTATATTAGAGTTATTAGTAATTGGGCTTTAGTCCCACATTGCTTAGAGTAATAGGAGAGGAGGCTAGCCTCTCATATATATATGTAGTCTCTCATCAATAAACAAATCATCCCATTATTCTATTGTACATGGTATCAGAGCCATAATCCATCCACCCCTCTCTCCACAAAAAAAAAAAAAAAAAAATTCAACCACCCCCCCCGCGTGCTACAGTACCCGCCCCCCCCCCCCCCCACCCGCTGCTGCTGCCTCCCCCCCCCCCCTCTCCTCCACTCGCTGCTGCTGCCTCCACCCTGTCCAGCGCCCCCCCCCCCCCCCCTCGCGCCCCCTGCTGCTGCTGTCCCCCCCCCCACCAGCGCCCCCCCCCCCCCCGATCCTGCACCCCCCCCCCCTGTCCGCTGCTGCTGCTGCTGCACCCCCCCACCAGCGCTGCTCGTCCTGGCGTTCGTGGTGGACGTGGTGGACGACGAGGTGGTCGGACTTATGGACGTGATGGCGGACGAGGCAATGGTGGTCGTGATGGGGGACGACTACGGACCTGCTTTCACTGTGGCCAACAAGGACATTTTCAGTGGCAGTGTCCTAAAGCTCCTGTTGCCAATATTACTTCGGATGCTCCTGATAATAGCATTCGCTCGGTTCCATTGAGCGACGATTCGTACGCGGAATTTCTTGAGTTCCAGGCTTAACGTCGTGGTGAAGCATCAACGTTTGGTTCCACAGCCGGATACTCTGCAGCATGCATTGTCAATCCCAAGCAGTGGGTAATTGACTCGGGTGCATCCGCTCACATGACTGGTGACGCAGGTATGATACATAATTATGTACCTGTCCGTCGTGCTTCTGGCATTACTGTTGCAAATGGCGGTTCCCTGACAGTCCGCGGCCGTGGAAGTGCCACTCTTTCTCCCGGATTATCACTCAACTCTGTTCTACTTACTCCTGGGAACCCATTCAGTTTACTTTCTATTAGTCAACTGACTCGGGAACTTCATTGCTCAGTAACATTCTTTCCTGATGGTTGTGTTTTTCAGGACCTGACAACTGGAAAGACTATTGGTAAGGGGCATGTGGCTGGAGGCTTGTACCTGTTTGACGCTACTTCTCCGGTTGTTTGTGCAGGCATGAAACTGGATCCGGTCGAGTTACATTGTCGGTTAGGTCATCCGTCGTCCCAAGTTCTCCAGAAATTGTACCCGTCCTTAGTTATTCCCTCTTCTTTTCATTGTGAGTCATGTCGTTTGGCTAAGCATCATCGGGTTCCTTATCCGGTAAGCTCTAATAATCTTGCATCCGCTCCTTTTGAGTTGGTGCATTCTGATATCTGGGGACCTTGTCCGACTGAATCTGTCATGGGTTTTAAGTACTTTGTCACGTTTGTCGATGACTACTCACGTGTCACGTTTCTTTATTTGATGAAAAGTCGCGCTGAATTATTTAACATCTGGTGCAACTTTCATGCCGAGATAACAACACAATTTGGTCTTCCAATCAAAATCCTTCGAAGTGACAATGGCCGTGAGTATTTATCTCGTGATCTTGCTAAACATCTGGCCAGCAATGGCATTATCCACCAAACCTCTTGTGCGTATACACCCCAACAAAATGGTGTTGCCGAACGCAAGAATCGCCATTTATTGGAAACAACACGTGCACTTATGTTTCAAGCACGTACTCCCAAGAGATTTTGGTCGGATGCGGTTCTTACGGCTTGTTTTCTTATTAATCGCATGCCGTCGTCAGTGCTCAATGGTAGCACTCCCTTTTCTCGGCTCTTTCCTGGAAAAGAACCGTTTCCTCTGCCTCCCCGTATCTTTGGTTGCTTATGCTATGTTCGGGATACCCGACCAACCCTTTCTAAATTAGATCCTAAGGCAATACAATGTATTTTTCTTGGGTATCCTAAAGATCAGAAAGGGTATCGGTGTTTCTCTCCTGTCTTAAAGAGATATTTTTTTCACTCGGGATGTTACCTTTGTCGAATCAAACTTTCCACCGTTTCCCCAATCAATAGGTCCGGCACCCCTAATTTATCCAGAAGAAGATTTTTTGCTGTTTCCTCCTCAAATACAACAGCCTCCAGTACAGGTGCCCTCTCTTACCGAGCCAGTCACCCAGGATGATGGTCCACATACACCAAGTCAGCCATTAACGACGTCCACCACAGAATCATCCTCCTCTGGTTCCACCAGTAGCTCCGGCTCCAATGAGCTGCCTCCACCAGTTCCGCCCGCAGCTCCACCAGTTCCGCCCGCAGCTCCGGGGATTCTGCCTCCAGCACGTCCTCGTCGTGCGTGTCGAGATCATCCCTTGTATGTTGACAACTATAAAGGTCTTAGTTGTCATACTCAGTCTCTGGTAGCTACTATTGATGGGATTCAGATCCCCAAGAACGTTGAGGAGGGTCTCCGACATCCTGGTTGGCGTGCTGCTATGCACGAGGAGATAAAGGCTCTCCAGGAGAATCATACCTGGGACTTAGTCGATTTACCTACTGGTAAACAGGCTGTCGGTTGTAAGTGGGTGTTCACGATTAAGGTGAAACCGGATGGCACTCTTGATCGATTGAAGGCTCGTCTGGTGGCCAAAGGATTCTCTCAAACATATGGTGAGGATTACTTTGAGACCTTCTCTCCTGTGGCCAAAATAACGTCCGTTCGTGTTCTCATGGCGTTGGCCGTTCGCTATGACTGGCATTTACTTCAGCTAGATATCAAAAATGCTTTCCTCCACGGGGATCTTGACGAAGAAGTCTACGTGATGCAACCTCCCGGGTTCGTTGCAAGGGAGGGTAAGGTGTGTCATCTCAGGAAGGCTCTCTATGGCCTGAAACAATCACCACGTGCGTGGTTTGGTAGATTTACACAGGTGGTTACTCAATTTGGAATGTGTCAGTCGAAGAAGGACCATTCAATCTTCTATCGACACACATCTGCTGGAAGAATACTGCTTGGTGTCTACGTTGATGACATTGTAATCACGGGAGATGACAGACAGGGTATTGCAAATCTCAAGAAGTTTCTTGGAGAACAATTTCAAACCAAAGATATGGGATCCTTGAACTATTTCTTGGGTATTGAAGTCACACGGGGAAAGCGGGACATTGTAATGTCTCAAAGAAAATATGTACTGGATATACTAAATGATGCAGGCATGATGCAAGCAAAGGGAGCAAACTCACCTATGGATCCAGGGGCGAAGTTACTTCCAGACGAAGGGGTCCTGATGACCAATCCAGATCAGTATCGTCGAGTGGTTGGTAAACTCAACTACTTGGCAGTCATGACGCGTCCGGATATTTCTTTTGCAGTAAGCGTCGCGAGTAGATTCATGGCTTCTCCAAGAGTTCCACACTGGCAGGCAGTTCTCAGAATTCTGTGTTATCTAGTAAAGAATCCAGGGAAAGGAATTCGAATAGAGAATAACGGACATTCTCGCATTGAGTGTTTTACTGATGCTGACTGGGGAGCAAGTCTGGCAGATAGACGGTCTACATCTGGCTACTCCGTATTTGTTGGCGGAAATCTTGTATCGTGGAAAAGCAAGAAACAAAGTGTGATAGCACGCTCAAGCTCAGAAGCAGAATATCGAGCTATTGCTTATGGCACGTCAGAAATATTATATATGAAGCATCTCCTACAAGAACTGGGAGAAGACGCAGGATCTCAAGTGGCAGACCTATGGTGTGATAACCAATCTGCTATTCACATTGCCACCAACCCAGTATTTCATGAAAGGACGAAGTATATTGAAATTGATATTCATTTTGTTCGTGATGAATATACAAAAGGAGTGATAAGGTTTCAACATGTGCGGACCGGCGACCAGATAGCTGATATCTTCACAAAGCCTCTCCTGGGTCCCCGGGTTCAATTTTTATGTAACAAGCTGGGCATGATTGACATCTATGCTCCAGCTTGAGGGAGGGTGTTAAGAGTTATATTAGAAATAAGTGTTATATTAGAGTTATTAGTAATTGGGCTTTAGTCCCACATTGCTTAGAGTAATAGGAGAGGAGGCTAGCCTCTCATATATATATGTAGTCTCTCATCAATAAACAAATCATCCCATTATTCTATTGTACAGTAAGTACAAGACGATCCGACTAACATGTCGGTGCCAAACGGCTAAGTATAGAGTAAATAACACAACGAGCGGTGAAGTAAGGAAACCCACTCGAGTCCTCCTGCAATCATTCCCCTAGTATTGACCATCTTGGAGGTAGAAGTAAGCTGGATCCTCGGGGACCGGCTCTAAATCTGGCCATGCAAAACCAGAGAGGTTAGACCTCTAATAGCAAGTACCACAAGGAAGGACGATATGAAGGACTAAACCAGTAAGTAAAAAAATATAATAATAGATCTCTGCTTTCCACAAGGATTCACATAGCATCACGACACTTCGAACCAACCTCCCAACCACACAGGACAGAAGTTAGCCCGTCATGTCCTGACATTCTGATCATCTCAGTTAGGCAACAGAGTAGCTACAGTACACAAACAAATCATCTTGAACGGCCAATCAACTACTACGGCTTGCTATTGTGAGTCCCAAGTTATCCTGGAATTATGCAATTAGGGATTCCTCAGTTCTTACTATGTGCAAGCAAGGCTAGTCTATCCAATCAATCAATTGCGCCAATCATGTAGTTAGACGAGTCCCAGCGGGACGCCCGCCGTTATAGCATGTACAATAATATAAGCAGATACCGTTCCCTGCCCGTGTGACAGATTTACAGTATCTGTGAGAACCAGCCGGCCCGTCGGGCACTTAATAGTCCCAAGGGGGCTGCCATGCAAGAACTCGGGAATCCATTCTCTCCATGCCATCATTATTTTATTTAACTTAATAGTCTCTACGTTGAGTGAAGTTCCATGTCGTGGATCATGGTCGTTCAAATGAGTACTTTCGTACGGGGTACGATATGCGCAACTCTACAACGATACCCGTGCGGCTAGGTTGTAGATTTTACATAGCGAGATGCAACAATCAAGTCTAACCACGGAGTAATCATGCCTTGACCATAAAGTACACATGCTGTTTTTGTAAAATAGATAAATAAATAATTTGAAACCTGCATGTGCCTGTATGCCAATATTCGGGGTTGGCTAATCGAGTACAATAGTTCATTACATGAACGTGTCTCATTCATTTCATTCAATAAGACGACTAGCCAGTCTCTTAGTTCCAACTAGGAACGCATGATCAATTTTAGTAAAGATAACCATTATTATCAATGGTATCAAGGCATGAAAGTCAATTTGTATTTCACGGGGTCAAGTCTGTAACTCCTCAGGGTTAAGTTCCAGTCAATCTGGGTATCCATGGATCAATCAAGACACATGCCACATTCTACACAACAATCCATATTTACAATATTAACATGTCATGATTTATCAAGTTCACGCCAAAAGGCGTAAGGATATAATAGAGGAATTATCATGCCATCATTAAATGAATAAGTTATAGAGCAAATAGAAACACCCTGGTTAAAATTCACGCCAGCAAGTCTAAGCTAAGGCCAAAAGTCACGCCAACAAGTCTAGTCGAAGTGAGCGTGAAAATGGTTCCTGTTGGCATGCACAGTGTGAGTGTGGGAAATGATAAGAAATCCACGCACGCACTCGCGGACGTGTGCGTGACTAAGAATCCACGCACTCATGGATGTGTGCGTGACTAAAAATACACGCACGCTCATGGATGTGTGCGTGACTAAAAATACACGCACGCTCATGGATGTGTGCGTGATTAAAAATACACGTACGCTCATGGATGTGTGCGTGACTAAAAATACACGCACGTTCATGGATGTGTGCGTGACTAAAAATACACGCACGCTCATGGATGTGTGCGTGACTAAAAATACACGCACGCTCATGGATGTGTGCGTGACTAAAAATACACGCACGTTCATGGATGTGTGCGTGACTAAAAATACACGCACGTTCATGAGAACGTTAGCGTGACTGAAAATACACGCAGACACGTAGAGACGTGTGCGTGACTAAAAATACACGCACGTTCATGAGAACGTTAGCGTGACTGAAAATACACGCAGACACGTAGAGACGTGTGCGTGACTAAGCCTTCGTCCCAAGCCAGAAAATGAGGTTCCCAGCCAGAAAACACGCTAAGTTGGGAGGTCAAAACCATGAATAAACGAAAATATAGCAACTTAGATCTAGGAAAAATCAGTCATAGAAATCGAAAATGCCAAGTAGTAAACTCTCTCAGAATCTTGAGAGGAAGAGTAATGATCCATAAAAATGGATGAAGGAGAAGCAAGATTGCACTTGCCTTCTCCTGCTGCTGGTAGGTGGTGGAGAGTAATGGGAGGAAGAAGAAGGAGCAATGGTGAGAATGAAGTTATGAGGAGAGAGAATGGAGAGGGAAGCTTTAAATAGCAAAGGGGGTGGTAGGTGGGAGCTAATGGGCCGGGTCTGTGGGGGTTCGGCCAAGGCCAACCCGAAGGTAAACAGAAGATTAAAAGCAGAAAATAAAATATAGGTAATAAAATTGCAGAAAATAAAATTGCAGGAAATTAATTAACATGAAAATTAAAGAGCAGATAATTAATTAGCATAAAACTAGAGGAATTTAAATACAGGATACTACATGATAAATACTTAAATAAATACATTCAAGCAATATACGTATTAAAATACGCATTCTGGGAACGGGGAGTGACATCTCTGCCCACCTTAGAAAAATTCCGTCCTCGAAATTTCAAATCCAAGCAGGTAGAAATATCGGAGCTAAACTAATACAAGCAATTCTAGTGAGCAAGCAATCATGATTATCATATCAAAAACAAGTACTATATATGTAAATTCATCGATCCATGACATCAAGTAGTTCTACCCATAAGGTGGTAAGCATGAAGAATCAGGACAATCAAGGTATACAGAAAGAGATATACCTTGTGAGTCAAACAGGTGTGGATACCGTGATCGGATATCATCCTCACGTTCCCACGTTGACTCTCCCAATGAGTGATGACCCCAAGCAACACGGACAAGACTAATTGTTCGGTTCTTGAGTATCTTCTCTCTTCGGTCTAAAATGGACACAGGCTGTTCCTCGTAAGATAGGTTGGTACCAACAACCAGTTCAGAGTGATCGAGGACATGGCTTGGATCCGATACATACCTACGTAATTGAGACACATGAAACACGTCATGCACCTCTCGTAACGAAGGTGGGAGGGATAAACGATAAGCTACATCGCCTATCCGATCAAGGATAACAAATGGGCCCACGTACCGCGGACTCAATTTCCTGCGAACGCCAAATCTAATGACCCCACGAGTAGGTGAGATCCGCAAGAATACGTGGTCCCCAACAGAGAACTCTAACGGCCTACGATGCTGGTCCGTCCAATGACGATGCCGATCCTGCGCAACTCGAAGTCGCTCTCTAATTCCCTTAACCACTTCAACCGTCTGAATAATCATTTCTGGGCCTAACATCTTCCTCTCTCCGATATCATCCCATGCAAGCGGTGACCTGCACCTCTTACCATATAGTGCTTCGAACGGCGCCATCTGGATACTGGCTTGATAACTGTTGTTGTATGAGAACTCGATCAAGTGCAGGTGACTTTCCCAAGACCCTCCAAAATCTAGAGTGCAAGCTCGCAACATGTCTTCTAAGGTCTGAATCGTTCTTTCTGATTGCCCATCCATCTGCGGATGGTAGGCCGTGCTAAATCTTAACTTGGTACCCAGACTATGATGTAAGCTCTTCCAGAAATGTGATGTAAAGCGGGTATCTCGATCCGACACAATACTGACAGGGACTCCATGCTGCCTGACTATCTGTTGCATATATAACTCTGCCAACTTTTCTGTAGATTGTCCTACTCTAAAAGGAAGAAAGTGTGCCACCTTCGTAAGTCGGTCCACTATCACCCAAATAGCGTCCTTAACACTTGGTGATCTCGGTAAACCGGTCACAAAGTCCATTATAATATGCTCCCATTTCCACTCCGGGATAGGAAACGGTTGCAATAATCCAGCTGGCCTCTGCTGTTCTGCCTTCACTTGCTGACATACCAAGCAACGGAAAACAAATCTAGCTATCTCCCTCTTCATCCCGTTCCACCAGAAATGCTGCTTGATATCTTGGTACATCTTGGTCCCTCCAGGGTGAATAGAATACTGAGAACTGTGAGCTTCTGCCATAACCTCCTGTCTGATATCTCCACTAGGCACACATAGACGTGATCTAAACCTAAGTGTACCATCTTCATGGATTCTCATTTCCTTCCTGAGTCCTGACTCACATTCTGCCCTAAGCTTCTGAATCCTTGGGTCCTGAGCCTGAGCTGCCTTGATCCTGTCTACCAAGTCGGATTGAACTTGCAGACTTGTTAGAACTCCTACATCACCAGGAAGTATAACTTCGATGTCCATCTCCTGAAGGTCTTCTAAGATATGCCTCTGTGTTGTCAACATAAATGTGCCGCCTCTCCTGCTGAGAGCGTCTGCTACTACATTAGCCTTGCCTGGATGATACTGAAGCTCCACGTCATAATCCTTGATCAACTCCAGCCATCTCCTCTGCCTCATATTCAGCTCCTTCTGAGTAAAGATGTACTTCAGACTTTTATGGTCTGTGTACATCTTCACTCGGTCACCATATAAGTAATGCCTCCATAGCTTCAGAGCAAACACTACTGCTGCTAACTCCAAATCATAAGTTGGATAATTCTTCTCGTGGTCCCGAAGCTGCCTAGATGCATATGCTATCACCTTCCCATGCTGCATAAGGACACATCCAAGTCCTTTACCTGACGCATCACAATATACTGTAAAACCTCCGGGTCCAACTGGTAATGTAAGAATAGGTGCTGATATCAACTTCTGCTTCAAAGTCTCAAATGATGCCTGACATTCTGCCGACCAAACAAATGGCACATCCTTCCGGGTCAAGCGGGTCATGGGTGCTGAAAGCCTTGCAAAGTCTGACACAAACCTCCTGTAATATCCTGCCAATCCCAAGAAACTCCGCACATCTGCTACGGTCTTGGGTACTGGCCAACTCTCTACTGCTTCTATCTTCTTGGGATCTACTGCTACTCCAGCTCCTGATATGATATGACCCAAAAATGAAATGTGATCCGACCAAAACTCACACTTGCTGAGCTTGGCATACAACTGGTTCTCTCTCAGAACCTGCAACACTTTCCTGAGATGGTCTTCATGCTCCTCTTCACTAGCAGAGTATACGAGGATGTCATCAAGAAACACAACGACAAACTGGTCTAAGTATGGCATGAAGATGCGATTCATCAAATCCATGAATATCGCTGGAGGATTGGTCAAACCAAACGGTATTACTAAGAACTCATAATGCCCATACTTCGACCTGAATGCTGTCTTGGGAATGTCCTCCTTCCGAACCCTCACCTGATGGTACCCTGAACGAAGATCTATCTTGGAGAAAACTCTAGCTTTGCTCAACTGATCAAATAAGTCGTCGATCCTGGGTAATGGGTACTTGTTCTTCACTGTTGCCGCGTTAAGCTTCCTGTAGTCAATGCACAATCTGGATGACCCATCCTTCTTTCCCACAAGTACCACTGGTGCTGCCCATGGTGACACGCTAGCTTGGATGAACTTCTTCTCCTTCAGTTCCTCTATATGCTGATATACCTTGGCCTGCTCTGAATCCGCCATTCTGTAAACCCGATCTGATATCGGTTTAGTTCCTGGTGCCAATTCTATACTGAACTCAATATCCCTAACCGGTGGTAGACCTGGAAGTTCTTCGGAAAATACGTCCAGAAATTCTTCAACTACCTTCGGGATCTGAACTTCTTCCATTGCCGTTACTATTCCCTGCTCTCGCTGAGTTGCCTCTGATCTGACTAAGGTGAATCTCTCCATGCCTGGAATATCAAAAGATACACTCCCTCTACGACAATCTATTGTCGCATGACTGTCTTTCAGCCAGTCCATGCCTAAGATAACGTCGAAATTTCCGACAGGAAATTCTATCAACCGGGCGGGTAAGGAATGCCCGCAAACTACAACACTACACGCTAGAATAACTCTACTAACCCCTACGAGCTGTCACGTCCCAGAACCAGAATACTGGAGAGCGGAAGAATGACTCAGCCAGCTACGTATTACGGGTAGATGAATACCGTATAATACGATCAATGCTGTCTAACCAGACGAGGGGGTGTATACTACATGAAAGTCTTACTATGGTCATTTCGCATCTATTGTCTCAATCATTCAAAACAAGAAACAGAAATAGAAAACATGTAAGATAAAGCAGTAAGACGTCCCAAACGCTCAGTCAAAATGTTCTTGAGATCTGGCTTTACAAAATATAGCCAGATGGTATAGCAAGTATATACACAATTGTTATCAGCTGCAGTCTGACTTAATTACAATTATGCAAAAGTAAGTACAAGACGATCCGACTAACATGTCGGTGCCAAACGGCTAAGTATAGAGTAAATAACACAACGAGCGATGAAGTAAGGAAACCCACTCGAGTTCTCCTGCAATCATTCCCCTAGTATTGACCATCTTGGAGGTAGAAGTAAGCTGGATCCTCGGGGACCGGCTCTAAATCTGGCCATGCAAAACCAGAGAGGTTAGACCTCTAATAGCAAGTACCACAAGGAAGGACGATATGAAGGACTAAACCAGTAAGTAAGAAAATATAATAATAGATCTCTGCTTTCCACTAGGATTCACATAGCATCACGACACTTCGAACCAACCTCCCAACCACACAAGGACAGAAGTTAGCCCGTCATGTCCTGACATTCTGATCATCTCAGTTAGGCAACAGAGTAGGTACAGTACACAAACAAATCATCTTGAACGGCCAATCAACTACTACGGCTTGCTATTGTGAGTCCCAAGTTATCTTGGAATTACGCAATTAGGGATTCCTCAGTTCTTACTATGTGCAAGCAAGGCTAGTCTATCCAATCAATCAATTGCGCCAACCATGTAGTTAAACGAGTCCCAGCGGGACGCCCGCCGTTATAGCATGTACAATAATATAAGCAGATACCGTTCCCTGCCCGTGTGACAGATTTACAGTATCTGTGGGAACCAGCCGGCCCGTCGGGCACTTAATAGTCCCAAGGGGGCTGCCATGCAAGAACTCGGGAATCCATTCTCTCCATGCCATCATTATTTTATTTAACTTAATAGTCTCTACGTTGAGTGAAGTTCCATGCCGTGGATCATGGTCGTTCAAATGAGTACTTTCGTACGGGGTACGATATGCGCAACTCTACAACGATACCCGTGCGGCTAGGTTGTAGGTTTTACATAGCGTGATGCAACAATCAAGTCTAACCACGGAGTAATCATGCCTTGACCATAAAGTACACATGCTGTTTTTGTAAAATAGATAAATAAATAATTTGAAACCTGCATGTGCCTGTATGCCAATATTCGGGGTTGGCTAATCGAGTACAATAGTTCATTACATGAACGTGTCTCATTCATTTCATTCAATAAGACGACTAGCCAGTCTCTTAGTTCCAACTAGGAACGCATGATCAATTTTAGTAAAGATAACCATTATTATCAATGGTATCAAGGCATGAAAGTCAATTTGTATTTCACGGGGTCAAGTCTGTAACTCCTCAGGGTTAAGTTCCAGTCAATCTGGGTATCCATGGATCAATCAAGACACATGCCACATTCTACACAACAATTCATATTTACAATATTAACATGTCATGATTTATCAAGTTCACGCCAAAAGGCGTAAGGATATAATAGAGGAATTATCATGCCATCATTAAATGAATAAGTTATAGAGCAAATAGAAACACCCTGGTTAAAATTCACGCCAGCAAGTCTAAGCTAAGGCCAAAAGTCACGCCAACAAGTCTAGTCGAAGTGAGCGTGAAAATGGTTCCTGTTGGCATGCACAGTGTGAGTGTGGGAAATGATAAGAAATCCACGCACGCACTCGCGGACGTGTGCGTGACTAAGAATCCACGCACTCATGGATGTGTGCGTGACTAAAAATACACGCACGCTCATGGATGTGTGCGTGATTAAAAATACACGTACGCTCATGGATGTGTGCGTGACTAAAATACACGCACGCTCATGGATGTGTGCGTGACTAAAAATACACGCACGTTCATGGATGTGTGCGTGACTAAAAATACACGCACGTTCATGGATGTGTGCGTGACTAAAAATACACGCACGTTCATGAGAACGTTAGCGTGACTGAAAATACACGCAGACACGTAGAGACGTGTGCGTGACTTAAAATACACGCACGTTCATGAGAACGTTAGCGTGACTGAAAATACACGCAGACACGTAGAGACGTGTGCGTGACTAAGCCTTCGTCCCAAGCCAGAAAATGAGGTTCCCAGCCAGAAAACACGCTAAGTTGGGAGGTCAAAACCATGAATAAACGAAAATATAGCAACTTAGATCTAGGAAAAACCAGTCATATAAATCGAAAATGCCAAGTAGTAAACTCTCTCAGAATCTTGAGAGGAAGAGTAATGATCCATAAAAATGGATGAAGGAGAAGCAAGATTGCACTTGCCTTCTCCTGCTGCTGGTAGGTGGTGGAGAGTAATGGGAGGAAGAAGAAGGAGCAATGGTGAGAATGAAGTTATGAGGAGAGAGAATGGAGAGGGAAGCTTTAAATAGCAAAGGGGGTGGTAGGTGGGAGCTAATGGGCCGGGTCTGTGGGGGTTCGGCCAAGGCCAACCCGAAGGTAAACAGAAGATTAAAAGCAGGAAATAAAATATAGGTAATAAAATTGCAGGAAATAAAATTGCAGAAAATTAATTAACATGAAAATTAAAGAGCAGATAATTAATTAGCATAAAACTAGAGGAATTTAAATACAGGATACTACATGATAAATACTTAAATAAATACATTCAAGCAATATACGTATTAAAATACACATTCTGGGAACGGTGAGTGACAGTACACAAACTGAAACGATCGAAGAATGCTATTCGGGCCTGGGTAAAGTCGTTGCCACGGACTTCCCTGGAGGCAAAGGAGGCTGCCCTCCGAGAGGTCCAGGTAGCTTTACAGGCAGACATGCTGAGTGGTGAGTTGGCGGCCAGGAAGAAGGAACTGATTGGGGAGGTCAGCATTCTCAGACTTCAGCAAGAGATTAGTACGACCCAACGGACTAAGTGTTCCTGGCTTAAGGATGGGGATCGCTGCACTAGGTTCTTTTATGATGTGATCCATACCAGACAACACAGGAACAGTATTTCCAGACTTCTCATAGTGAGGGCAGACTTGTCGGGGATCCAGTAGAGATTCAGGAGGAGGCAGTTAGGTACTACTCAGACTTGTATCATCAGTCAGATTATTCCACCATGTTCCCAGACCTGGACACAAAGAGGCTGGTGACGCCTTACGGGAACAGTCTACTGCTGCCCCCTGTGAGTATGGAGGAGGTAGAGATTATTGTGATGAAGACGGATCCAAATAGGGCCCCGGAACCTGATGGCTTCTCTAGTGGGTTCTATAAGCGTCACTGGGGCTTGCTTAAGCACCCAGTTCTGGAGGCGGTGCAGGAGTTTTTCTCGGAAGGGATGTAGCTGAAGGAGCTGAACCACACATTTCTGACCTTGGTTCCTAAGAAGGAGGACGCGACATCCCTTGCCGACCTTAGACCTATTGCGTGTTGCAATTATCTGTATAAGATAATTACACTCCTTATGTGCCGGCGCATGGAGGGGATTATGCAGAGACTGGTTTCCCGTAATCAGGCGGCCTTCATCAAGGGTCGGTCTATTGCTGAGCACAGTCTGTTGGCCCATGAGATTGTGAGAGAATTCAACAAACCAGGAGAGATGAAGGCCTGTGTGAAGCTTGACCTGAGGAAAGCTTATGACACGGTCAACAGAGACTTCCTTTGTCACCTTATGCTGGCTATGGGTTTTGACGATGTGTGGGTAGCGAGGATGAGGGAGTGCATCTGCTCCCCTACTTTTTCGGTACTCATCCAGGGTACTCCATACGGATTCTTCAGGAGCAATAGGGGCCTTCGACAGGAAAATCCTCTCTCCCTATACCTGTTTACACTTGTGATGGAGTACTTCACTTGCTTGATGGATTTGGCGGTACATAGCAGGAAGATTGTCCCTCTTTTCAGGCTGGTCCAGCCAGTGGTGTCCCACTTGATATATGTTGATGACCTATTGGTGCTCTTACAACCATCTATGAGAGGGATGCGTGCAGTGTCAGAGATTATGGAGGAGTTTGACCGGATGTCTGGACTTCAGCTGAATAGGGAGAAAAGCATGATCTATTTCAGTGCTTGATGTTCCCTCAAGGAGGAAAGGGCCCTGGCTCTGGGAGTGGAGAAAGGCGATCTCCCGGTTAAATACCTGGGAGTACCGCTGACTCTAAACTACGCTCGGGAGCTGGATTGCCATAGTCTCGTGGAGTTTGCACAGAGGAGGGTGGAATGTTGGCAGGCGACTGGGCTCTCCTTTGGAGGTCGTATAGAGCTGGTGAGGTCTGTCATATCTGGCATTGTTATGTTCTGGTTGCAGTCGATTAAGATCCCGGTAGCCACTATCCGGAAGGTGGAGAGCATATGTGCCAATTTTATCTGACGAGGAGGAATGCATGCGATCTCCTGGGACCAACTGTGCCGGCCATCGGGAGGAAGGAGGGGTGGGACTGCGACCACTGATTTCGGTTCGGGAGGCCTCTGGGTTGAAGATAGCATGGCAATTCATCAAGGGCGGCTCTCTCTGGGCAGAGTGGATGGCTAATAGATATCTGAGGCGGAAGAATTTCTGGGGTTGTGAGATAGATAACAACTTTTCGGTCCCTTTCAAGGCGATCCTCCGATGCAGATCGGTACTCTAGACTGCTATCTGTCGGATCATGAAGGATGGGACGACCACTGATCTTTGGCTTGATCCTTGAATGGACAATAGAACACTGTTGGAGTCCTTAGGTGAGCATATGGGCAGAGGGCTGAAATGCGAGATTATCCTCAGAGATGGGACTTAGAGGCCAGAGGACTACCAGTACACAGCACAGTTAGGAGAGGAGATCCGCCAGGTCACTATTGATTCTCACCAATCTGCTGATTCCTGGATATGGGACCCGCCGGATGCTGATGGAGGTACAGGAGCTTTCCGCTTCAAAAGCTGCTACAACCTGGTACGGACTTCTTACGACAGGATTGCGGACTTTGACTTCATTTGGAGAAAGGAGATTGCACGAAAAATGTAACTCTGTTTCTACAAACTGTTATTAGGCCGGTTGCTGACGAAGGACAGGCTTCTTAGATTTAGGGTGCAGATCTCTGACCCGAAATGTGTCCTGTGTGGTATGGAGAATGAATCCATGGGACACCTCTTCTTTGAGTGTCCTGTGTCTTGGCATATTTGGGCTGAGCAGTGTGGGAGGTCGCTGGACGGAGGAGGCAATGATAGAGATATCCGGAGGATCATCGCCTGGATCAGGAAACGGCGAGGAATGGAACAGGGTTGGGCCAAGACAGCCAGAGTCCGCCTTGCAGCGTCGGTCTGACACGTTTGGCGAGAACGTAACAGGCTTATCTTCGAGGGACTGATACCCCCCTGTAGGAATTCTACATAATTTAGAATTCGATGTATCTGTAATGGCCCTTAATCAGGGTAGGAGAGATGGAGAAAGTGTACTGTAATACTTTTTCTGTGATGTTCGTGAAATAAAATTTTACCCTTATTCCAAAAATATATATATATAAAACAAGACACCAAGTATATATATATATATATATATATATATATATATATATATATATAAAAAAAATATATATATATATATATAAACGAAATCTAATTTTTTGGTACCCCTTAAAAGTTCGGGCCATGGATGATTGTCCAGTCTGTCTGGGTTAGGGCCGGACCTGGTGCGGGAATGCTTATATATGCTTCCGCTGAATCAGGACCAGTCCAGAGTTTTTGGGTTCCCAGAACAAAAATCAAAATGGTCCCCCTCCTAACTGAAATTCTTTAAAAAAAAACGAAAAACAAAAACAAGGCCATTAAGCCTTTAACTTATTACCTTTTACATAAAAGGTGCTGCAAGTGAAAATCAACTTTCTTGAATAAATTATTATGTTATATGTATGAGCACTAATATATACATATATAAGAATTTTTTTTTTGTCCCTTACAAAATTTTGGGCCCTAGACGGTTGTCCGTTCTACCCTGGGTCAAGGCCGGCCCTACGCGGAGCAATCAAATTCTGTGTCAATCGCCCCTTTAGTGGCTCTTAGTTACTCGAGAATCCTTTAATTAAAATGAATACAGCAAACCATTACTTATGCATCAAACCATCGAGGTACATGTTTATCCATAACTTGCATAATAGCATTAATTCAGATCTGTACTCTTCTGCTCTTAATAGAAGAATTGGCTTCTAATTGAAATTCACTACTCTACTACTATTTTTGTGTGAAACTAAAACTAGGGAAACTAGGTAGGATGACATACCTAGTGCCAAACATATCCGAGCTTTCAAGCATGCAACTGTAGTCCGTAGTTCTATCTGCATGATAAGAAGAGTCATAAGAGGACGTTGAGGAAATACTTGTAGAAAGTTGCAGTATAGGTATGTCCACAAAGTTGCAGTATGATTTACAAAGAGCAAACTTGACCCTCCAAATATAGAGAAAAGATCCATCACTGATCCTTGCAGCTGATGGCCCAAGGCCCAAAGAATCAAAGCTTGGGCCTAGCTGAACAAGTCCAAATTAACTCAAACTAAGGAATGCTATCAAAGCTTTAACGTATCAGCAGAGGACATCCTGGAATCAGAGGCTTCTCTTCCGTCATCCAAACTCAAGATATATGCCAGTTATTATTAATCAACAGACCAAGTGTACAT
Organism: Iris pallida; assembly: GCA_029216955.1. NCBI lineage: Eukaryota > Viridiplantae > Streptophyta > Magnoliopsida > Asparagales > Iridaceae > Iris > Iris pallida. Next base: position 4,830,155 of record JANAVB010028398.1, read on the forward strand.
ATATACTCGAGATGTTTGAGGCCATAAGTGAGAATATCACGAGAAATTCAAGAGGAACCAAGCATGGGGAGCCTCATGAAACTCCATTTCACCAACATTGAAATTTTTTTCGTCGAAGAAAGGAAATCGATCGATATTCCTATGAAAATGGTATGCCTGCTTGACTGGTCTAGGTCTTGACACATTCACTAATTGTCCTCCTTCCATCTGACAAGTTAAAAGTAGTTTGATAATTGTCAAAGGAAAGCCCTTTTATAATGTCGTTTGATTAGGCGATATCAAGTCCATCATGATCTCCCTTATTATGCAGCACACGATATTTGATAATAAGCTTATATAGAAAATTGCAGCAAGAGATGGGCCGGAACTCCCTTAGTCTGCATGCCAGGAGGAATAAGAGCAAAGAAAGTGTGATTTGATTCAAGCAAAAGGGGTCCTCCACGGAAGAAATCCTGGACCACCACAAGCACCTCATACTTGATATCCTGCCGATGTTTTTTTTTTTTGGTAGAACATTGTCCCAAACCCGTCAGGACCAGGAGCCTTGTTGTGGTCAGCCATCTTTATCACGAGCTCCAACTCTTCCAAGGTAACTTCCTTATGCAATAGTCTATTACCCTCTTCTAGGCCCATGCCAGTCGGGGAGACGGGTGCAGGGATCCCATACTAGCTGCATTGCGGTGGCAAAGGGATGGGTCGTTGACAACCACTTTTCATGGCAGAGGCAAGAAACTTGGTCCATATGCAGGAAGTCGTCGCTCTGGACAGCAAGCAGGATCCTATATTGTGTGGGCGGGATGCTAGACGGGATGGCGGGGTCTAAAATTAGAGGGGCGGGTCAAGGCGCTCTAAGTACCCTCCCTAGTATACATTATGTAAATTCTCTCAAGCCAAAAAGTCAAATTAATTAATAAAACTAAACATTAAAATTTTATAGTCTCAATATTCATTATATGTTACTAAATGCTAGAAGTAAAACTAAATTAATAAGCATAGGCTCATTTATGAACAAAATAGCAAAAACAAAAGATTGACATACCTTTGACTTGATGTTGAACTCAACATGATGGCCTGTTAAGAGAAGAAGTGATGAACTTATTAAACTAAAAATATTAAATTACCTCATGTAGCTTAAGCTGACTAAAAAGTTCTGACATAAAGGCTGTATTGTTCTTATTTTTGAGGTTGTGGTAAAGGAACATGTGAGACCAACAAATAACAATGAAATGTTTTCAACAGAATAAGGGTAAATGACAAAAAAACCCTCCCTAGATTGGCCATTTTCGCCAAAAAAGATCCCATGCTCTTAAATTTCCCACAATTTATTTTTTGTTGCAAAAAAACCCCAAATGACACTTTTACCCCTCCCCCCTCCTTCCTCGGCCGTTGGGGGAGGGGCTGGGTGGCCGGCGATGCCACGGGGAGGGCTGCGTGGGGCCGGGACGAGGGCGGGGGAGGACAGCGGGAGGCCGGAGAGTGCGGGGGAGGGCCGTGCGGGGCCGGCGAGGTCGGGGGGGGGAGGCTCGCGGGGGACGGACGGGGCTGGGGGCTCGCCGCCAGGGGGAGGGCGGGGGGGTCTGGTAGGAGGAGGGCAGGAGGGGCAGGGGGCAAGGCCGGCGGGGGGAGGGCAGGGAGGGTCGGGTGGGAGGAGGGCAGGGGGGGCAGGGCCGGCGGGGGGAGGGCAGGGGGGTCGGGCAGGGCTGGGAGTCGCCGCCGCCACCGGGGGGAAGAGGGGTGCAGGGGTATTTTCGGGATTAAATTTTTTAATTTTGACTGGAGGGGCCTTATTAAGCGAATTTGTAATCTAAGGAGGGGTGAATTGCAAAAAATGACCAATAGGTCTTAATTTGCAAAAGTCGGGTATCTAACGAGGGTTTTTTTGTCATTTACCCACAGAATAAAACCAAAACATTCTGCATAATGAGGTGTGTATAACGAACAGTGTCTTGTTGTGAGTGTTTAATGAACCAACCAAGCGAGTGGAGGGAAAATCTACACTTGATTACAAAATGATGTTCTATGATCATGTTTAGTTCTTGAAAAGAAAGGGAGAAAATTAACGTATAAGACCGTTTAGCATAGTATATAATTAAATAAAAAATGTGAGGTGTACAATGTTTGACACATCCCAATTCTAAAGTAAGCTAGTGTCAGTAAATTAACCCATGTTGAGTAATGAAAAAGGAGACTTAAATATATATGCTATCACTTCCTGTACTCATATTCATGCTTTCCTGCAATCAGCTTAAATGGCTTCAGATCCCCTTCATAGTAAGAAGATCACCTATGCACAAATTTCTCTGAAACTATAGTTACAAGTTTGGTACCAAGGAACAACTCATTGAACAGTCAAACCTTGGAATCATGAGCAAACTATGAAAGTTAAATGATTAGAAGATCTATGAAATGGTTGGAAATAAGAACCGAGAATAAGTACAAGACAATAAAATGCCAACTATGTTGCATTGACAAGGAAATGACATGACACAGCATGGACACGGCATCCATTTTAAAGTGTCCTAGTGTACTTTGGTGTGATCAGTTTGACGCGACACTACAGATACATGCCAAAGATTATTGACGTGTCCATGTTTGCCAACATTTGATAGCAACAGTAATGAGTTACAAGGATGAATTTATTATACAACTTGCATTCATAAATACTTACTCAGACCTATAGTTCCTGAAACAACTGACATGTTCTTCCATTGCCACACAAGTTTCATAATCTTCAGTTTCAGCAGGTAGCTGAGGTCAAAATAACCAAACAATTCAAGAGTTCCAAGTTCTGCTAGTTCCAGCCAAATTTTCTCTAAAAAAAACCCAGTTTAAACTTCGCTACTTCACCAAGATCATCACCTAATAGTTTTGATCAATTGCATCATTGAGCAACTCAAACTCTCAAAGAATTTACGTCAGCATTGACAATTATTACTAATATTACAAATTAATCATCACATACTAGTATTTTTATAGGTCAAAAATTGACAGAAAATTGTAAACAAATCCCTGAAATTGGATGTACTTCAGATTACAGTAATAGTCTTCAAAACTTCAATTTCTAGACTGAAATTCAAAACCTATCCTCCAAAAGTAATTCTCCGGCTTCAATCTAAGAACACTAAAAGAATTACAAATTTTATTTGAATGCAGAAATAACTCAATAATAACTTTTTTCCCCTAAGGTTTCTGACTTGAAAACCCTAACATAAAAAATTAGGATTCTCACGGGGAATTCTGGGGACTTTTTCCAAACCCTCAGTCAAGAACAATGCTCTAGAAGATAGATTTCTTTTTTTGCTCTAGAAGATTATATATATATATATATATATATATATATATATATATATATATATATATAATGTTATTATGTGGGGTATGAGAAGTTGTGATATGTTGTACTGTAATACCTTTTCCGCTATATGCGAGGAATAAATTCACCCTTATTCCAAATATATATATATATATATATATATATATATATATATATATATATATATATAGCCAATGATGCGACTAGCCAGCTTGGTGGACACCCTGATCAAGGCTGATGATGCTACAGTCTTTCGGACGAGGCTGATGTATGCTCGAATATTCGTTGAGATCCGGGCTGGAGGGGAGTTACCGAGTCTACTGGAGTATGAAGTGCCTTCTGGAGAGGTTCTTACCCAGAAGGTGGAGTATGAATGGGTTCCCCCAACCTGTTCTCAGTGTGCGTGTTTCGGACATCTGGACAGTTCTTGCCCGGCATGGGGATCTCAGCCGGCGCCTTCTACTTCACCTCTTGAGGTGCCTGGCCCACCACGAGCAATGAAGTCTCTATTTAGGGATGACGGAACGGAGGATATCATGCAGGAGGGGGACCGACCGATGGAGGAGGCTGGGGGGCTGTGCCTCACTATCTCGCCCCAGCCGGCTTCTACTAGTGGGACTATGATCACCTTCTCAGCGCAGAGGAATATGGTCACCAGATGTATGGTGGCCTTGGGAAGAGAGGAGCGGGGTGATGGCGGTTCTTCTGAGAAGTTAGTCTATAGCAGGAAGAGACGTGTTGGACCTCTGCGAGATGGTCCCTCCAGTGTGGGGGGACATTTCCTTGCTAGGGATGAGGCGTTCTGTGTGGACAACCCGGCCTGGGCTCTGGTGCTCTCCCAGGCAGCGACCCGGCAGCCCCCTACTGCTGGGATGGAGGAGGATATGACATCGACGGATGTGGTACCACCCCCAGGTGCCAGTCCAGGTGATATTTAGGGGAACCTCTCTAATTAATTAATGGCGGTAATCGTTTGAAACGTACGGGGCGCGTGTTCATTAGGGAGATGGAGAAAAATTCGTGGGGTCTTACACAGAGAGAAGTGTGACATCTCTATCCTGCTGGAGACGAAGATTAAAGGGGAGAAGACTTTAGCTCGTCGGACCCCATCTCAGTGGGTCCAACTCCACAACCTGGCACTATGCGACATGGCTAGGATATGGGTCAGATGGAATTCTACCTGTTGGGATGGGGACTTGATCTTGATGACGGATCAGCTGATTACCATCTCTTTTGAGAACAATGGTGGTTTCCGGTTCTTACTGGGAGCGGTATACGGCCACAACGACAGGTGGGTGGCAGGCCGGTTCCTGATACAGTCCTATATGACTTCCAGAGATGCCTACTTCAGGCGGGGCTTCAGGGGCTGTCGCGCTCGGGATTTATCTGGACCTGGCATAACAAAGCAATCCGTAACATGGTTGCTTGCCAGCTGGATAGAGCCCTGGAAAATGGGGAGTGGTTTCGGCGCTTCCCCAACTCTTCGGCTGAGGGTCTGGCCGCCGGGACGAGTGATCACTCCCCCATCAGGGTTGGCTTCACAGACCGGCCTACTGTGAGGTCGCGTCCCTTCCGGTACAACAACAGCTGGTATCTCTCAGAGGACTACTTGGAAGCTGTGACGGAGGGCCTCTCTAGCAGACAGGATGGTACGGCTCAGTTCCGTATGGTGCACCGGCTCAAGGCCACGAAGAGATCCTTACGAAGCTGGGTGCAGGGTTTGCCCAAGACTTTGCTAGAAGACAAGGAGGCAGAGCTCCGGTCCATCCAGCAGGATGTGCAATCTGACATGATGAACGGGGATCTGACGGCGAGAGAGAAGGAGCTGATAGGGGAAGTCAACATCCTGCGTCTCCAGAAGGAGGTTAGTGCGGCACAGCGCGCTAAATGCTCCTGACTGAAGGATGGTGACCGTTGCACCAAGTTCTTCTATGATGTTATTCGGACCAGACAGCATCGAAACAACATCTTTCAGCTACTTAATGCGGAGGATAATCTGGTGGGGGAGCCGGCAAAGATCCAAGAGGAGGCAGTCTGGTACTACTCTGAGTTACATTTTCAGACTGACTATATGTCTGTGTTTTCGAATGTAGTTACGAAGAAGTTGGTGACTCCTTATGGAAATAGCCTACTACTTGCCCCTGTTACTACGGAGGAGGTGGAGACTATTATCTCGATGGCGGATCCCAACAAAGCTCCAGGTCCGGATGGCTTTAGCAGCGGGTTCTACAAACGGCACTGGAACATTCTGAAGTCCCAGGTCCTTGAGATAGTTCAGGAGTTCTTCACCAAAGGGAAGTTGTTGAAGGAGCTGAACCACACTTTCCTGACACTTGTGCCTAAGAAGGAGGGAGCGACATCGCTGGCAGATTTCAGACCTATTGCGTGTTGTAATTATCTGTATAAGATAATTACGTAATTATCTGTATAAGATAATTACGCACCTCATGTGCCGGCGGATGGAGGGGATCATGCAGGACTTAGTCTCCCCGAACCAGGCTGCTTTCATCAAGGGGAGGTCGATCGCGGAGCACAGCCTGCTGTCGTATGAGATGGTGAGGGGATTCGGTAAACCTGGCGGGGAGAAGGCATGTGTGAAGGTGGATCTGAGGAAGGCCTATGACATGGTCAATAGGGATTTCCTTTGTCATCTGATGTCTACCATGGATTTTGACGACGGCTGGGTTGTGAGAAGCCGGGAATGCATCACGACTCCCACTTTCTCTGTCCTCATCCGGGACACCCCATTTGGGTATTTCCAGAGCAATTGTGGACTTAGGCAAGGCGATCCTCTGTCCCCTTACCTATTCACGCTTGTCATGGAATACTTCGCATGTTTGATGGACATGGCAGTGCATCGTGGGAGACTGGTTCCATTGTTCAGGGGGATTGATCCCCCGGTTACCCACCTTATTTATGCAGACGATCTCTTGGTGTTCATCCAGCCATCTACGGAAGGTATACACACGATTGCGGAGATTATGGGAGAGATGGAATCCCTTTCAGGCCTGCAAATGAACAGAAAGAAGAGCAGGGTGTATTTCAGCTACCTCTGTTCCCAGAAGGAGGAGTTGGCCGGCGCGCTGGGAGTTGAGAGGAGTGAGTTACCGGTGAAGTATCTAGGGGTCCCTCTCACAGTCAACTATGCGCGGGACCAGGACTGCCATAGTCTGGTGGAGTACGTCCAGGGGAGGGTTGAAGGATGGCAAGCTGCTGGTTTATTCTTTGGAGGACGTATCGAGCTGGTTAAATCGGTGATATCAGCTGTGGCCCATTTCTGGCTGCAATCCATCCTAGCCCATTTCTGGCTGCAATCCATCCTACTTCCTATTGCCACTATCAGGAAAGTGGAGCGGATTTGTGCAAACTTCATATGGAGGGGTGGTATGCATGCGATCTCCTGGGAGCAGCTTTGTCGTCCCAGGAAGGAGGGAGGAGTGGGGCTACGGTCATTGTTGGAGATCAGGGATGCCTCGGCGCTGAAGCTGGCATGAAGATTCATCAACAGGGGATCCATCTGGGCTGACTGGATGCATAACAGATATGTGAAACATGGCAACCTCTGGGACTGTGCCATGTACAAGAACCATTCAGTCACTTTCAAGACTATTTTGAGACAGGGGACACTCAAATCTGCTATCCGAAGGGTCATGAAGGATGGGGCTGACACAGACCTCTGGCGGGATCATTGGATTGATCGTCAATCTCTGTTAGAGATCAGGGGAGCACCGTCGCATCAGGAGGACAGAAGGGGTCTGACTTGCCAACGGATTATCCGAGATGGAGAGTGGAGCCCTGAGTCTTACTGCTACACCGAGGAGCTTGGTGAGATTATCCGGACAGTCACCTTGGACCCAGTATTGTCGGCTGATCGATGGATCTGGGACCCGCCTGGAGTTTCTACGGGGACTGGACAGTTCCAGTTCTGGAGCTGCTATAATCTCGTTAGGCGCACTTTCCCTCTGAGTACTGACTATGAGTTCGTATGGTGTAAGGGACTCGCAAGGAAGATGCAATTGTGTGTTTACCGGCTTCTTCTTGGTCGTCTTCTGACGAGAGATCGACTTAGTGCTTTTGGGGTTCAGGTCCCTGATCCTAAGTGTGTGCTATGCAGTATGGAGAATGAATCTATAAGACACATTTTCTTTGAGTGTGACCTGTCATGGCAGATCTGGTATGAGCAAAGCAGGGTGTTGGGTGGATGTGATTCCGGAAAGGGGTTGGGGACATCATCAATGTGCTCCGAGATAGCAAAGGAAGAGGGCATGACTGGTTCCGGACCGCCAGGGTCTGACTGGCTGCCGTTGTTTGGCATGTTTGGAGAGAACGAAACCGTCGTATCTTCGAGGGGTTAATCACCCCTCCTGTAGGCATCCTCCATAACATTGATTTCGATGTACATGCTATGGAGAACTGAAGTGTGGGAGTCCCACCATGATTGCATGTTGTAAGATTATTGCGTTGCATTTGGAATAAAATTTACCTTTTTCCAAATATATATATATATAGCCAATGACCCTCTAGCCTAGTAGTAGTGGTAGGCATGCGGCCCGAGTAGTCAGGAGATCGATTCCCGGTGGGAGCGTTCGCCACAATTACCTTCTTTCAAATATATATATATATATATATATATATATATATATATATATATATATATATATATATATAATTTTATATATATTAAAACATGTTACATACAGTACAAGGAAGCCCACCCAAGCTCCACATTATGTTGGGAACAAGGCATTCACATCATTATCTATGTTACCTTCCAATCCTATGATGGGGATGATAATCTACTCGAAAATCCGTTGGTTCCTTTCCCGCCATACATGTTATCGTAGTCTCCAAAGCATGTAAGCCTTAGCACCTCCAACACTTCTAGCAGTGTTTGTCTTGACCGAGCTGCTAGTCCAAAGTCCCAAACCAGTTTCTATACCTTTGTCATATCTCTCAAGTCACTTGGCATTGAAATAAAAGATGATCCCTAGTGTCAATGTCCCTAGTCCATCGTCAATTTGGATGATATTGCTTACCGACAAGGCCGGCTCCAGCATTTTGGAGGCCCCATACAAATCCAAAAATGAGACCTTTATCCTTTTATGTAATTTTTATTTTTACAAGTAACGAAGATATATTTACTTTGTGATCTCCTCCACTTATGCGCTTCTTTCCAATCTTTAAACAATTAATATTAGAAGCTTCACAAGACAAAAAAAAGACGTTAAAAACAACAAACTTTGAATTCAATTATTGTTTCATCCTATTGTTGGATTTGATGCGGATCAGAGGTTACTTCATGAATATATTTGTCATGTCTCAAATCAATATTCATTCCATGCAACGTACGATTTTTTGCATCATTATGTTTATCCTGCAAAATGTACCAATAAAAAATAATTAATATATTTAATCTTTTTTAAATTTACTCCAACATAGTTCTATAGAATGACAAACTTTACAAAAAATAATAACAATAACAACAATATATATATATATATATATATATATATATATATATATATATAGACTAAGACATTTTTTATTTGAGTTCAAGAGGCCAGCAACCGAGCCCAGGGTCCTAGTCAAAAGGATGTCGATGCCTTTTGGTCTCCCCACAGGCCATAAATAAAATTTATACTTAATAATACTTTTCCACTCCCAACTCCCCAGGACTCCAACCCCAACTCCCCAGGACTCCAACCCTTCGTCTTCAACGCCTCTGCAAATTTTTTCCACTCCCACCAACCCATTCTCTGCAAGTTTTTTTCCTTTAAAAGCTTGATCCTCATGAATCTTTCACGCATCCTCCATCTTTTCAGTTTTATCAGATTCATTCCTCAAATCAATTATTTCACCCAAGAGCTTCTGTTGTCAATGGAAAACAGTGAAGCCAGAAAAGTTGTTGTTCGTCCACCAGTTGTGCATTCCGGTTTCGATGATAAGCCTTTGTGGAACCATGTTACTGTTCTCAATGTTGCGGCTGGAGGAGGAGGAAATCAAACTTGCGTCTGCAACTATTGTAGTAAGAAGGTTGTAGGCTCTTACTCAAAGGTTAGAGCCCACCTCTTGAAGCTTCCAAATCATGGAGTAGAATGCTGTAAAGTTGCAACGAGGGAGATGCTTCAACAAATCAAACATGAACACGATCATGCCGAGACGAAGAAATTGTAGGAAGAGTTCCGAGAGAGGCAAAAGGCAGAATATATATCTTTACCAGAAGGATCAAACTTGCTACAACACAAGAAAAGAAAGGGGAAAGATATTGGGGATTTGGAGAAGTCATTCAATATTGGTCAAAGGGACAAGGCCGACAAAGAAGCTGCGAGGATGTTCTATACCCGTGCTCTACCATTCAACTTCGCGAAATCTCCGTTCTTCAGAGAATACTCGAGGACTTTAGCCAACAACAATTTGGCTGGATACACTCCACCTACGTATAACAGACTCAGAACCACTTTGCTTGCACAAGAGAGGGAGCACATGAACAGAAAACTCCAGCCCTTTAGAGATTCATGGAGGAGAAAAGAGGTTTCTATTGTTTCTGATGGATGGTCAGACCGACAAAGAAAGCCACTAATTAACCTAATGGCTGCATCTGCTGGGGGAGCAATGTTTCTTAAATCAATTGATGCAAGTGGTATAATCAAGGACGGAGAATACGTGAGCGGTCTGTTCGAGCAAGCAATCAAAGAGGTTGGAGAAACTAATGTTATGCAAATCATCACAGATAATGCAAGCAACTACAAGGTTGTCGGTTCTATTATCGAATCCAGGTATCCTCACATCTTTTGGACTCCATGTGTGGTACATAGTCTGAATTTGGCCTTAAAAAGCATATGTGAACCCACGGAAAGATCACCCCAATACACTAAGTGTAAGTGGATTTCTGATTTAATTGTTGATGTCCAAAATATTCGTAATTTTGTTGTCAATCACAGCATGGCATTGGTTATTTTCAATAATTATTCCAATCTTAGTTTATTGAGGGTGGCTGATACAAGATTTGCATCTTGCATCATCATGACTAAAAGGTTAAAGGAAGTCCGTAATGCACTAGAAAAAATGGCTATGGATTCAGATTGGAGGATTTATCGGGAAGGAAATAATGAAGGTAAAGCACTTGAGGTGAAACAATGTATTGTGAATGACAGTTGGTGGGATAAGTTGGACTATTTTCTTAAATTTACCAAGCCTATAGTAGACGTGATAAGATTAGCGGATACGGATACTCCTGTCTTACACATGATATATGATATGTGGGATACAATGATAGAAAATGTGAAACGAGTTATTTTTGAACATGAGAAGAATGATTTGTTTTGTGGTAGTTCTGAATTTTTTAATGCTATTCATCAAGTGTTGGAGAGTAGATGGAACAAAAGTAATACTCCATTGCATTGCATGGCACATTCTTTAGTTCCTAAATACTATTGTGAATCGTGGCTTCAAAGGGAATAATGGAGTTCCAAGAATAGCTCCACATGAGGACAATGAAGTGTCTTTGAATAGAAGTATGTGTTTTAAGCGATTGTTTCAAAATCCAAGTGACTTGAGAAAAGCTTATGCTGAATATGGGGCTTTCTCTACTTGTTTTGAGTATTTCAATCAGCCCCATGTAATTGATGCAAGAATGTTTGAAGAACCGGTTTCATGGTGGGCAAATCATGGTGCTTCTACACCTCTTTTGCAAACATTAGCTTTTAAGCTACTTATGCACCCAGCCTCTTCTTCTTGTTGTGAGAGAAACTGGAGTACCTACTCATTTATTCAAAGTATCAAGAGGAGCAAATTAACAACAAGTAGGGCTGATGATCTTGTGTTTGTGCATTACAATCTACGGCTGTTGTCACGAAAGGAAAATGAGTATAAAGAAGGAGAAACGAAATATTGGGACTTAGGTACGTAAAAGTTATTCTTTTCATTATTGGTAATTTAATTAATTATGGTATTAGTAAGAGTAATTGATATATGTCAATTGAATTTTAGGTGCCGATGAAGTAGACTTGGAGGAGAATGCTGTTGTGGGGTTGGGAGAACTATCATTCAATGATCCAGAATTGGAGTTAGTTACTTTTCGTGGTGCCTAAGAATGATATAGCAAAGAGAGCCAATCTAATGAACTTTTCAAGTTTATCGAAACATTATCTTGCTTATTACTATTAACTAGCAACTAGTTAGTTTGATTATTGTTGCTCATTTTGTAATTTGTTGGACATTTTGAGTTGTGGATGTCATTTTGATGGTCTATATTTTGAATTTTGTGCATCTTTCAACTTAAATGAAATGAACTATTGTTATTTTATTTCTATTTAGCAATCTTAATGTTATAATTTGTCAATCTTTAATGTAAATAATTTTACATGAAAATATTATATATTTTTATATATTTGTATCGACGTATCCCCGCACCCGTGTCCAAATTTCGGATCTTTTTCAGCCGTGTCCCCGTATCCTAAATTTTGAAAACTTAAAGAGTCGGACTTCTAGATACACACTCGTGTCGGACACCCGTACCCGAGTCCGAGCAACATAGCTACAAAGGAGGAAAAAAACCTGATTGACACATTTGTTGAGGGAGAGAGTGATCGTTTCATTTTTACCGTAGGATAGAGATTTTTTGTGAGAATGTGTGAGAGAAAGAAGATTAAAAGGCGGCTTAGAAATAGGTGCAACATTTCAAAAAAAAAATTCCTTATGAATGTTTTGTTTGATTCTTCTCCACGCAGCCATGGACTGTCCCAGATCCATAGTTTTTTTTGGCCCGGTATAAAATAATTAAATTTCAAAAAAAAAAAATGGAGGCCCCCTGGGGGAGGAGGCCCTAGCCGGCTGCCTAGCCCGCCTCTCCCTGGAGCCGCCTATGCTTACCGATTCCGCACTACCGATCATTTCAAACATTGGTCAACTCATACGGTCGATCACGTTGGCCCGATTCAGCCATGGATCAAACCACAAATTAGTACTTTCACCATTAGCAAGCACACGAGTCATCAACTATCGAGCTTGAGGACCGTTACCTAGAATGCGGTACGTCGCGGCTCATGGTACTGGTTCGGGAACCGGGTACACTACTTCTATTTTTTCGGTACAGAGGAGGTAGGGTGAATTGGTCCGCCAATTTGCTTCACGGTACGCTTTAAAATTCTAATTGGGATGATAGTAACGATAATAATTTGACTAGGTAATTTTGTCATATACGGAAAGAATAATCTTATATTGAACATAAGAAAATTTTAACGTATTACTTTAGTCTATTCAATAAGATGTAAAATTTAACTTTTCTTAGTCACAAGTCAATTTGAAACACAACATTTCAATAATATGATACGGTGGTGCCAACAAATCAAAACATGTAACTAAACCATAAAATAAGATGACAAATGACTTAGAACCTTCATACAATATAACAAAAGCATCACAAAATCTCATAAGATCTTTCTTTTCTTTGCATGAGTAACTTGCAAAAGAGAGTGGTGGCTCAAAAGCAATGGAGACAACAATGGCATTAAACTACAAAGTTAAACTTCATGAGAAATTTTGCATAGCTATTAAACCTCAATCGACAAGGAATATCAAAATTTTCCAAACTTTCTTGCATTGAAAAAATCTCTTGCAAAAGAAAATTTATAGCAAAATTTTAGCGATTGATTCATATCGCCAAATTTAGTGGTCTTGATCAAGTACCATATTGATTCAGATAAAAAATGTACTCCAAACCGGAATAGTCGTAGCGTGTACGGGTTTGATGGGGATTTCAGTGTACCCGGTAACTATGTCAAAGACGCAAATTGAGAACGTTCTTGAAACCAACAAAAAGTTGTTATCCATCCTTTGATTCCAGAATTTCGAATGAGCTAGTTAGCGACATCTAAGCCAACCATAATGAGTTGCCTGTAAGGAACTGCCATAACAATTTCAGTTTATCCATATTCCTCCGCCTTAGTACGGCAAAGGTCATCCCTATGGACTCCTCTCCATATGAAATATGCACATTTCCATTCGATTAATTTGATGGTACTGACTGGGAATAGCACCGCTTGCAACCAATACATGGCAATAGCAGTAATGACAACCCTACCCAATTCAACTCTTACTCCGAACTGTAGTAGTTGGGGTTACCATCCCTCGGGCTTTCCCTGAACGAACTCGACTAGCGCCAGACAGTCCATAGCAAAATTAATAGAAAGCGGTCTAGTCCATAGCAAAATTAATAGAAAGCCGTAGTCCTAGATAGACGGATAGCTTGGAGTGCCTCGCTCCTAGCAAGGGGCATCGTGTTGGCTTGTGGCTTGTATAGCCAAATGAAATTGAATCATTGTAGGAAAATCCTTTCGGTATTGATTGATCAAGACAAATGAACTGAGACCCTCTCCAATCTATGGATTGGCTATTGTTGGAACTGAGTTCAAAATGCAGGAAATCGTGCCAGGTTGGCATTTTTCAGTTGGCTATCAAGATCCTTTTTGTATCTTCGTCACAAGTTATCAATAAATGAAGTTATTTTGTATTATGTATATTCGGTTCTCGTTGTCAACCGTCCATTAGTAGACCCATGGGTCTCCGACAACCGTGCCCTTCGAGTTGAGCTTCCTCTCTTTCTAGTGGCAGACGTTGATCACCCTTGATAGCCTTTGCTTCTTATATATATATATATATATATATATATATATATATATATATATATATATATATGTTCTTTTTTCTAAAATGATAAATTTTATAGATAAACACTAAGATTACAACTATGATCTAGCTCCGATTCCAAAATAGGTCATCTGGGGTCTATATATGTGAGACTCGTCTCACAGTATCGGTATTTATATACGGATACGTATTTTGTATTGCATTTCATATTTTCTCGGTTTTTTTGGAACGCTTTAAAATTTTTCCCAAAATATAGATTTTCCTTGGCCGGCATACCGATGGTGTACCGGAGTATACCGACGGCATGTCGCCCGGACAGATTTTTCCACATTTTAGATATTTTCGATTTCAGATATTTTCGTGAATAGTATTTTCGATATTTTCATGAATAGTGTTTTGGATATTTTGATGAATAGTATTTAGATATTTTCGTGAATAGTGTAGATGCATTCTATTATCCAATGGACAATTGGTTTTCTTTCAATGGCTAGGATTGATCTAGAATTTTGACACGGATCACGATCCAACGGTCACGATTAATTCACCCTCTCTATATATATCCTATGAGTTTCTCTCTCCTCTCTCTTTTCTTTCCTTCACCATTTCCCTTTCTCTCTCTTCTCTCTTCCTCAAGCCTAGGAAAGCTTGGCCTTGAGGCCTAGAGTGTGGTTTCGTGCCCCTCTTGGTGGTGGAGTAGAAGATTAGGCTCGGTTGCTAAAATCTAGGCAAGTACATCTTGCTCAAAAGTGACATGACCATGCTATAATTTTATTTTCCATAGAAATTAAAGTTTTATTGTTCTATAATATGCTTCTCTAAATTGTTAACAAGTTTAATGTATAGCACTTTTGGTTTTGATCGATAATATGGCATAGATCTGAGTTTCTAGATATGATTTTTGAGTATTTTGAGATTTTGATCTATCAAATGTTTTAATTTGTGAAAACTAATACTTCCATGTTGTAGGAAATTCAATTCTATTCAATTTTGACTTTTGAAAGTCCGAATTTCGATTTAAAATGAAGTTTTTATGGCCGAAACGAGTTTTACCAAAAATCTGGATTTTGTTGCTGTTTGGAAAAACGGCATACCGCCGGTATGCCGCAGTATACCGCCGGTATGCCGGTTTTTGGCACCAGAAACTTACTATTTTTAGTCCGGTATACCGCCGGTATGCCGCAGTATACCGTCGGTATGCCGTTTTATGCTGTTTTAGGCTGTTTTTGTCCGTTTTTGTCCGTTTTCGTCCGTTTTTGATATTTTCTCGATTGTAATGGACTCTTAACATGATTAGATGACCTTGGATAGTTAAAGAATGATTGTACACTCTATATACATGGTACATGCTTATGTTCACGTATTGTTCTATATCCAGATTATAGATAGTGGCCTGTCACGGTGCACCCAGATTACTGTATATGCCTAGCTCGATTTAGTGGCTCGTAGTAGCGCACACATGTACTGATTTTCTCGATTGAATTCTAGATTAAGATTTGATCGCATGTTCTTTATTGACACCGTGGATTTAACTTGTTGAATGTTAATCTATTTGCATCTTGGCAATGGACAATCGAGTGTGAGTATTGTCTATTGTATCGCGCGTAATGTGTATTGAGAACATTTGCCAGAGATATCTCGCAAATGACTTGTACCCATGACTCGTCATTATAGGACGATTCTTGAGTATCCACGACTTGAGAATTAAAAACGAATGTTATAGGTAATTGACTAGTAAACTCATATAGATCATTGGGAGGGGAGGACACTTCATGCTACCGCGTACTCGGATCGCTATGGGCCCCCACAGTGGCAGGGATAACCCCGATTGGCGTGGGCCCCTGTCCACTATTGATTGAGTAGATGTTTATCTACTATTGATATGTTATTGAGTAGATGTTGTTTATCTACTATTGATATGTTTCATTTTTGGAGTAGATGTTTATCTACTATTGATTGAGATTGTTTGGTTGATTTTATTTCTTTTCTTCTACCGTCGTCGCCCCCTTGGCCATCCGAGTTACTGCAGCGTAGGTGGTAGTGAAGTTCCTCAACTTGCATACTAGTAATTAGGATTGTGATAACCCTAGCTAGTTAATGATAGAAAGCCGTAGGCAATGATTGGCCGTGCACTTTTGATTGTTTGTTACTTTATATGCTCTTATGTTATTGAGTGGCCAGAGACTAAGTTCTGCTCGGAAAAATATCTGTAACCCCGGTCCTTGTTTGGTTTAAGGGTTGTGGCTCCGACTTCGAGTAGTTCCTAAGTCCCTTGTTGCTCATTGGCTTATTGTTCTCTATTACTATATGGTTCAGTATTTTCATTCAGTCATTTATATTCTCGAGATACGTGCATTGGTACCGCACTAGTCTCGACCCGCATTTATTTACATTTGCTATATGTTGTTGTTTTGTTTGTGGGTTTTTGTCGTTCACCTCGAGCTTCCTTGTGGTACTTGCTATTTGGGGTCTGACCCCACTGGTTTTGCATGGCCAGGTTTCATAGTTGATCACGAGGATCTACCATCTTCTCCTCCGGATGGTTCGCACTCAGAGGACCGATATGGATAGCGAGTGGGTTACCTTTATTTCCCACTTTGTCTTGTACTTTCATTTTGTGGTGTATTAGCCAAGGACATATGTTAGTCCTTGTTTCTGGGTTTTGTTCCCTCCGTCTTAGTACGGCGTGGATGTATATTCTGGACAGCTGCTAGTTGTACATTTACGTACCTTTTGTATAGTCAGTTGATATATCTTTTATTATGTCAGCTCTCATGATTATGTATGTACTTGTGTTTGGGACGCCTTACCCATCTCATATATGATTTACTCCTTATTGCTTCTTATGTTGATTGGATTGAGATAGGATTTGTACGACCTTAGGAGTCGTCAGTGGCATGCTAGAGTCCACCCACTTGTCTTCTAGACAGCTTTGACCGTATCTCGGGGTACTGGCGTACTCTGATATACGTAGCTGGCTTTGTCTCGCCCCCGATCTCCAGTATTCTGGTTCTGGGGCGTGACAGGATTTTTTGGTGGCCCATGCAGGTCTGTCTTCAGACTTGTGGGGGATTCATCTTGTTAGAATCTCAATCCTATATTTGTCTTCATTTGATCTCCCTTTGCTAATCGCATTCTCGTTTTCCTTGAACTGTAAACATGATTGACATATCCTTGTTCTATTTCTGTCCATTATTGATATCACGTGTCCTTATCATTCAGGGACACCCAACCTTCTTATCTATTTTATTCGAGGATTTTATTGCTCCGTCTTCTTCCATGGTTCAGGCAGTATGTCGGCATCAGATTCCGCATCCACAGAGTCAGGTACCAGTGCCATCTTAGCACCTGTTTGGCAGCTCAGTTCACTACACGCCAGTCAGTTCAATCAGCAAAGTCAGCCCGAATCCCGTGTTCAGCATCCCCTTCCGACGTGGTCTCAGCAGTTTCAATGTTAGCATTCGGCACAGTTTGCCCAGGTCCAGTAAATCAGGTAAAATTCAGCAGCAGGTAAGAGCAGCAGTCCCGATGCATAGGCAGAGAGAGTTTGTTATCATAGAGCAGATGTTGGCTGAGGGCAGTCAGATTGTTGGTAAACATCTGAGGCGTTCCTTCAGTTTATCTTACTCTTGGGTTCCGTTGACGGCCTTGCATTTCATTCATACCCGGTATGCGAAGGTCGACTTGACATATTCGGCGAGTGAACGCGAGTTTCTCGTACCACTCATCTTCCTCCGTATCTCGTGATATACGATATCTATCATGTATCCCGACTACGTAGGTGCGTCCTGGATTAGAGTCATGTCTTCGACTGAGTCGTTGGTACCGACTTACTTCGAAACTTGACCCTTGTCCACTTTGTGAGTCAGCGTAGGCAAGCGAGGACGAATCCCTACTCAACTGACTCAGGGGTATATTATTCCATATGCCTCCTTTTCTTGTATTATATATGTATGTATTTATTATTTTCGCATTTATTTAAATTCTGTATCTCAAATATCACTTGTACACGGGATGTTTTCTTTTAATATGTTATGAATTTACATTATTTTAGCATGTGTATTTTTGCTCGATTGGCTTTAGGAAATTCCGAGGACGGAATTTTTCTAAGTTGTGGAGAGTTGTGAGACTCGTCTCACAGTATCGGTATTTATATACGGATACGTATTTTGTATTGCATTTCATATTTTCTCGGTTTTTTTGGAACGCTTTAAAATTTTTCCCAAAATATAGATTTTTCTTGGCCGGCATACCGATGGTGTACCGGAGTATACCGACGGCATGTCGCCCGGACAGATTTTTCCACATTTTAGATATTTTCGATTTCAGATATTTTCGTGAATAGTATTTTCGATATTTTCATGAATAGTGTTTTGGATATTTTGATGAATAGTATTTAGATATTTTCGTAAATAGTGTAGATGCATTCTATTATCCAATGGACAATTGGTTTTCTTTCAATGGCTAGGATTGATCTAGAATTTTGACACGGATCACGATCCAACGGTCACGATTAATTCACCCTCTCTATATATATCCTATGAGTTTCTCTCTCCTCTCTCTTTTCTTTCCTTCACCATTTCCCTTTCTCTCTTCTCTCTTCCTCAAGCCTAGGAAAGCTTGGCCTTGAGGCCTAGAGTGTGGTTTCGTGCCCCTCTTGGTGGTGGAGTAGAAGATTAGGCTCGGTTGCTAAAATCTAGGCAAGTACATCTTGCTCAAAAGTGACATGACCATGCTATAATTTTATTTTCCATAGAAATTAAAGTTTTATTGTTCTATAATATGCTTCTCTAAATTGTTAACAAGTTTAATGTATAGCACTTTTGGTTTTGATCGATAATATGGCATAGATCTGAGTTTCTAGATATGATTTTTGAGTATTTTGAGATTTTGATCTATCAAATGTTTTAATTTGTGAAAACTAATACTTCCATGTTGTAGGAAATTCAATTCTATTCAATTTTGACTTTTGAAAGTCCGAATTTCGATTTAAAATGAAATTTTTATGGCCGAAACGAGTTTTACCAAAAATCTGGATTTTGTTGCTGTTTGGAAAAACGGCATACCGCCGGTATGCCGCAGTATACCGCCGGTATGCCAGTTTTTGGCACCAGAAACTTACTATTTTTAGTCCGGTATACCGCCGGTATGCCGCAGTATACCGCCGGTATGCCGTTTTATGCTGTTTTAGGCTGTTTTTGTCCGTTTTCGTCCGTTTTCGTCCGTTTTTGATATTTTCTCGATTGTAATGGACTCTTAACATGATTAGATGACCTTGGATAGTTAAAGAATGTTTGTACACTCTATATACATGGTACATGCTTATGTTCACGTATTGTTCTATATCCAGATTATAGATAGTGGCCTGTCACGGTGCACCCAGATTACTGTATATGCCTAGCTCGATTTAGTGGCTCGTAGTAGCGCACACATGTACTGATTTTCTCGATTGAATTCTAGATTAAGATTTGATCGCATGTTCTTTATTGACACCGTGGATTTAACTTGTTGAATGTTAATCTATTTGCATCTTGGCAATGGACAATCGAGTGTGAGTATTGTCTATTGTATCGCGCGTAATGTGTATTGAGAACATTTGCCAGAGATATCTCGCAAATGACTTGTACCCATGACTCGTCATTATAGGACGATTCTTGAGTATCCACGACTTGAGAATTAAAAACGAATGTTATAGGTAATTGACTAGTAAACTCATATAGATCATTGGGAGGGGAGGACACTTCATGCTACCGCGTACTCGGATCGCTATGGGCCCCCACAGTGGCAGGGATAACCCCGATTGGCGTGGGCCCCTGTCCACTATTGATTGAGTAGATGTTTATCTACTATTGATATGTTATTGAGTAGATGTTGTTTATCTACTATTGATATGTTTCATTTTTGGAGTAGATGTTTATCTACTATTGATTGAGATTGTTTGGTTGATTTTATTTCTTTTCTTCTACCGTCGTCGTCCCCTTGGCCATCCGAGTTACTGCAGCGTAGGTGGTAGTGAAGTTCCTCAACTTGCATACTAGTAATTAGGATTGTGATAACCCTAGCTAGTTAATGATAGAAAGCCGTAGGCAATGATTGGCCGTGCACTTTTGATTGTTTGTTACTTTATATGCTCTTATGTTATTGAGTGGCCAGAGACTAAGTTCTGCTCGGAAAAATATCTGTAACCCCGGTCCTTGTTTGGTTTAAGGGTTGTGGCTCCGACTTCGAGTAGTTCCTAAGTCCCTTGTTGCTCATTGGCTTATTGTTCTCTATTACTATATGGTTCAGTATTTTCATTCAGTCATTTATATTCTCGAGATACGTGCATTGGTACCGCACTAGTCTCGACCCGCATTTATTTACATTTGCTATATGTTGTTGTTTTGTTTGTGGGTTTTTGTCGTTCACCTCGAGCTTCCTTGTGGTACTTGCTATTTGGGGTCTGACCCCACTGGTTTTGCATGGCCAGGTTTCATAGTTGATCACGAGGATCTACCGTCTTCTCCTCCGGATGGTTCGCACTCAGAGGACCGATATGGATAGCGAGTGGGTTACCTTTATTTCCCACTTTGTCTTGTACTTTCATTTTGTGGTGTATTAGCCAAGGACATATGTTAGTCCTTGTTTCTGGGTTTTGTTCCCTCCGTCTTAGTACGGCGTGGATGTATATTCTGGACAGCTGCTAGTTGTACATTTACGTACCTTTTGTATAGTCAGTTGATATATCTTTTATTATGTCAGCTCTCATGATTATGTATGTACTTGTGTTTGGGACACCTTACCCATCTCATATATGATTTACTCCTTATTGCTTCTTATGTTGATTGGATTGAGATAGGATTTGTACGACCTTAGGAGTCGTCAGTGGCATGCTAGAGTCCACCCACTTGTCTTCTAGACAGCTTTGACCGTATCTCGGGGTACTGGCGTACTCTGATATACGTAGCTGGCTTTGTCTCGCCCCCGATCTCCAGTATTCTGGTTCTGGGGCGTGACAATATATCTATGCCAGCTTGTATATTTCTTTGTACAACTATATTACTCAACGAAAAACTCTCAAAGATACACCGATTACGTTCCCTCAAAACATGTCACACCACTACCCCAAAGGGGTCGGAGTTCGAACCCCAATGGGGGCGAGTTCGCCACAATTACCATTGCTTCAAATATATATATATATATATATATATATATATATATATATATATATATATATATATATATTTCGACTGTGGCAGAGTGAAATAGCTCCTGCTGAGTGAGTCGGTGCTGGTGGGTGGAAATGATCCAGGTGATCTGGGCGAATCCAATGAAGATTTATGGATTGTGATTGGAGAGCAAAAGGTATCTATCCATCTGGAATATACTCTATTGGTTCAAGCTCAGCTATGTTCTCTTGGTTGAAGGTTCAGCAGGCTACGGATTCTCTACGAGGAGCGTTCCAGGAGTAGCATGTCTCTATTTGATCACGAGAGGCTTCTTCGAGGGGCTTGGCTTCTTGTTCTCGTTCTTGTGCAACCCTGGTTCAAGGGTTTGATTGGCTGTTTAGGTCTTCCTCAGGGGGACCTTACGGCTATTAGTTGTATGATGATATTCTGACAATCTTTTTAAGGAGAAAACAGTCGAGTCCGGCCTGAGACTTTTTCCGAATGAAGTGCATTAAAGATAGGGCCACTGAAATATGCTTTGTGCGCTCATGAAAGACTGGATTAGAGGATATATGGATGGCCTGGCCGCCTGATTCTCACTCAGAATTTCCATAGGCATTTGCACCTTTATTCCAATCTCAGTTAGGAGATTATTGAGCCACATTAGTTCACATTCGGCGTGAGCCATAGCTCTATACTCAGCTTCAGCGCTTGACCGAGCCACCCCTTAATGAAAGTACTATCTATCGGCTGTTTCTGACTTTTCCAGGTAACTAAGTGACCTCCTACTAGAGTGCAATAATCAGATGTAGAATGCTGATTATAAACCAGCCTTTACTCCATAGGCCCTTTCTCGTAATAGGATCAGAATAGGTGGATACGCGAAGGTGCCCATTCCGAGAGTAGAGAATCCCTCGCGTTGGACAAGTCTTGAGGTATCTCAACTCAAGATCCTATACACGGCATCAAGATGAGAGGTGCGAGGGGTCTGCATGAACTAGCTGACCACACTGACGGCATATGCTAGATCTGGACGAGTTATAGTGAGATAGTTGTCCAACCAGAATACATTCTCGGATCATCAAGCGGATCACCATCATCCGAATACAGCCCTATTACGTAAAGGATTTGGCTCAATCGGACTGGATATAAGCCTTGCTCCCAACTTCCCGGTCTCTCGTAAGAGATCCATGGTGTACTTTCTCTTGGAAATGAATATACCAGACTTGGAACGAGCTACCTCTATTCCCAAGAAAGACTTCATAGTACCTAGGTCTTTAACATCAAAGACCTTGGTTAGACTTCAGCTCAACGATGGACTCCCTATCATCCCCCGTAAGGATGATGTCGTCAACATAAAGACGAAGAAGAATTTGACCTTTTTCTTGGTCGGCGTCACTTCTTTTGAATCCTATGTCCAGTAAGGCTTTGTTGAATTTGTCAAACCATGCGCCCCTTCTTAGTCAATGGGACTGCTTGAGCCCAACAATTGCTTTCTTCAAGCGGCAAACATTTCCTTCCCCTGAGCTACAAAACCGGGAGGTCCTGTCATATACACTTCTTCTGAGAGCTCCCCATGAAGGAAAGATTCTTAACATCCTGTTGATGTATCGGCCAATCTCTGTTTACAGCCACCGAGAGAACGACCCGGACGGAGTTCCGTTTTGCAACAGGTGCAAAGGTATCGAGATCTACAGATCCAATAGGCCCGTCTAGTTAGTGGGTGAAACCTTTAGCTATCGGACGGGCCAACTAGCGATCCATGGAGCCGTCAGCCCTGAACTTCACTGTGAACACCTCCTCCAACTATGGGTCACCCTACAGCACGTTGCCAAAAGGAGTCAAAAATAGCCTTGATCCAGCCCCCTTTCTTTGCTAATCCAATTTCGGAATCATTGTTAGCGAAAAAAGAACTCCCGATTGTGAAGCTTAGATTCACATAATATTTCCTGCAGAGTGTGACCAACGGAAATGAATCAACTCTCTTCTTTGTAGTAGAGCTCAACGCTTAGAAGTTCAGAAGTAAAGCACCTTCTCTTGAGGAACTATTCTTGACCTAGCTAGCTCTACTTAAGGAAGAACTCCCTAGCTTTGGTTGCTACTATTTGTGTTGAGCAAGAATAGGCTTCAGAGAGGAAAGAACGGGAGGCGTCGTCGGAATGTGGAACGGTGGACGCAGAAAGAACTCCAAAAATTCCCAGTCAACCATTTTCCCTTCTATGCGCTTTGGGGTTGCTTGCATTGGTTCTTGAACTGGACAACCTAACTCTCGCTCGATGCTTTCAATAGCGTAGCTTCGTACCGAACAATAAGAGGATCCGGGCGCGAAGCCCCTGTGTTCGGCCTGAAACAACTGTATGTAGTAGAGAAAGGCGGTGAACAGCCGAAAGGTGTTCCACTTAAACGTATATAGATAGACTGAGTGTGCGTGCAGGGTGTAGGTGTACCACTTACGAGAAAGAACCCCAAATCACTCAAGTAGTTAACCAAACACAAGTAAGTAGTTCGTCAGTCCTTCCGTCCTCACGTAAGCTCGCCTCCCGTTCTTTCTTCTTCATTTCATCATCCTTGTTGTCTTGTTCCGTTCAATAGGTCCCAAGTCTGTCTCCTCCCTCTTCTTAAGTTAAGAAAAAGAATAATGCTGCTTGATTGAACGAACATTGTAAGAACCACCACAGGTTAAGCCCACGTCTATTTTTGATTCTTAACAAGGCGACCGTTAGGTCGCCCACTCCGCGGTAAGCCCACTATTTCTTTCAGAACCTTTTGATTTGGGTCCATAATAACAGGCAAGTTTCATTAATGAAAAGAAAAGCGGAGGCCCGCATCTGCTAGCATTGTGGTTTGGAATATATTCTTTATCAATAGCCCACCCTTGCTTTGAACCTTATCAATGATCGAACTTACAGATATGAACTGAGTGCCATTTGATGAGTAAGATCGAACAAGAGAGAGGGATATGGAAAGAATGAAGTAATGAAAGAGAAAGTCATTGCTAGTAGTAACGACTTGTCACGATCCATTGGTTCATATAGAATCCATGTCCTAGGTCTATCAAAAAACATTCTTTTCGCTAAGCGTATATAATAAAATAGAGTAAAAGGGTCCACCCTGAAACCAAGGGGGTACTAACTAACAGCTGAGTCCTCTCCGAACCGCAGGAGATAGTTGCCCATCATACGGCTCACCAACTTCACTTGCCTCTAAGGGGGGCTCGCTCCGGGCATGTTCGGATCACTTACAATACACGGCTCTACGAAGGGGTGCGGAGCGTTTTCAAGACTTCGTCGAGACGAGAACCCATCCTTTCGACTGGGGAGTCTGTTTTGTCCACTTTATCCATCCCCCTCTATCAAAATGATCAAAAAGGCGATGGAATCCCTTCTTATTCCCGTGTTTGATCTTTTCAATCGTTGCCCTGCTTCCATATGGGCAGAGACCCCTGTAGAGAATGAAGAGGGGCCAAGGCGCTTGCTACGCCCTCTCAAGGTGCTTCTCGAGGCTCCACTCTCTCCCCTTAATAAGTAAGGTTCCGTTAGCCTGGGCTGAGATGGGGATAAGGAGTAAGGATTGACCAACGTTCTGCCAGACACTGGATAGGGGTTAGCTCTGTAAATGTGTAGAGCCAAGTGTAGTGTGGTGTAGTAGTAGGCACTTCTAGGCCCCTTCCCGGCTACTGGATCACCCCAGTGCTTCGGGTACTACGGACCCTCTGCCATCCATTGCAGCAGAGCCGTTTCATGAGCGAGGGGGGTGGGGCTAAGCGCAGTTCTATGAATCAAACGTTGAATGAAATCGATAATTTTTTAGATATCCGGATAATGGATGGTCGATTCATATATTGCTATATATAGCAAGAAGCCCCAAATCCTTGATTTGGCCAGGAAACAAAGCACTGCTTTGGGCCCAGGAAGCGAAGGCGACCGTTAGGGAGACTGCTTCTCCTCCACACTTCTTTATTTTCTTTTGTTCTCCGTGCCCGTTCTGCATGCGCTTCACGCGCCATTGGCGCTTTGCTCTCCTCTTATTTCTTTATTGGACTGTTCGGATGGACTTCACCGTTCTTTCCTAACGGAAAATGGAAAGGGTTGTATCACATCGAGATGTCGATTCGTTTTCCGTCCCAAATGAGATGGGGAATTAGTCACCTATGTCCCTTCATCTTTCTGAATCGAGGCCCGGCCCGGCTCGGGTCGTTCCAACAACCGATGGGGAGCACCTCAGTATACGCTCGCGCGCAGTAACTGAGAGTCCTATTACACCTAAGGCCAACTTCCATTCACCAAACCCAGGTTCATCTCGTGTAGTGAGAGTGGACTCGTACAAAGCGAGCGAAGTGAGTCGACGGTTGATGTATCAAACTCTACCCTGTCTTTCGTAGCATGCATTTCCATCCGTGTCGCAACTGATTCGGTAAGCTTCGTGTCCGGACGGTCCTTCGGTCCCCCAACCTTACTCATGGCAACCTTCCGGCCGCCCAACGACCTATAACGCTAGTCACTACTCCCAGTGGGACTAGGAAGTAAGCCCCACAACCCAAAGCGGCGAAGAACAAATAGAATTTGCTACAAAAGCCGGCTAACGGGGGTATTCCTGCGTATGAGAACACATTGTAATGGAGAAGGTCATAGCCGAAATAGGATTCGTTTTGGCTAGAGCGCCCAAATCCGCTATATATTTGACACAGGTTTGCCGTAATGCTGGGACTATGGCGAATGCATCTATCGTCATTGATGCATAAATAAATATACCAATTAGTAGTGATTGAATTCCTTCTATGGTTCCACATGATAAACCAGTACGAATATAACCTACATGTCCAATCGAACTATGAGCTAGTGGTCTTTTGACTTTCGTTTGGGCCATGGCGGCCAGTGCTCCTAAGATCATAGAAGCAATGTGCAGAAAAAGAAGATTTGTTGCAATGTACCTCCATAGGAACCAACAATAGAAAGACGTGACATATTTGCAGAAATAGAGATTTTAGGCGCAATAGAAAGGAATGCTGTCACCGGGGTGGGTGAACCATATATATATATATATATATATATATATATATATATATATATATATAAGGTGTAGAACAGAAATTTTCCGATACCTCGGAGATTTGAGCGGTGATCGAACAGAGAGAGGAGGTCGGAGGGCTGGGAGAAGACGAGACGGACAGGATCGGATCCGACTCCAACAATCTGCAAAAACTAACATGAAATTTAAAAAAATAATAATAATAATAAAGAGGATGACTAAAAGTGCAAATATGAAAATTTTTAAGAGGGGTTTGAGAATTACTCAGAGTCGATGGCGTGTCGGTGAGATTTTGGCGGGACAAATTGGAAGAGGTCAAGAGGAGGTGGGGTGGGGCTAAGTAGTTTGGGGAAAAAATAAAATAAAGGGCCCTAAAATAAAACATATAGTTTATGATGAGCACTAGTCTAGAGTGAACCGGGTTTGTAACTAAGCCGTCGATTGGACCGGCAAATATTTTTGCACTGGACGAGGATCAAAAGAAGAACAGTTTTCAAAAATCCTAGAAGAACTCATGAGTTCCTAATTTTAAATCTCGGTTATGAGAAATATTGGATTGCATGCATCTCATTTCTTGAAGAAAAATAAATACACTTTCAATGTTAGTTAACTACACGTGTCACATCTATATTGCAACTTCTTATTTGAGTTTCTGTAGTCGATATCCCAGCCAATATTTTTGCAGGATTATTTGGCAACAGTATGATTTTAGAAAATGTCATTTATATTGATGTCATGGCAATATCCCCAGCCAAAATGGTGCAAATTGTGTGTCCCCTCGTACCAAAACTTGCGCCTCCAGTGAAAGAAAAGAAGCAAATAACTACAGAAGTAGAAGCACAACTGCTATAACTGAGTTAAACGCAACAGTTAATTGCATCACCATAACAGTTGCTAACAAGGAATGCTGAAATACAATTGAAAGAATTGAAGACTCAGTTGTGGAAACAGTCTGAAACTTGGGGAAACTAGAGGCAAAAAAAATTCAAATCTCTTCCAAAAATATCTCCAGGAATTTAGTATAACAAAACAAAAACTTCCTCATACAGGTTGAATATTATACATACACTATCTTCGCTGACGAGCAAGCGACACTAGGTATAACTACTCGACATATATTGGTACAAGTATAAAAGGTTGTATACCATTAGAATCTCCACCCGGTCTCTGCTGGAGATACATTGCAAAAAAGAATGTGGTCATCAGAATCTGTACAAGTACTGGACATGTATTATGCACTTGCTTCGGAACCTCCAACCATCCACATCACAATCCCTAGTCATCAAGATCAAATTCATCTGTACGGTCGCTCTTTGGCTTTTGTTTCAATCTCTGAAATATTTCATCGAGAGACTCGGAAGAGGGGTCATGATTGTGGGGGGAGGATTCCTGAGCTTGACGAAGAGGGAGGAACTTCTTTGCACCAAAATTTGCTTTAAAGCCCTGGATGCCAGTCTTCATCGATGCCCAAGTGGAGGCTATACCTCTCCTTGATGGACCTGTCACTGTGCCATTAGGCTGCTGCTGCTGTTGCGGCTGAGAGTTTGCTTCATCAATGAGTGACTGAGAAGCCTGGGGAGTTCCATTCTCCTTTGATCCTGGCCTTGGTACCTGATTACCTTGCTGCTCTGTTAAAGCTGCATATTTGTGTGTAATGGTTTCTCGATTGGTGCTATATCCCCTGGCTTCTTCTTTCAGACCCTTCGATCGATCGTCTCTACCATCTTCCTTGGGAATAACCATTGATTTGTTATCTACGACGTCCTTATCCTGAATTGGACAATTAAATGGGCATGATTGTGGAATAAATGCAAGTTTCATGTATGGTAGAAATTCTCTCTTTAGTACATGTTTCATTGATGATAGATGAATGCAATTTTCCAAACAAATGCTGGCATATTCCTCTTCCATGCAGTATTTCCTAGTTTACAGTGCTTATGGAGAAGTACTCCTCAATTGCCTAAGTACAAATTACATGATCAATAATGCAGACTGGTCTTTGAAATTCATCATGACTTCATAAGCTTATTATACTTGTCCTGGCTAAGAATTAGGCACCAAAAACAAAGGTTGATGTCAGTGACAGATAAAAATTCCACTGCCTCCAACTGCTCCATTATTGACTACAGTTTGATTGGAAAGATGATGACAAAACATTGGAAATTGGAAGCTAAAATGCATTTGCAAAGACATGCAAGAAATATGGATTGAGGGTAGGTCAAAAATTACTAATCATCAAGTAATCGGGTTAGGTAGAAGTAGAACTTGCACGATGTAATCGACAATCACCAGGAGTACCACAAGTACGAGTATAATTCCATACGGTTATTACTAAATCAACAATGATAACCTTACAATGGTAAAAGAGAGAATGGGATGGCTTTGACACATGAAAGTTGGAAGCTAAAGGGGCGGTATAATGCATAACCAACCCTGTCTGGGTTTAGTGTCAAATAGGTTGCACGAGAAGTATGTCCTAACTGAGGTATGGCCCAAGCAACAATGATGAACAGAGGTATATGGTAAGCAGCAGGCATACCTGTGTTGCTCTGTTACCATGTTAAAATCTTTGCCACTAAACCAAACTATAGAGTTGTGATGACGGCTGAAGGTTAAATATTTATATTATTCCAATATACATTATCAATTACTTCCATTTTATGGTTAATGTATAGAACTTGTAGATAATATTTTTGCTATTATATCGTTGTATGGCCTTAGTATCAGTGTTTGACAGATTTTCTTTCTTGCTTCATTGTCAAACTATTCCAAAAGATACAAGACACTTTTCAACACAACTAATGTATACCAAACTAAGAGAAAACAGTCAAATGGACACATCTGGTGGATTCTCATTGAGAAACTTCCTTTATGTGAAACTAATTAGATGACCAAATTTACAAATGCTATGTTTATTTAAGTATACCAGGAGTGCACTGCCAGATTCGACATCCACATTTGTATTATAAAAGTTCCTTGCCAACGGTATAACTAGCGCACCAATTTTATGCCCTTGTTCAAGCCAAGACCTCTCTGAGAAAAATGAGAAAAAAATCATTACTTCAGAATATCAAAAATAAAATAAACTGATATTTCTGCAACTGAAAGCCAATCACTTA
This sequence comes from Iris pallida, assembly GCA_029216955.1. Classification (NCBI taxonomy): domain Eukaryota; kingdom Viridiplantae; phylum Streptophyta; class Magnoliopsida; order Asparagales; family Iridaceae; genus Iris; species Iris pallida. The sequence continues at coordinate 4,859,407 of JANAVB010028398.1, forward strand.
CCTTTCTGCAAGATAATTACCCCAGATGGATCCAATCCATCCACATCCTGTTCTTCGTTTTGGAATTTGAACCATTTCCAGCTTCCAAGAAAATCTATTACTCGGTCAATTACTCGGCCAAAGAAATTGCTTGCAACAAGCAAGGTGTAAATAACCATAATAAGTGGATAGATCTTGTTAAATCCTTTTCCAAAAAAGGGGACGGCATCATCAATATTTCCCATTCTCTACATAAAACCAATAGATGGTGAGATAAAATTCTTTTTTAAAGTTAAATATGAGAAAAAAACATAATGTAAGAACTAAGAATACAAAATTTGATATGTACCCATTGTAGTCAGTATCTTACAATACATGATACTATAAGACACGAGATACGATACAACCTATAAAAGATACTCCATTTAACGTAAAAGGGGGACAAGTTATCTTATGATACATCTTCTATATCATACGATATGTATCATTCTATAAGAAACATTGTTAGTTAACCTAAACTTTTTTATATACAGGTTAATAACGTGAACTTAAAATGATTTAAGCCAAACTTTAGTGGTTTAGATTCTAGAAAGCAATTACACATGATGCTACAACTTCAAAACTCAATTCACTACTCATATAACCCTTTAAAGCATGTCATAACTTCTTCGTTCTCAACTTCCTCTATTGAGTGGACTCTTTGGATGGGCATCTACTCTTCCGATGTCCTTTATTGACTTTCAGCATCTTCAAGACAACATCTAACATCTTTGGGATGACACACAACATCTAACATCTTTGGGATGACACCTACTATCTCTAGACACTACACAACTCGGGAAACTAGTTTTCCAAAAGAAAAAGAATTTTTTTGCTTATTGTTTTTAATATGACTCATTTAAAAAAAAATTTGAACTTTCCATATACACTCTTTTGGATATATATTTTTTCGTTTTAGGGCTTTTCCGTCTTTGTTTACTAGGGTTTTTACAAGTTATACATTATTTAGAAACCAGAATGTATGACAATAATATTTGAATGTCAATATACTAATTGTTGTTAAGATTCAAGTTCTTATTGATGAAATATTTTATACTCATGAATAATAACAGCATCTACTACTAATGTCTAATTTCGTTTTTTTTTTGGTTCTTTAACTATTGACTTTATGATGAACTTGTTGCTTATTGCTTGACGACAATCCTTATTATTACTTAATGTGTTAAACTTATCCATACATAAAGGATTATGTTAGTTTCCAATCAAGTTTCCTATGGAATAATGTATCTTAAGATACATCATACGATAATCAAGTGAACCCATACACAATACATATCTCGATTTGACAATCTAGTATGCACCCATAGGGTTGGTTTTGCTGCAAGGTTTCCTTTAGATGAAAAAATATGATAAGTTAGACAGGTTTATAATATATTAGATATGGAAACATCAAGACAGGTAGCATTTAAATGGCTTAACCACTAATAATGACAAAATATTATTTCCTGTATTGCTTCTAAACTTATCAGACGGAATGTAGGATTAGCTAGAAATCATACACCAGGAGCAGATACCTCCTCATTATAACCGCAAGTCATAATCTTTTACATGTATATGTGAAGAAATGTCTAACCAATGAATGTTGGCTTTATAAAATAAATGTTGCGGATGACCAAACTTGTCAAAACAGCATGCTTAAAATATTAAACTTATCAATTGTTACTAAAGGAATAAGACGATAGTCATTACTTTCATTATAGCCATCAATCTCATGCTAATATTCAATTCAAAAAGCTGGCCTCGATATAATGGAAGCCATTACAAGCTATGACGTCTGTAAAATATTACTGGAGTTCTATGAAGATATCGTGCAATAGAAAAATAGCAATAAGGGGTAATATGAACTTCGACTATTAAGAGATACTTTGTGTTGGTCCCTTATTAATAATATAATCATGCATGAGGTGTAACATTCTTGAGATCTAGAATCTCTAATGACAGATGCAATCATTTGGAGAAGAAATACATCTCTTAAGCAGAATCTAACTTGATAGGGGAAAAAATGAGAACAGATAACACACAAGAGCTAGCAGTTACCTTTTCGAATGTAGTTTTGGCGTCATCATTGAGACGAATGAGATTAAGAAAGTTGTAAGAAATGGGAGGTGCATATCTCGCAACCATTCTGGATGAGATTATAGATTGACTCTCATCAGTTAGCTTAACATCAACATGATAGATGTAATATGAAACGAGTCAAACAAACTTACGAGCAAATCATAAGCAAACTGACTGAGCTTGTTTGTCTTGGTGTTAGGGAATAGAACATCAGCATCCCAACCTTGAATAAGGAATAGTATGTACAGATGCACATATACATCAGAGGAACAAATGCAGCTATCTGCAAAATAAATCTTGCATTCATTGTACAGAAGTAGATGCAAATGTAAAAATAGAAGACAAATATGCTGAATGGTCCTCTATTACTTAAATATTATGATAAGAAAAATGTCTACATGAAAATGTGACAATATATACACTTACAATTTGGGTTAAACTACTTGTTCACTATTGAGATAGTTAACAATTATTTAGCCATATATGATATATAAGAAACCATGCATGGCATTATGGTACATTGTTTTTTATTGCATTGAGATACACTTTGGAGTAATATTACAGCATGCACACATGGCACTAGTTTCTGGCTAAGCATGTTTACATCTTCCAAAGATGCAATGAAAAATGTTAGTCCATTGCTAGTACTATCGCAAAAAAATTATATGTTCCTTTAACCAACTGTTCAGGGAAATTGTGTGCAGTCATAACAATGACTACCTACATAGTTAAATTCATTACATACACTATCGCATATATTTGTTAGATTATTATCTATACATTTTTCTTCGTATGCTTTTCATAATTGCACTCTTACATGAATAGCCTAGCATATTGTACTAATTAAGGGCAATTCTTTATCACTGAATCAGTTGGCAGATATATCACTGCTAAGTTCTTCCTTCATAAAATGTACTAGATTATAGTAATTCTCCCGAGACAGCCATGAAATTGACACATGATTTACAAGATCTATTTTGGAACTAGAAAATATTGGAGATCAATACCCTTAAATATGCTAGTTGAGTTTCTACATCATGCCATCCTCTGCATTTGACCATAAATTGGTAGTAGCCAGACACTTGATCACATATTCCTAATCCCAAGAAATATAAAAACCTTATACTTCCTAACCACTGTTCATTATCTGTAAGCTTCTGCAGGTGCTAGAGCCACCTAATAGAGCTCCAGGTGTCAGAAAACAAGCTTGATCTGGCTGCTATCTCATTCACGTCTTTACCTAGTAGATTGTTACTTCAAACCTACTTTATTTACACTTCCTCCGTGCATATCCATAGGTGTCTGGCCTATCTCAGCTTGCCGTGTCTTTTACCAATAATGCAGGTTCTTCCTGGAATCAACTCTTGCAAACATCCGTGTGAATGCTTTGTTGTAACTCTCAAAAGCCAGTTTGTAATAGTAGATACTCCAAGCACCAACTTGCACATCATTTAGTTTTTTCTACTACCCCATGTTGTCCCTTCTGTCCTCTAGGCCGTGGATATTGTTCAATCAGATGGCTTACTTTTATCTTTGTCCAACCCTTTCTTTAATATTTTCCAATATTTAAAGACCCTGCCACTACACCAAAACACTAGAGTTGTGATGAGGGTTGAGCGTAATTTTATTTATATTATTCCAACATGGGGTAATGTGCATTTAAACCCTCCTTAGATTTGCCTCGTTCGCAAAATAAGACCAGTTAGAAAACTTAAGCAGTTTGGCCCACCTTAGATTGCCCGCGTGAGCAAGAAAGCCCCTACCGTCTATTAGCCGTTAAAAATGGCTGTTAAGACTTAAAAATAAATAAATAAATAACTACCTAAACTAACCCCCCCCCCCCCCCCCCCCCCCTCTCCTCCCTCCTCCGTCCAGCCCCCGTCCCCCGACCATCCCCCCCCCCCCCTCCTCCCTCCTCCGTCCAGCCCCCGTCCCCCGACCATCCCCCCTCCCTCCACCAGCCCCCCTACCGTCTATTAGCCGTTAAAATGGCTGTTACTTAGCTATCTTGCATATCCTTTGATACTCTAACAAAATTCTTTTTCTATTTGTTTTACTTTCCCACCGGAGGACAAAACTTTCACTGACTGGTTTTGCTAGTGAATGTGTCTATCAGAAATCTATTGCCAGCTTATGTGCCTTCCAAGAAGATTTCTACATTTCATTTACTGGTCGTTATCAAACACATTGCCTCTAAACAAAGGAAAAGAAGGATATTTATTTCGATTCCAGTATCAAGGTTATTATCCTGTGATGGTAAATGTCACAGCTAATTGGTTTATCAAACTCTGCAACATGGATCTGCCAATCATTGGCCTAGCATTTTTGTTGTTAAAATCCAACTATCTCACGAAAAAAGCAGAATATTAAACTCGAACTGAACTTCTATTTTGATATTTTTCTACTTCAAAATCATCCTTCCAAGATTGTGAATGAAAGATACATGTTCTCCTAGATGGAACTTTAAAGATGCAACATTAATAATAACCATAATTCTTAAATAAGTAAAGGTCCAGTGTTACAGAAGAAAAAAAGGAAACTGTATTTCCCCTTCAATATACCTGTACTAGCATCTCCTGTTTTCCCACTGCATTTATAAGAATGGAGAAGAGAGATAGATCAACCCCACTTGGCAAAATTGTAGCCTCCGCCAAGAGAATGGCAGCTGACATGCAACCAAGGATCACAGCTAAGACTTTCTGTAGTTGTGTCCTTAGTATACAACGCCATAACAGTTCTGAAAGAGCCAAGGATTCCAAGTTTAAACAACATACAATGGAATAGTAACAAGTTCGTCTAATCTATCATGATGTGCTGAAAGACTCGTGATCAAACCTACAAAAGAATTGAAAGTATTTGTCGGCATAGACATGACAATGTTCTTACCTTAAGGTAATTTTTCTCTTTTAAGTAAAAGGATTTTACAGAGGACATGGCCCTTAACTGAGCTGAATAGAAGAAGAGGATTCAAACAGCCGACCAAGAAAATTGGGATAAAGGCTTTGTTGTTGTTGTTGTTGTTGATGTTGTTGTTGTTGTTGTTGTTGTTCTTGAATGGAAGAAGAGGATTCAAACAGCTTAATTTACTTTCTTGTCTTTTCTTTTTCTTTCTTTTTTTGCCAAAAAACCAGCTTAATTTACTAAAAGTAGACAAAGATGAGAAGGGTACCTGCCATATCAAGGAAGGAACCTAACGTGCCCATGCGGCTTCCTCTGAAACTTGAAACATATTTCCTGAAATAATAAATATTCAACCAATTGAAGAAGCTAATTGACAAAACCATCCAAGTAACTAGTTATTAAGCTGGTATTAACCTAAGAAAGAACAGATTTTTTTTTTTACATATTTCTAGTAATTGCAATGCAAATAGCAATTTTAATGAGAAAACAATAAATACCATGGGAAGTGTTGAAATGTTAATGGTAATGTATGTTAATGGGAATGTCATTCCTTACACTCTATGGCTTGACGTCTAATGGAGATGAATGAAATTTCCTATAACAAACTATATTATCTTACCTCTTCGTCTAGACACTATATAGTCTAGGGAAAATTGGAGGGTGCTACTTAATTGCATGAGCTTAAACTGCATAACGAAAGGGTAGGTCTACCTACCCGCCAACTAGCCTTCTAGGTTTTATGGCATGGCCCTTTCATGCTCATAGCTATTTTTGCTAGAAATTTGGCACCAACATATAGTGTTGACATTAGGTCGATAGGCGTCATAAAAAGTAAAAACGTTGTCATTTATTTTATGAAGCTTTCATGCTCCATAGCCGACCTCATTCTGATGAGAGAAGGATTGGATGATGATGATTCTTCATGTACTTATAAGAAAATCAATGTCATTAAACTTGAAACAATCACACTGTGATATCTCCCTCACGAAGATTGACATACAAATGCCAATGATGACTAATTCAAACCCAATGAGAATGATATTGCCTTCAAAATGAAAGTCGAATTTGATGGTTAGGATCGATCTATTCAGAATTTTACCATAGTGAACGATCGAATGTATTAACGAAAACACCTAGTAGAAGAACCAAGATTTAGTGAAGTCTAAGTAGTCTAACACACCATGACCGCTCCAAAGAGTAAGAAACAATAGGATCCAAAACCGAAGAAAGAAAGGACATGTGGCGAGGAATAAAGAATTTACACTAGGCTCATTAGATTAGACATCACACATACTCAACCTGGGCTCAGACACATTTATCCAGTTCCAATATACACCATAATATACGAGTCATGTCTTTGTCTACTTAGACTTCACCCAACCTGGCATAGGATAGTCATAAGCAAGCTATGATTCATAACTAGGTCTGTTCAAACTTGATTAGAAATTATCCTAAGCTGAATTGAGCTGATTTCATTTTAAGTTTTGACCCTGGGCTCATATATTAGTCTCATAGCAGCACTATACAATTTAATTTGTTTAATTTATAAAGATTTGAAATTTCCTACTACTATATCCCGTCTTTAGTATGAAGAACAAAGAGTGCCTGGTATAAAAATAATTACTGCTGCCACTGGATTATCATTCATCCTTTTCGTCCTTTTTCTCAGTCACTAGTCAAACAGTAAATTACAAACTTAATTGATATTGATGGCGTGAACAGGGGCGGATCCAAGTATTGGGTGGGGTGGGCTGTAGCACACCCCCAAAAAATTCCTTTTTTATCATATGTTTTTTTTTTCTTTTTGAATTTTTTGTAAGAGTTAGCACACACCTAGCCTACCCCAGTTTATATTTCTGGATCCGCCCCTGGGCGTGAATAAGCCCAATTGAGTGGTGGAGAAAGTTTGGCAAATATTACTGATAATTCAGAACTAAAATAAAGCAATGTTAAAATTATGGAAGCCATGAAAGTTTTACCTTTCTCGACAAGAATGAAGCGCAGGAAAGCGAAATGACACAGAATATTTCTTTTTCGAAAAGAATATTTCTCATATAAAACATATGTTCAAGATTCCGATAAAAATTTCAATTAGACAATGAGGAACTGCTGTAACAATCATATAAAGATTATGAACTTACCATCCAGTTGATTCACGAAGCTCATAATTTTTGACAGTATCTTCCAGCTCAAGGGCTTCCTTGACACAAGTCATATATTCACTGCAAAAGGTTGAGATAAAAGAAAAGGATTGAAACTAGAGAGGAATAGATATTCAAGATTAGCATGCACGAAATGGAGAATGTCCATTAAGAAGCTATTAGTACTAAGAAAGGTCTTAAGAGGCCTTTCTCATAAACATATCAAACATTTGCTAAATAGAAGGAAAAAAAAAAAGTCCAATTCAATTTATCAATCCTATCCCCCCTTTTACGAATGAGGATGTTCGAACCTTGAACTATTAGTATAAGCTTCTGTACAACAAGACCAATACCTCTTGTATCTATAGTACTCCTCTTGAGCCCTCCTTAGTTGGCGTCTGAGTGCGGCCATCGTTTTATCATCTGTATCATAGTCCATATCGTTCTCCCCTAATCTACCTCCCTGTGGCTTGAAAGATGGATCCTCCCTTAACTGGAAACATCTCCCATATGGATATAACAATTATTATAGTCAGATTCACTTTAATCTTCCAGGCTGGAAAGAATGCAGTTATTACAATAGAACCATAATACCATTTGAAGCAACATATTATCAATCACATCCATGTAAGGTCTTAAAGGATCACGTTTGGACATTTGATTCGAAGTTGCTTGTGCAACCTAACAAAATGGCATAAATGTCAATAATAATAAGTATAACAAAGAGAGAATACCTAGAACACATTATATAACAAACTGAAATTCTGCAAAGCCGCTGTATCCATTGGAAATAATCATAGAATGCAAAACGAATGTAAAACATAACATGAAAGCAGGAGATGGGGCTGGCAACATGATGGGCTCAGATGAGCCAGCATGTCAATCCTCATCTTTTCCTGACAACCAAGCCCAGCCCTTTTTTCCTTGTCGAACTTAACATGGTCCACCGTGCCCAGACTTGGGTCATAAATAAAGGCCAGTTTGGGCCTAGGCTGGTAAACTTTTACACCATTTTCTAAAGTTGAGACAAAATACAAAGTCAAAGATGTATGCAGCGTTGCCCCCATAAATATGGAGAGGTTGTTTCTGAGACTAGAACCAAAATCCTCTAGGATGCAAACAAGCAGCCTTACAAACCATTGCCCAAAAACAAGATTCTTTTTCTCACGTTCGTGGACAGTTAAATCTTGTCATTACTACTTTTGCAAGCTCTTGCATTAGGCGTTCATGTACATCCATAGTACTTCACAAGGAGTTGGGCCTTTCCACACTGGCTTTGTAGTTTGTACATGTGTTTTCAAAATAGAATATTATTTTTGTTGCGATTGTGGGCAGTTAAATCTTGTTATTACTAGTTTGCAACACCTTGAATTAATTTTTTTTATATTCCTAATATTTAGGCAGGAATTGGGTATTTCCACACTTGGTTTTGTAGTTTGTGCATGTGCCTACCGCTTCAACCAAATCCCAATCACTCCATCAACAACCATGTGAGTAGCAGCATGACTTTCGTATTTATGTTTCAGTTGCTCCACATTCATCATGTTACCTCTACGCAATGCTCAGACAATAATATGCTTTTTGTAAGGAAAATCTTCATCACCATGCAACCTTCTCCCATCAAAAATGGGGTCAGTATGGAGCATAAGAGATCTCCATAAAGGAACTGACAGTTTTTATGACCGGATGCCAACCCAATGTCAACCCTTTATTTTGGTGCCAATTTCCTAGCAAGTTAGTTGTGGTCCTGTGGACATGAGAGGGCCATGGCATGGCATAAAACCTAGACAGCCAGCCGGTAGGTAGGGTCACCTATCTTCTGTCTGTGCAGTTTAAGCTCATGGAACCAAGGAGCATCCTCCAAGTTCCCTTGGACTACAGAGTATAGACGAAGAGGTAAGATGATACAATTTGTTGTAGGGTTTCGTCTTCATCTCTATGGCACATTAAACCAAAGAGGGAAGCTTTTCGAAAGGAAAAAAAATGGAAGAAGAAAAATCGGCTGACTATGTTATAAGAACATCCTTTCTTAAGGATTCATTGATATTAATGGCATAGGATAAAAGAAACAAAGTCAGTAATATATGTGACTAATCATTATAATAAGATAAGAAAAGATGTTTACCACAATCGCATTTGAAAATTCTTGATGAGCATCATCAAGTTTCACGGCCATTTTTGCAACCCTATGAGAGAGAACCTTTTGGCGGTTACTCCAATCTGCATTCTTCCAAATGCTCTTTGGTATTTCGCTCAAGCCAAAGCCAAGAAGAAATGCACCTGTCACAAGCCCAAAGGTATTTGAGCAAGCCATAGCAAAGCCCAGAAGACCACCACTCCTACAACAAAAGAACCAGACCACTAGAGATTAACATTGATGAAATCATCAAAATAATTTAATGATGCCTTATTTCACGCCAAAGTAGAGAAATGCTTGCCAAGTTTTCCAAAGGAGATGAAGATATATCTAACTAATAATTGTATACAATAATCCCAATGTATCATAAAATGGGAATCATTGGTTTCTTCAAAGGTTTACTTAGGACATAAACCGGTATAAAGATTATTTTAGCTGGACCTTTAATTATTTAGGTCTTGTTAGAGCATCAATGTAAGGCTCATCCCAATTTCTAGATTCTAGATTCAGAATGTGAGAACCCATTTTGTACAATAGTAAGATTCAATTAGAGTCCTATGTTGGCCCCGTCCTAGCCACAGGAGGTATAGCGTGGGCTTCAGAATTTCTACATTCAAAATGTAGGAACTCATTTTGTAGAATAGTAAGACTCAATTTGGAGCCCAATTTTCTATATTCAAGATTTTATATTATTTTTTGAAAAAGAAAGAAGGATGACACATGGGTCTATATCCATTCATCTCATTTGGGTCTAAAGATTTATTTGTTTATTATTCTCATACAAATCCAACCAATTCTACATTTATTTATTTTATTACAAATTTGAGCCTCGAGATGCATTTTTGAGTTCCATCTACTATGGATGCTCTTAGGGATAAGACTCTATCGAAAGAGTTACAGTGACTTCCAATAACATTCTTACTGCTTTTGCTTGTGCTTATTATCGAAGACTAGGGCTTGTCTATTGAAGGGAGGTCATAGAAAACATCTTTTCCCTTACAATCTTGCGAGATCTGTGATTTCTCTACTTATCCTTGTTCGTTTCCAGATCTATGAACTAGCCTGGTCATCTCCAAATTGCTCCTCCAAGACATACAAATAAAGATCATCTGTGGCCACAAAATCCATGCTAAAAGTTGCAATGCTACTAGTGTATAGTTTATACGGGGGTTCGATTGTAAGAACGACTGATGTAAAAGTTGGACCTCCATTGGTATGTGTTAGAATAATATAAATATTAACCCTCACCAATAAGAGTTTTTCTTTAAGTGACAGGGTCTCTAACATGGTGTCGACCAACCCAGGTTAGAATCTTCTCTGGTGCGTATTTTAAGAGGATTTAAAATTTATACCACTGCATGAATCCAGTTCAGTTATCGACCTATGAAATTGACCTTAGACCTGTAAGGGGCATGTTAGAATAATATAACTATTAACCTTCAACTGTCACCCCTAGAGTTTTGGTGCAAGTGGCATGGTCTCTAACATGGTATTTTGTTGAAGAATGAGGATTAATATTTATATTGTTCTAACAGTATGCTAGGCTATCCAGAGACGATGGTATTAGGCCCTATTAAGGAATGTATGGGGTTGGTGGCAATGGCACTAATTACTTGTTAGGAATGAGACTGCCCTATATTTAATCAAATCAGCAAGCCTGCTGATGAGACTCATGAGTCGCAAGTATTTCTCTCTCTCCTTGTTTCCACGGGTCATGTGTTCCTTATGCCAAACAGACTCCCTTAGCAATTCTTGACCAGGACAAGTGTTGCCACTGCCACGTGGTGACACCACCCTGACCTTCCTTTGGAGGACTGATTTCCATCTCCACTAAGCGTTATCATCTGTACTTTTGGTTTTTATGTATGATTTTTATCTCTTCATGGAAGGTCAGATTTCTTTTCATTCTCTCTACACTCATCCAGGTCCCTTCTGTTGTCTCTCTTATACGCAGGGCCCCTTACCCCCTAACTTTTATTTTATTTATCTCAATGGATCTCGGGTGGCCAGCTGTTTTCCTTCTCAAAAGAAAAGGATTTCCGCCTGGCAGCTTTTCTTCAGTCTTACATTTTTCACACTTGTAGCATGCTGCATGCCTTAAAAGTTGATAATGGGTGGATCTAGTGCGTGTTAATTGTCATGCCGTAGAAATGTCAATGAAACTAGATTACAAATTTAAGGTAATGCATCTGCTTCCTGTCTTCTATCTAAGCCCTATTAAAATTTAAAACCCAAGAAGTTAAATAACATTCTAGGACTGTCCTCTAGATATTAAAGGCAGTTTGAGCCCCAAATGCTTGGATCTGTCTGTCTTAATGTCTCCAATCTAAACAGAGGAACTATACAACAACAATAAAGTATTTATCCCATTTTTTAGGTAAAAAGTGGACTATAGTGAGAATGTATATAGGGTTTAGGATCCAAAAAGCAATGAGAGGCAGAAGGTATTGAAAAAATAGCACTTTGCTACAGTAGTATTATTATGGTTAGGAATGATAGATCTAGGAAGGGAAGTTACTAACTACCCTAGCAATGAGGAAGATTAAATGTTGAGCTACCCTACAATGAGGAAGATTAAAGTCGTTTGTTGTACTTGTCCAAACAACTTAACTTGTGATGACAGCAACTGGATTATTATATGATTATAACCTATCTGTGTGTGTGTAAAAGTGTAGTTACAAAACCCAGAGGTAAGATGAAGAGTGCAGGGTAATTGACTCTAATAAGTTGGAGGGAAGTTGGAGCGAATTCCCGGGAGCAAGAAAAGGTGAAGAAATCAGTCAACATGATGCTTGATTCTGCCACTTTCAGGTAGTGAAATTGATGAAACTGAATCCTGATTTTCCTTTTCTTTCCATTCTTGTGACGAATTTTATCAATCATAGCATACTTGTTTGTAGTCTTAATTGCAGTAATATATATATATATATATATATATATATATATAGGACCAGGTACTTTTAGTGTCTGGCTTGAATCTTGGGTCTTTATTACATCAATCTTCCCGGACTATGTCAGGCCTGCTCTCATTCTCTCTCCCTCCTCCGTTGCACACATCGAGACACTCGGGCTCATCCACTCTTGACCCTCCACCGTCACACGCACTACTCCGCTCGGGACTTCTGACCCTCCTCCATCGCACAAACCGCTCTGCTCAGGTTGATCATCTCCATTGCACACACTACTCCGCTTGGGTCTCTCGACCCTAGTCTAACGAACACACCACTTTGCTCGGGTTGATCGTCAGTGTCCTATCTGCGCGCAAAGCCGCCACCTACATCTAAACTCCCCCCCCCCCCCCTCCTTTTAATTAAGTGCATAGCGCGTCTAGGGGGACTCGAACCTCCATTCGGTATATCCGAGCTCTTATGTCTCCAAGTACTGGCCACTAATATATAACTTCTTTTCACATGCACGCACCCATGGGGGGGGGGGGGCTCAAACCGTGACGGCCTCGCTTGATATCCGCCACCGCTACCACTAGGCTAGGGAGGCATGGATATATATATATATATATATATATATATATATATATATATATATGGGGCTTTTTTCCGCCACACGTTCTACGCGAGTTGACCATTGGTACCACGATCCTCTTGTCTGGGTAGACCACTCCTCCATGTCTTTTCGTACATATATCACCTCGGACTGTCTGTATCTGACTCTTTGCTTGCTTGTGTGTGATGCAACTCATCGATCCACCGCTCGAGCCAATCTCCGCCACACGTTCTACTCGAATTGACCATCGGTACTACGATCCTCTTGTCTGGGTAGACCGCTCCTCCATGTCCGATTCTCAATCAGCCGCTACCTGAATATATAACGCAAACAAGGAGATTTGAACCTCTGACCTGGTTTCTCGGATATTTATTTCTTCAAATCATTATGACTTGGGCTAATGCTTTTGTGTGTGTGTGTGTGTGTGTGTGTGTGTGTGTGACATTTCAGTGGCATGTCAAACAGAACAGAAGATAGATTATATGATGGGGTACGAGACAAACCACTTTCCACGCATAATGATAAGCAGAATAAGCCCCAAGAGGCCAATAGAACCCACGCATATATAAAAGACCAAGTTTGCCCGTATACTAGTTTTTAGTCTTTCTGACATTGTGAAATCTCCAGCGTCTTCATAACCCTGAATAGTTGGAACCACAGCCCTGCTTAGAAAGAAATTCGGAATGAAAACATGAGAACATATGCCCTTTATGAGTAATAAATAGTGTGATATGCATTTGACCATTAAAGATATAATTATAGATTCCATATTAAACAACTATCTAAACTGTACATAACCCACTCTAAGGATGGCATAAAGCAATATTCAAATAAAATAAGAGATGATTTATAAGGTCAAACTCGAATTAAATGCTTTACATGGAGTATTATAAACACAAACAACAATAAAACTTTATACCAAATTTTGAGGGATTCGGTACATGAATCTAGAGCTTCCTTCCATTCAGCTCTCTTAAGGACCGTCTCCTCTCATTCCAAAAACAGCCATATCACAGCCTCAATGTAACAACTCTTAGGCCTATACCTAGTTCAAGCATTTACAATGTTTGCTTTAGTAGAAGCCGTAGGCTAATAGAGGTAACCTGATCCAACATAATTGCGACCCCCATCGACTGCTAGAATACTCAGTTTCCATCCAGCTATCTTAAGGGATATATCCCCTTTAAAATTACAAATGCAAATCTTTGTTCACTCCAGTGTTGTTAAAAACGCCGTCCAGGCACGCCTAGGCACCCAAAAGGTGAGAGGCTATGTTTCACTGCTTAGTCTAAAGACATGCGAAATATCTTCTTTAGGCGACGCCTAGGCAGAAAAGGCACCAAAGGCGATAAGCAAATGGGTAATTAGACAAGTCTAGGCGCACATACAGGTGTGTTGGGTGCTTTATGAATAAGTAAGAAGAATAAGGAATTGTTAAGTCATTTAGGAATGTGGAATATTGACTGACTCGTTGATTATATTATGTTTATTTTTTTCATTTGAACAATTTACATTTTATCATAATGATCTATGTGTGATGTTATTGTTTTTAAACTTAATGTTGTGTTTCACAGACTATATTGTGATCTTGTTAAGTTACTTTGTCCTTTTTTATTAGTAATTTGTCATTGTTTTAGACTGTTTTTTATTGTATAAAACTCAAGTTTGATAATTTTTTGGGGATACATGACATATTTGGATAACCTAACATGAGCTACAAAAGTAACATAAGGTGTTAGAAAAGGGAATTTGAGTAGTTGTCTGGGTGGCGCTTTTCTTCTCGGGGCAAGTCTAGGTGCGCCTAGACGCTCCACAGCAATGAGGTCCGCCTAGGAGCGCCTAAAGCTTTTTAAAACACTTATGCATCGTATTATGGGGAACTCAACCTCATGTAAATAGGGGTACATTCTCTCTCTCTCTCTCTCTCTCTCTCTCTCCCACCCGAACACAGCCCTCTCGGGACACATGCCTCCACACTAGCTACTTGAGCTAGAGGTCACTGGCATATATATATATATATATATATATATATATATATATATATATATATATATATATATATATATGTTGCACATGTTCACATATTCTCAAACATTTTTCCCGTCTTATCCTCGATTGACACCACCTCCAACTTTCCATGGGTGCATGATTTCCTATCCTTTATTTTACTTGTCCATCTCAGCATTCTCATATCAGCTATAAGAGAGAGAAAACGTTAAACTAGGAGACAAAGTTAAATAGGATTAGAAGGCAGTTCACTAGAACAACTGAAGCACCTAATAACATTTTAAGGCTAATCTAGATAATCCAGCTGTCTTTCCTATTATACACCTACCGTGATCATTAACTAACTCTCCAAGCTAGTGCCATTTCAAGTGTGTAATGTAATTGACAATTTTATACTAATGAATCACAAATGTTGAGAGCTGATAAATTGTCCTTTTAAAAGCTGCGACCATTATTCTGAAAGAGAAACTAAATAAGTGATTTCGACGGATTTGATCAAATAGAGGTTTAAAGTTTCAAAGTTTGCTGAACCTTTTTTTAGTTCAATATAACAACATAAAATGAATAATAAGCTGCAGGTCTAATATACAATGCATCTTATGCAGTTCATTGGGATTGACATTCCTCCGCTCTTTGGAGTAATGTGTCATAAAGATGAATACAATTCCCTATAGAAAATGGTATCATCTTTCTTCTTCGTCTAAACTCTTTATATTCTAGGGGAACTTGGAGTTGTTGATTGGTTGCATCAGCTTAAACTTCAATCCAAAAGGTAGGGGTACCTACCTGCCAACTGGCCACGTAGGTTTTTTTGGCATGATCCTTTCATGCGCATGGCTACTTTAGCTAGAAATTTATCACCAAAATAGAGGGTTGATGTCAAATCGACAACCGGTCATAAAACTTCATCAAATCTTGTATGGAGTATGCTCCATAGCCAACCCCATTATGATGGGAGAAGGCTTGGATGATGATGACAATAGATTGAGTAGAAAGGAATTAATAATTCCACTATGCCTAAGTAACAATTAACATGCATGCAACTGGATATCCAATCGTCTTTTAAATATCCAGCATGCATAACCTATGGTTATGAATTTTAAAATGAAATCATCTCCACCACCGAAAGGAAAATACTGGAAATGAGGAGCAACAATAATATCTAACTTCATCGTAATTCTAGAGAGAGAAAAAATGGTAGAATTGATGATGCATACTCCAGAAGTACGGTCTACTGAAAACAATATTTCTTGTAAGGCATGTAATACTTGAACAATTTTCTAAACTGGACAAGAAGCAATGATAATTGTGGACCATAACATAAACAATTATTGCATCTCCATGAACAATTTACTTGAATATGCATAAACATCAGGCCAATATGCATACCACGTCAATATGAAAGTACTCCAATAAGACCAGCTCCAGAAGAACAATATGCCTCCCTTATCATGGTGTGTTATTGTCTGCAGGGGCAATACAGATACTAAGGGAGAGTATACCATTAACAATCATTTAATTAAACATCATATGTATAAGTTTCAATAGGTTAAAAAAAATATCTTCTCAGTGAAGAAAAATATCAACAGTCCATGTTATTTCCGGGTTACAAAGCTCGTACAAAAGTACGTAGAAAAGGCAAAATACAAATATTATATCAACTAACAACAAAACGAGATTACAACTTGCTAAAAAGGAAGCCACTAAAACTTTGCAACATTGTTGCTACAACAAGAAACAGAATACAATTGAAGAACACTTGAGAAAAAACTTATTGGAGTGATAAAGATCATCGTTGTTCAAAACAAGATTCGACCCTTTCTGTCGATTTGCTTCCAGGACCAGCAAGTTCGAAGAGATAGAACTTTTGGAACGCTCCTTCGTCACCCTTGCACGGAATGGATAGCGACCGCACGAACAAAACTTCGATGCTCCGGAATGCACCAACGGACAACACTTCGTTGCTTCGCTTGAACTGCAGCTATCTCTCCTCTCATAGTTTATAATCACTAAATCTCTCTTGCAAAAGAGAACTTGTGATTATTAGGGGAGCCAACCCCCCAGCAACACGCTACTCATAATGAAAAGTAAAATAGGAAAGTAACTCAACATTAAGTGGACGGTTACGACAGTAACCCCAACTAAATGAACAGTTACGCCCATGAAGCAACGAACAGACATTTCCGCACGAATATTCATTTCCGCTCGAGTAGCCTCGATGCGGAAATAACCATTTCCGCGGGAGCAGTTTCCACAAGGAAATGGCAATTTCCACGGGAGCAACTTTCGGATGAAAATGATGCACGCCGTGCAAACTAGCTCGCCCTGTGTGCCATGTTGCTCCCGTGACGTCCACACTGAAACCCACGCGGGAACGAGCACGGAAACGAGCGCAGAACGGCGCACGAACGCACAAAAGCATATCTCTCGCCCAATGCGAAGTGCAAATTGTACTATCAAAGTGCCACTTTGCGTCCCTCACCCATGCTCGATCCCGAGTCTGAGTCGTTAGGCCCCTTCGGGGTCTAGCTCCAACGAAAAATTTCCATGAAAGGGGTGACCAAAATACAATTGTTTCTTGGAGGACTTCAACATTGCCCTCTAGTAATATACCCCACCATACCAACCACATAGGCTACCACTCCCCATGCGTGCAAGACAATAAAAGAAAATTCTTATATTAAAATACACACGGGTTGCCACATGGATGTGGGACCATTTTAGAGACCAAGTTCAAAAAACCCTAACAGTCCACACATAGAGTACAAATCAGTATATAACCTAGGGATGTCAACAGGTCAGGTTCTGATCAGAGGGTTCATGCCATCTCAACCCTACCAAAAAAATTGGTTTCAAATTTTGTACCTGCACCCGAGCAGATTTTCATTTGGGTTCTTTTTTAACATCCGAACCCAGGTTTTATTAAAAAGTCGGGTTGCGTTAATAGATTAATATAAAAAGGAAGAATAGTGTTATTTAATAAATACCCGAACCCAACCCAAAATATTTCATGTTCCATATTTTGTACCATAACACGACCCAAAACTCATTAAGGTTTTCCATTTTACATCCAAACCCAAATTTTTAAGTACAAAACAGGTTTGAGTTAAGATATTACTGGTTACCATTGACAAGCCTAGTAGAACCTAAAAAAATAGAAGTCTGCACGACAAGTCCAAATATCCTTCTTATTTCCAATATGGTGAAAGTCATTCCCATCATTATATGATCAGTAGGTGACTAGGAAAAGTCAAATTGGATATAGGTTGAGTTTGGTACCAACTTATTTGGGCTAGAGATGTAAGTGGATCAGATTTTGGTCAGAGGTTGGACCCTCCCCTCCTCTTCCACCAAAAAATATTGCCTCCACATCCACCTCCGACTTGAAGGAATAATATTGCCTCCACTCCAACTCCAAATGGAGGGATCAGATTTTGGTCAGAGGTTGGACCCTCCCCTCCGCTTCCACCAAAAAATATTGCCTCCAGATCCACCTCCGACTCGAAGAATAATATTGCATCCACTCCCCACTCCAAATGGAGGTCCACATACCCACCTCATCTCCAACTCCAAGTAAATACATGCAATGTTTATTTCAAATAGTGAAAAATACATATAGTAAAATCCTAAGAGGTATATATATATATATATATATATATATATATATATATATATATAAGCATTATCCCAGATGGTCATGACTTGAAGACAAGATTCGAAAAACCATGTCGAAGCTTCGGATCCTCTGGGCGTGTTATGCGCTTAAATGTTAAAGGGAGGATGAAACGAAAAATTTAGGTAGCAACTTAATGAGAGCCGAACATAGAGGAACGGTAACCCAGATAGGAGGATCGTGGTACAGACGAACAACCAGAGTAGAGAAGCGTGTCATAAGAACTGGTGACAGCAAATAGAGAAATGGTGTATTGAATGCAAAAATGAAAGGATCAAACTGCAAAGATTAAGACCCGACTAGGCCACGAAGAGTGGATGATGTAATAAGTCCTGAACGTAGCCCGGGACATAGATTTTAATTGTAATATGGTGTATACCTAGTCGCAAACTCGCAATGGCCAGAACAAAGCCGGACTTAGGCTTGTGTTTGAGCAACAACAAAAAATAGAGATATGAGAGAAAAAAGGATTTAGTTTTAACCCGTTTTTAAATCAAACTTGATCCAAATAAAAAAAAACTAATACTTAAAATTTGGGCCGCATTCTATAAATAACGGAAGTCTGGAAAAATCCCGAAATAGTAGCCGATTCTTTAGAAAACGGCATAAAGGAAATTTTGGTCATCTACAACACTGGTCACAAGGTTCTTTATTCCCTCTAAAAGAATGTCAAAAGAATTTGTTGGGCTGAAATGGATTCTCATATCTCTACTATTATAATGCAGCTTGAAAACGGCTCAAAAATTAGTCGTCCAAACCGTATGTCCTAATATATAACAAATCCTAAAATATATTCAATATTCAAATTATATTTGAACTAAGTATATGCATTATCTAACTAGACAATATCCAAAATTCTAAAAACATATCTATAACAAATCCTAATTAAAATACATTCAAATCATGATTTTATTTTTTATCTAATTTTCCAACAACATCATTGATTTTTTGTATGTGAGGCATGTGAACGTGACTAGTTCTGTTTAAACGTTCTCGAGCCGAGCGTCACAAAACAACGAACATTGATGCATATGGATTTAAGAAAATGAAGGAAAAGGGCTCTCAAGAAAAGGCGATGTCTTTTAAGGAGATAGAGGTTCTACTTGCATCGAACTACCTAATATTACTGCGAAATCAAAGAAATGGTAGGGGAAGGGAAGGTGTGAGAAGCCCAGAGACAGGGCCACAAGACTTCGGGCTTGGGCAACCCCCCTCCATAGGGTAACCACCAGACCATTTGGTTTCCTTGGGACCCTCTCAGTCTAAATCCAACTTAAAACTGTATCTTTTCAATATGAGTGAAGGGCAACCAAAATTAGTTCCTGCTAAGGCAATCCAACTTCCCGGGCCGGCCCTGCCCAGAGAATGGCCAAGCTATCAAAACCTCCTGGCCTCAATTGCTTTAATTGACTGCCACATTTAGAATTCACAATGCAAGCTAAAAGTCTTAGATATATTTTGCCGATTAAGTGCAAGTACATCTCAATTTAACTACGAAAAAAAAGGTTCAAATTACCATAATTGTCGTCATCCAAGTCTTTTAATATATATATATATATATATATATATATATATATATATATATATATATATATATATATATATATATATATATGCAACAGATGAGCTTTTGGAACTCTCTTCTCCTCTAGTCCTCGGTTTTAGGGATTTTTTGGGTTTTGTATACTTGTATAGGCATCGGCATTTTGGGCCTAGTGGTATACTTGTACAGGCTTCGGCTTTTTGAGCCTCACTGAATAAAATGGGGGTGTTCTGAATATATCACTGAATAAAATGGGGGTGTTCTGAATATATATATATATATATATATATATATATATATATATATATGTGACCTCTAGCCTAGTGGTTAAGAGAGATGCATGTGGCCCGAGTGGTCAGGAGTTCGAATCCCAGTGGGAGCGATTCCAAAAACAATTTACCTGATTCCAAATATATATATATATATATATATATATATATATATATATACACACACTCTGCTAGGTTGCCCGCGATTTGTGACCGCCGGCCGACGTGGCGGCCTTCCATGGCCCCGTGGTCCTGGTGGGGCCCGGTGAGAGCAGAGGGGAGGGGCAATGGTCGGCTGTCACGTCGGCCGGCGGTCACGCCCGCGGTCACAAACGGCGGACAAAATATCATTTTCGTAACGTAAATTGACCTATGTATATAGGAATCTTACAGTCCAGATGTCGGCGGGGACGAGGATGATGATGGAGATGGAGCAGAACCAGGCGTAGCCGACGGTGAGGACGACGTACTTTGGCACGTGGGGGCCCGCGAAGTACCGGAGCGTCACCGTCACCATCCCCAGCGTCAGCGGCAGCGACATCAAGTAGAACACCCACATCCTTCCTTCCTCTCTCTCTCTCTCTCTCTCTCTCTCTCTCTCTCTCTCTAGAATTCTTTATTTATTTTCTCTCTCTATAATTTTTTTTTCCTCTGTTGATGTGTTTG
The DNA here is from genome assembly GCA_029216955.1 of Iris pallida. Lineage (NCBI taxonomy): Eukaryota > Viridiplantae > Streptophyta > Magnoliopsida > Asparagales > Iridaceae > Iris > Iris pallida. Next base: position 4,880,342 of record JANAVB010028398.1, read on the forward strand.
GAATTGCAGTGGCGGTCGCCTCCTCCTTCCCTCGGAGGCGGATCGGGTCGGAGAAGCTTGGATCCGAATCGGAGAGGGAAGGGGAGGAGAGGAGAGGGAAGAGAGGAAAGAGGAGGAGAGGGTGGGAAATTACGAAAACAAATATTGATGTTGACGAGGGGTTAGTTGTCTAGTTGTATTCTCGGGATATTTACATCTTAGCCCCTCGGTGTTTTGTGTTATTGAAATGCTGGTAGAATGATGTGTTATTATATAATTTACATATTTCAAACATACTCTTAATTATGGGGGTGAGCATTATTCGAGATTCCGTTCGGTTTTGGATTTCGATTGCAGTCCAAAATTAAAAACAGAATGTGACATGTACAGTTATACAAATACCATCAATTCTGTGCATATGTTATAACTAAAAGGTGTATATTTTGAAAAAAATAATTTTATTTATGTGTTTTGAAAATCAAACTTTGGTAATTTAACTATTCTAATTTTGGACGCAAATATAATAAATATGTGTATAAAATTGTAGTTTCACCATGATTTCAACTTTGTATCATATCCATTGCATAATATAAATAGTTCAACCGAACAAACCGAATAACTGAATCATTATTGGATTCGATTTCGATTTTGGCTAATTTCAGTTCAATTTCGGTCTAGAATTTTGGTTTATTCGGTTTGACTTTTTTCGGTTCGATTGGAACCGAATAAGCTGAGCGCTCACCCGGACTTAATTAGTTGAATATTAGATTGGAAGATTAAACACAAAACAATATTTATGCACATTTTTAAACAATTAATACCTATAAGAATATAGTAAAATTTATATGCTTACTAATTTTGCTATATATATGAAACAAATGTATATACCCGTAAGTTATTCATTATTTATAGTAAAATCACTACATGAGTGGACTTGAAAATAATGAAGAAACTCAATTCATTGTCACATATTAAGCAACGATAATTTTAACGGGAAGCATTACTCTTAATCACATAGATATCGACTCGGATTAAACACCCAAATATATATATATATATATATATATATATATATATATATATATATATATATATATATATATATATATATATATATATATATTAATTCACGTTAACCGTGGTGGCTAGTCATACTCTATTTCTTGTTTTTTCGTTTTCAATAAAGACATTAGCCATTACGGTTAACGTGGATTAAAATATATATATATATATATATATATATATATATATATATATGTGTGTGTGTGTGTGTGTGTGTGTGTGTGTGTGTGTGTGTGTGATTTAAATTTGTTATTGTCTTCCTCCGCCTTTTTAATTATGAAAGATCTTGCTGGTTCTTCTTTCGGATAATTAGTTATTTATTGTGTTTTAAAATTTTGAAATGAGTAAAGTTTGTCTGGAGAACTTTTTTAGCAATAAAAGTTTGTAAAAAGTAGTGTAAATGCAAAATGGGTCAACATGCAATAAGATAATTTCTCGGGGGTGTTCATTGCAGTAGACATAATAAACGGTGCGTCCTGTTGTCTTGAGCGAAATAAACGGTCATAGAAGCAACTGGATTTTGGAAGGATAGTAAAGTAAAAGTACATAGCCTTAGACCTGTCTAATAACGAAGCTCTATTAGCTGATCTTATATATAATATCAAAAGTTTGCCTCATAGGTAGATGTAACCAAAAATAATGTCAACAAAAAAATTCTAAATATATACTGATAAATTATAAATAGGGGTTGAACATGAAACTCTAAATTAGTATTATTTTTGTTCGGAGGAAAATTTGCATCCAAAGAAACATGCAATTTCAGTCACACGTCATTTAAAATGAATAGTTAGAATTTCAATGTATACCAAATTTACATGCATGTATCATTGTATGTTAAATTTGACATGTATGCTAATTAATAGTAGGTTGTATTAATTAGTGAAATATTTAATAGGACACGAATATTAATTAATACAAATCACTCTATCAATTCTGAACCATTCATTTCAAATTCTGAAACATTTATTTCAAATGACGTGCGGCTGAGACAACATATATTTTAGATATCAAATTCTATGTGTCAACTAAACAATTCTATAATAAAGTCAACCTATTGTTGTTATGATTTCTTGCGAAAGTTGATTACAACTCACGACACTATTTCTGAATTGTTGTCATGAGAAACAATACTAACTGGATTTAACAATGCAAAGTACCCCTCAGGCAGGTCCCTTTTGGTTACCAACCAAACTTCTGTAAGGGACTATTTGGATGTTTGTAGTGTTGCAAACGAAATGCGAAAATCGTTCCCTCAAATCAAGAAGTTGAGAACAAAACAAAAACACAAAAAATCAAATTGTCAATAATCACAAAAGAACCAAATGCAAACACAAGCAATTTAAACGAGAAATTCTTGCAAAAAAAAAAATTTATTGGACTATCGGAGTCCAATCCTGAAAAGTCACCGCTTGGCCTCGTTTGGTTCGCGGAATGGAAGGGAAAGGAAATAAATTCCTTGGCATTTCCTTTCCTTTGGAAAAATTACAATTTCCATTGATTTTCCTTTTCGATGTTTGGAAATGCCGAAAAATTTGGAAAGGAAAGTGAATACTTTCAATGTGGGAAAGTGATTCCTTGCTTTGATAGATGGAATCAATTTTCCCCCTAATTTTTCTTCCATTGGAAATTTCTTTCATTTCCTCCTCAATTCCTTTGGCACCCAAACATAGGAAAATAATCACTTTCCTTCCAACCTGTGACTCTTTGGTTCAGCTCGTCGCTAAGGACTCAGATATCGGCTACCCTTTTAACATGAGGTCTTTTTTACCCCAGGGTGCTCTTAATCTCTCCCAGGCCGAGTGGTTCCGGGCGCCCCCAGATTCCACCCGAGAGACAAATTTTACTCGTAAACGAGTTGTCCGAGACCATATGCATGCTCTAGCAGTTCTATCAGATGAGACAGATTTTATCAGAGCTTTCAGATATACGACACGTTTATTTTGTGCCTTAGCAGATATACGACATATTTTTTTCATGCCTTTGCAGATATACGACATGTTCTTTTCATGCCTTTGCAGATATACGACACGTTCATTTCGTACCTTTTTTTTATTCATGTTAACATGTACAAGTCCGTCTGTACATGTCTACAAATCTCAAGCATACTTAGCAACAAGCATATGATCAAGCATTTAATTCGGTTCATTTGTCTTCTCTTATTTTATCAAGCATGACAAGCATCATATCATTTCTTATTAGCAGGCAACAAGTCTTCTTCTTAGCATGTAGATTATTTCTTTTCTTATTCGTAGCATAGCGACATGTGAAATCTCTTATAAGCATACATACTGATTAGCGTCTTGTTATTAGCATGACAAGGTTCTCTTGATCAAGGCAACATTCATTTCTTAGCAAGGTAACATGTGAATTCTCTTAAAGCATACTCAATGATTTACCATCTTGTTATTAATAATCACTACCAAAATACGCTCATTTAGCGACGGAGGTTTAGCGACGGAATTATTCCGTCGGTATTAGCGACGGTTTCGTGGCCGCTCAGCGACTGATTACCGACCACAAACATTTGCCATTTTTATTTTAATTTTAGGGGCAGGAAAGGTCGCACATCCGTCGCTAGTGTGTCGGTGTTATAGCGACGGATCATCGGTCGTCGCCACGTAGTCGTTTATTTGGCAGGAATTGTGTATATAATTGGCGGGACATATCTTCGACTACGTAGCGACGGATATTCAGTCGGATAATCAATAAATACCGACTGCCTGGCGACGGATTAGTCACAGTCGCAATTCCGTCGCTAAATGAGCGTTCCAGACTTAAATGAAAAGGCGGGGGGAACTTTTGGCATTCCCCCCAAATTCAATCTCTCTCCTCTCTCTCTCTCTCTCTCTCTCTCTCTCTCTGTCTCTCTCTCTCTCTCGCGGCTTCGTGAACGGCGACGGCATCCTCTCCTCTCTCTCTCGCGAAGGTAATCTCCTCTCTCTCTCTCTCTGTGTGTCACGGTGTCGACGTAGGGGCAGCGGGGGCGGCGGGCTTGGGGACATTCAGGCTTGGGGCGGGGGCGTCGGGGGCTGGGCGGCTGGCTTGGGGCGGGGGCGTCGGGGGCTGGACGGCTGGCTTGGGACGGGGGCGGCGGGCTTGGGGACATTCGGGCTTGGGGCGGGGGCGTCGGGGGCTGGGCGGCTGGCTTGGGGCGGGGGCGTCGGGGGCTGGACGGCTGGCTTGGGGCGGGGGCGTCGGGGGCTGGGCGGCTGGCTTGGGACGGGGGCGTCGGGGCCTGGGCGGCGGGCTTGGGGCGGGGGCGTCGGAGGCTGGGCGGCGGGCTTGGGGCGGCGGGCTTTGGTCGGAGGCGACGGGGGGCTTTGCTTATCAAATTCATCTAATTTATATATTGGCTAAATAATGTGTTATCCATATTGGGTGTTATCCATTAGTTTGGTGGTGTTTGGATTAGTAAATGTGAATATGGCATTTGGGTTCATGGTGTATATGTTCACTGTGTCAAGGACAGTGCGAGTTCTTCATCTGCATAAGTCAGTGTTTGGGTTCATGGTCTATACATCTAACTGTGATATACATATATATATGTGCCTATTATAATTAGCATGCAGGACGGCTTGGGATGTAATGTGTGATTGTAGACATGGTAGGAATTATAGGTAATTAACGCTAGTGTGACTAGACTAAGGTAGTGCTTGCTAGATAATAAGGACATGTAGGCCTCAAAAATGAAAGTCACGCTGAGTTGATCAAGACAGAGTCAAAAGTCACGCTCAGTTGATCCAGACAATATAAACAAATCACGCTGGAAGACAGCTCATCATTTGCCAAAGAGTAATTATGAATGACAACACGACAGTCGAAGAATATCTCTTCGTATGCCACGTATACACAGAATTCGAGAGATCATCGCCGTCTATCGCGTGATTTTCGAAATCTTCTTCAGCAAGACTCAGCCTTCGTCGAGTTGGCATACCAAAAGGGTTTCTTGTCATTTAATGCGACTGACAAAGCAATCACTGTCAGAGATTTTGTGTCAGTCGAGACACGCCGAATCAAGACAGCTGACAGTTCTATCTCAAGTCTGCGTGTATTTGTGATCTTCATCTCAAGTTTGCGTGGATTCTGAAGTTTTCTTCCTCAAGTTTGCGTGGATTTTGAAGTTCTTTGCCTCGAGGTCTGCGTGGATTCTGAAGCTTCCTGCCCCAAGTTTGCATGGATTTTGAAGCTTTCTACACCGAGTTCGCGTGGATTTCGTCTTCAACAAGTCTGCGTGGATTTCATCAAATTGGAGTACATGGCAGCCATGCCACTGATCTCTCGCCTGCGTGTCCTGTAACTTGCACACGACTCATGCATGATTGCCATGTGTTCAACAGTTACAGGCCACGTCCAGTAACTGCTCACAGCCTTGTGTATGTTAAATCCTGCGTGATTTTTAACTAGGCATAGGCTGTGAAGACAGTTATCTTTTCAGTTATTATTTTTGACTCTATAAATAGAGTTCTTTTTCTCATTCATTGTACAGATACATTGATATCTACTGTCAAAATTTTGAGAGCTTTTCTTCTTCGTATAGTCCAAGGGATAAAGCGATCGTCTTCTAGATCGGATTCCCACAGTTGTAATTTTCCCAGAAACACAACAAATAAAGAGAATTTCTTTATGGAAAACAAATTGGCGACTCTGCTGGAGAAAACCATCTCCTCTTCTGAGATGGTAACAACTCAATGCGACACTTCGTCAATCGGCTCGACGAAGAAGGTGATGACGATCAAATTCGATCAACTCGCATATGAAGAAATACAGCGGGCTAAGGGTGGCAAGCCCACTCCAGCCTCCATTATCACTGCCAAGTCGAAGGGACACTCTATCTATGTCCCTAAGAATCAGTTGGCAGCCAATGGTGAAGTCTCTGCCACAGTGTCTGCTCCTAACACTGGCAAGAACTCTACTACAAGCACGCACACTCTTGTGCGCTCGAAGATGACAGCAATCAAAGATCACGCTAACAGTACTGGCTCCTTAGCCAAATCTGTTCCAGTGTGTGTCTCCAAAGTTGAAAGTCACGCTGACAGTACTGGCTCCTTAGCCAAATCTGTTCCAGCGTGCAATTTCAACCTCAAAAGTCACGCTGACAGTACTGGCTCCTTAGCCAAATCTGTTCCAGCGTGCAATTTCAACCTCAAAAGTCACGCTGACAGTACTAGCTCCTTAGCCAAATCTGTTCCAGTGTGCAATTTCAACCTCAAAAGTCACGCTGACAGTACTGGCTCCTTAGCCAAATCTGTTCCAGCGTGCAATTTTAACCTCAAAAGTCACGCTGACAGTACTGGCTCCTTAGCCAAATCTGTTCCAGCGTGCGAATTCAACCCTAAAAGTCACGCTGACAGTACTGGTTCCTTAGCCAAATCTGTTCCAGCGTGTAATTCTAAAATTAAAAGTCACGCTAACAGTACTGGTTCCTTAGCCAAATCTGTTTCAGCGTGTATTTCATCAGAGAAGAATAACTCCTTAGTTATCTCTTCTTCTTTACCGAGTTCTACTAGAACTGGGGGTGGTCTTCCACACAAAGTTCCTTCGAAAAGGAATAACTCTTTAGTTGTTTCTTCTGCTCCTGTAGTTTTTACTTCAGGAACAGCTTTGACTGATACTTTTGTTAGTCAAAGGAAAGGAGATGGTCTTTTGACTACTCTTCCTTCTAGACATTCTATGTCTCAAAATCTGATTAAGTCTAAGAAGAAATATTCCTTAATATCTTCTCCTATGACTTCTTCAAATTGGGCACAGAATCTGTCCATTAAAGAGGGTCTGTTACCAACTCCTAATCAAAGGAGTGGTTCAACTCTTCCTTCTCTGCAAATATCCAGATCAATGGAGGGAAAACTCCATGTTTCCAAAATTAATGTGTTACCTTCCACTGATTTAAGAACAAAACTCAGCACTTCTGGTGTTAAGAAACCATACCAATTGGATATGAAGATAAAAGATCCAGATGCAGAGTATACAAGAAATTATGTGGCTCACATTAATCACTCTTTGTATAATCAAGAGCCATTAAGACCCAAGAACAAGTATACTCCTCAATCTTTACAAACAGATTTACGGGAATATCTTCAACAGAAGAGAAGGAGTAATTCTATGTCAAAGGAACATGCTGAATGTGACTTCTATCCAAGAGTCATAATTCAGTTCAGATGTCAATCAATGGTTCAAGACCATGGTGATCATGAATGTGACTTCCAGCCAAGAGCCACAATACAATGCAGATGTCAAACTAAACGACAGTCTGTCTTCAATAGGATTCAGTATGAACCTATGCCTGATGAAGATGAGCCTTTGTTTGCCTCTGTCAACATGACTTCTCGGGACACCGGGGGTAGAGTTGATAGTCCAGATGGAGTATATAGAAACACCAGAGCAAGAGTCCTGGCTTCTAGTCAAAGAAATTTGATCCCTGAAATTGATTCTGAATTCCTTGGAGAATCTAACTTCCCACCTCTTCCTACTGGGGGTAGTTCTCCTATAATTGACTTTGATGCACGAAGCAATGATTCAGAGCATACAACATCTACCAGTTCATCAATAATTCCTCGTACAGTCACAACTTATATGGTTGATGGGAATACTGATGAACCTTCTTCTTCTTTGACTCCTCAAGATCAAAGAATTACTTCTTTAGAACAACAAATGAAGTCTATGGCTGATACTATGTATGAACTCATGGCAACACAGATGCAAAATCGACAGACTGTACCAGATGCCATACCAACTGACACTGATATGAGTCCAGTACAAGTTCCTCCAGCAGTACAATCTAATACTCCTGGACCAGCTCAACCAAATCCTAGTCTCTCTGGAGCTGGGGGTAGTGCTTACAATGCTGTTCCTCCTCCCAACTATTCTCTACAAGCCACAACTCCACAATCTTCGAGAGTTGTCTCTGAAGAATTGAAGAATCTCAAAACTCAATTCGAGGCATTCAAACAGAAGGATGGTTTACAAAGGTTAGGCATCAAGCAGCCTTATCCGATAGAATGGAAGCAAGTATCATATCCTCCTAAATACAAGCCTCCTACTATCTCATTCTATGATGGAACCACTTTTCCAAGTCAGTTTATTAATCACTTTGAAGTGATGACTGATCAACTGCAACCAAGTGATGCCCTCCTTACTCGGGTATTTATTGGATGTCTCAAGGGAACGGCTTATGAATGGTATAGGAGTCTCCCAGATGGGAGCATTACCTCATTTGCTGGTTTCAAACAGATGTTTCTTGAAAGGTTCTATGAAGGGCTTAATGACATGACTATGTCTGCTCTTATTAGAATCAAGCAGAAAAATAATGAATCTACAGAGGAATACATTGAACGGTTTCGAAGAGAAGCTCTGAAGATGCCTCTTGGAACTCCTGATGCTGTCACCATTGACACGTGCAAATCAAACTTGTTGCCAATCATCAGTATGTGGACAGGGTCCACTCAATTTCAAGATTGGCCTTCCTTCATAGTCAGTGCCAAAGCTGCAGAAATCAGTGCTGAAACCTTCAAAGGTTTAGGAGTGCAGATGACTCCTAAAGAAACAGGACAAGGTGCTAACAATAAAAACAATGCTCGCAAGGGAAAAGAAACTCTTGAAGTTAATCTTCAGAGCAAAGATGCATCAAATGTTCAAACTCCTGTCTCTACAACTCAACAATCAAGAACACCTCGCCCCAAAAAAGAATATTCTTTTGATGACGACGATGTCCTTGGTATCTTTGAATGTCTGCTGAAAGGTAATAAAATACAATTACCTGAGATCAAGAAACCTGATGAAGCTGGTAAAACAGATCATCCCAAATACTGCCTATATCACAGAATGCTGGGTCATACAATTCGTACATGTTATGTACTGAAAGGAAAGATCCAAGAAATGATTAAATCTGGAGCTATCTCTCTTACTCCAAAAGAGAAGACCGTCACCTCCAACGTCGTCTCTATGCAATTCGGAGATTTCCCTCCTCAACTCCTTGAAGGTGGGATCGTTCCTACACTACTAAAATAACCCAGATTAGCGACGTCAGGAGACGTCGCTAAATACAGGAAATACGTCGCTAACAATGATTTGCGACGAAATTAGCGACGAAAAACCTACGTCGCTTATAGGCAAGTCGCAGATGGCAATTTAGTCGCCAAACGTCGCTATTTGCGACGCGTAGTTAATTGTCGCTAGACGTCGCTAAATGAGCGACAGATAGCGACGTATAAGTACGTCGCCAACAATGCGACGTAAAGCGACAACTAGCGACGCTTCAAAAGTTTATAAATGATGACGAGGCATGGCATCCACGTGGCCACGTGGGCAACGTAGCGACGTATATTAGCGACGTCGAGCGACGTAACGTTGCTAGTTAGCGACGTATAGCGACGTCTGTGTGACGTCGCAGTACGTCGCAGAACGTCGCTATACGTCGCTAATATAAAATTTTTTTTTTAAATATAATTGATATTTTTGTTATGCTGTGTGTCTGTGTTTACAGTGTGTGTGAAGTGCAGTTTCGAACCATCGACAGTTTCGCTTACTGTTGTATGTTTTATCTTTGATAGAAAGAGCAACAGTTCAGGGTGCACTTCTCAGAGCTTCCTCTTCACGTCCTTCACCTTCTCGGGAATCTTTACGACGTCCGAGAAAGTGAAGGACGTGAAAATGAAGCTCTCAGAAGTGCACCCTGAACTGTTGCTATTTCTATCCAAGATAAAACATACAACAGTAATCGAAACTGTCGATGGTTCCGAACACTATATTTCACATTCACTGTAAACACAGACACACATCATAACAAAAATACACAATATATTTTTTTTAAATTTCGGCAGCATCTCCTTTGTATATCAGATCATCGCTTATAACCCAGCGTAGGTATATTTGTCATCCCGTCGCAGATATCACAAAGTAAATATCACAATAAAAATAGGAGACAGTGCAAAGTAAATATCACAGACACACATCCTCACAAACATCCAATAGAGTCAAATAAAAATGAAAAATGATAAAAAGTCTCCCACCAAGTGTATAAACAACAGTGTATGAATAAACAATTTGCCCATAGGGCCAATACATACAAGTCATAAAAAAACTAATAAAATCACTGCGGACCCCTGCCGCGCAACTGGGATAGAATGTAGTCATACTGCTCCTGGGTGAGCTGTACCGTAGGGACAGTAGGAGGCAGTACAATGTCTGGAGTCGGCGCCGGAGGCAGTGCAGTATCTGGAGTCGGCGCCATCGATGGACCCGGAGGACGTACCTACTCCAGCTCTCGCAGTCGCTCACCATGCGCAGCAAGGGTACTCACCACCTTCTCAGTATACTGAGCGAGTGAGAGAGAAAGGCTCCTCTGCGATCCGTCCAGCTCGACCTGTCTACGCTCCGTGCGCTGCATAGACTCGGTGAGCGTCTGCAAGTTGGCAGCTGCAGCCTGATGCAGACTCATCAGCTCCTGTATACTGCGCTCGATCGCATCAAATCGTCCGGTGACGATCGGAGGGTCGGATCGTCGCTCGACCGTATCAGAAATCTGCTGCTGCAACTCGTGACGTAGCTCCTCGATCTGACGACGAACATCCTCAGTTCGTGACGACGCCTGCATAGCCGGAGACTGCGCACCGACAGAGGGGGCCCGGGATGACTCCGAAGCCAAATACGTGCCGTAGGATCCCGTACCGTAGTACGTACCCTTCTGAAGACTGCCAACGGCGGTCATCCAGAGCTCGTCCGGCGATGGCTCTGCAGGCGGCTGGGAGGAAGTACCAGCCCCTCCCTCTGTTTGCGCACTAGCAGCAGCAGCAGCATCAGCCGCCTCCTTCTGTAGCCGAACAAACTCGGCCTAGAACATGTTTGCTAACGTGTAAGTGTTTACTAAAGTCTATATTGATATCTATTTTCCTGTTTTCTAAATTATAGTCAGTTAATATTAGTTGAATAGAACGTACATATGCCTGCGTCGCCCTCTCGTCAATGAAGTCCCCAGCCCTCCGATGGGTGACCAGGAAGACGGTCACCATGTTCGGGTCCTCACCCTTCTTTACCTGTTAAAATATATTATCTATTATTAGTATTAAACATTATATCGAACTATATATAAATTAATGTCCGTCATAGGAAACGTACCAGACGACGAAAATGCTCCATCATCGAAATGGAGCCGCCACACCACTTACCGGCGCTCGACCGCGCCACCTTGGCCTTCTCAGACCGCTCCTGGTACTGGCGCTCGCTGAATCTAGCCTTCATCGCAGTCCACTGCTCTGGCATAATCCAACCCTGGATCGGACGTCCGGCGCGATCACGACGCTTCTGGTCGTTGATCGCATCACGGATGAGCTTGGCTATGACGGCAGAAAATTAGCCCTCGATCCTCGCCGCCCGGTGTGGTGGATAGAAATAGGTCCTCTACAAGAAGTAAAATACAAAAGTTGTATAATATACACAAATGATTATTAAAATTTAAAAATAAACAAATTTTTTACCTTGAAGTGGGCGAACCAAAAGGCCTTCCTATCTGCGGGAGCATCTGAGTAGTTGAGCCAAGGCCCACCATAGTTCTGCCTCACAAATATCCCCAGCTGTCTCTGTACTGCAGAAGGCCGATATCTATACAATAATAATTTTTCATGAATATATATGTACATATAATCATTTGAGAAATATATAATAATTAATTAACTTACTTCATAGGCCCGTCCGTCCAAATCTCCATACGCGTCTCGCCCGGGGGAGCGCATGGAGGGTCGCTCTCACCTCCTGCCTGGGCAGGATCAGTCTGATCGCCGTCCTCCATATGATCGGCGTGGGCTCCCTCCATAGAGCCGTCGACAGTAGGAATGCTGGACGGGGGATCAGGGATGCTGGACGCGGGATCAGGAAGGCTGGACGACGAGGGAGGAGTCGCCAACCTGCTAGAACTGTCCTGTCCCGGTAATGGATTGGGAACAGGAAGGCTGGACGACGAGGAAGGAGTCGCCAACCTGCTAGAACTGCCCTGTCCCGGTAATGGACCGAGAACAGAACGGTACACTGGCGTACTCGGAGATGAGGATGAGGGTACGAAACTGCCCTCTCCATCCCCAGCCCGAGGCTGACGGGACTGCCTAATATATAATCCTCCGTGTCGTCCAGATGGTCTAGTCATACCTGACAATAAAACATATGACAATAAAACAAAAAACATATTTATATGATAGACATCACAGATTTTTGAAAAATATCATAGTCAAAAAGTGTCACTGAAGTGTCAATAAAAGTGTCAATAAAGTGTCACTGAAGTGTCATAGATTTATATGATAGAAGTGTCACTAAAGTGTCAAATATGATTATAAAACAAACATACAGATTTAATCCTCTTCTGAAAATTCTTCTAGTTCATTTAGCTCATCTACTTCTTCTTCTTCTTCTTCTTCTTCTTCTTCTTCTTCTTCTTCTTCTTCTTCTTCTTCTTCTTCTTTCTCCTCTACATCTTCACTTTCATCTGCATCTTTCTCTTCAGATAATTCTACTTCTTCTACACAATTAGATGTGTAATAGAAAACTTCCGTCGTATCCACTTCTATAATATTTGTTACAAGAGGTAGTTCATCCTGTTGATAAGCTATATCGTCAACCTCAAAGGTATTTCTAGCTTTGGTCTTGCATACTGCCCACCAGTCCGACCTTGTTGTTCTTCGTTTAGGATAACTTGTGAAGTACACGAGCTGAGCCTGACTTGATAGGACAAATGGTTCATAGGCTTGATATCGACGCCGATAGTTTATATCAACAAGACCGTGCTTGTCTACTTTCCAACCTTGACCTTCAATCGGATCGAACCAATCACACCTGAATAACACAATCTTAGCAGGCTCTATTCCATAACTATATGTCAGCTCCACAATCTTCCGTAACACGCCATAGAAATCGTTGCCCGCATCAACATCTTTGTAGTTCGAAGATCTGATACACAAACAGCTGTTTTTGGTGGAATCGAGATCCACAAAGTTGTCTCTGATCGGGCAAGTTGTTGACTTGAACCTAAACCCATTAACACAGTAGCTTGGCCATATTTTTGTAGCATAAATTGGTCCCTTGGCTAGCGTTCTAATAGACTCATTCTCAAGTCTTGCGTATGGACGATCGACCTAAATACCACGAAAGAAGCAATTAAGCTCATTCTCAATTAAGTGCATATACAAAAAGGTAATTACAGAGTTCTCAAGTCTTACATATGCACTCAACCATGATGGAAAATAACGCCTCATTTCTTGTTCTAGTTCTTCTTCTGTTATGTGTGGCCTACCCGACCTCACATCATCATTAAATATGCTGAAAACAATATCGTTCAATTAATGTAATAGTATAATAATTAACACTATTAAAATAATATAGACGTATTAATTACTTACCCCTCCAGTTTCTCTACTTCCTCCTCGTCGTAGTTTCGTCGCAGTTGAGTAATACATACACCTGAGCAGCCCTTAGCTCATCATCGTTCAGATATCTCTTTTTCATCTTACCCGATGGCTTTCCTGGAGCATTGAATACCTTCAGTATTGTATCATTACTTTCATGATCTCCCTCGTCGTTTCTGGAAGCTCTCGTTCTATTAGTTGCAACATGAGGCTTGAAATACATCGAACAAAAGTTTGTAATCTCCTCGAGAACATAGGCTTCACAAATAGAACCCTCGACCCGTGCCTTATTTTTCACCTTTCTTTTTAGGTGATTCAAATGTCGCTCGAACGGGTACATCCATCGATATTCGACGGGTCCACCAACACGTGCCTCATAGGATAGATGAATCGGCAAATGCTCCATAGAGTCGAAGAATCCAGGAGGAAACACCCTCTCTAGCTTGCATAGTGTTACCGCAATGTCCTTCTCTTGCTTTTCTAGACGATCAACGAGCAATTTCTTAGAACAAAGATCCCTGAAGAATATGCTAAGCTCCGTCAATGGATCCCAAACTGCCTGCAGTAAGAATTCCCGAAATGCAATCGGAATTAACCTCTCCATGAATACGTGACAATCGTGGCTCTTCATACCCGTCAATTTGTTTTCCTTCGGATCAACACATCTTCTCAGATTTGACACATATCCGTCTGGAAATTTTAGGCCCTGGATCCACCGACAAAGTCTCACTTTATCCTCCTTGTCCAGCGAAAAAATTGACTTCGGAAGGAACTGTTTTCCATTCTGCTGTATCAAATGCAACGCAGGACGTTTGCATATTTCTTTTAAGTCCAACCTGGCCTTGGGATTGTCTTTCGTTTTTCCCTTTACGTCCATCACAGTATTAATTATGTTATCAATCACATTCTTCTCAATATGCATGACATCAAGATTATGTCTGATCAGATTGGTACTCCAGTATGGCAGATCCCAGAATATGCTCCTCTTTGTCCAGTTATGAACTCTACCAAATCCATCACACTTGTACCCAGTTGTAGGATCTTCGATAGCACTTGGAAAATCTTTAACCTCCTCCCATATCGTGTCTCCGCACCACCTTGGCGGTGGATTACCCTTCTCTACAACGCCGGCACGGAAAGCATTCCTGTTCCTTCTGAACGGATGATCTTTTGGTAAAAATTGCCGATGACAATCAAAGAAGCACGGCTTTCCGCCGTGTTTCAAGCGGAAAGCCTTACTACGGTCCATGCAATACGGACATGAAAGACGGCCATGAGTGCTCCATCCAGATAACATTCCATAGGCCGGAAAGTCGTTGATGGTCCACATAAGGGTTGCCTTCATCTGAAAATTCTGCTTTCTGGAAACATCGTACGTGTTAGCGCCTACTTCCCATAACTGATTCAACTCATCTATCAAAGGCTGTAAGTACACGTCAATGTTCCTCTTGGGATTGTTCAGACCAGAAATTATAACGGTTAGAAACATGTACTGAGTCTTCATGCACATCCAAGGCGGTAGGTTATACGGAGTAACAATCACAGGCCAGCACGAATACTGGGATCCCGAAAGACCAAAAGGAGTAAAACCGTCAGAAGATAGTCCCAACCTGACATTTCGCGGAGTAACAATCACAGGCCAGCACGAATACTTCAATCTGTTCTCGCATGTGCCAACTCATATTTTTGGCCGTCTCTTTCACCATAAATAATCTTTGCAATCGCGGCGTTAAAGGCAAGTAGTGCATTGAATCGGTCGGTCTTCTTGCACCGGTAGACCTTCCTGTACTAGTTGTCTTATAGCGATCAGCACCACAAAATCTGCACACATCTGCGTCCTTGTCGTCTTTGTAGTACAGCATGCACCCATTGCGACAGGAATCGATTTTCTCGTATCCCATCCAGAGCGATCTCACCATCCTCTTAGACCGGTAGAAGTCTTTAGGCAACTTAGCACCCGCCGGCAAGATCTCTATAATCAACTCCAACACTCGGTTGTAGCATTCTTGCGACATGTTAAAATCTGACTTAATGCTCAACAGTCTTGTAACCACCTCCAACGGTGAATGATCCTCACAACCAGGATACAATGGAGTCCTTGCATTCTCCAGCAACTCCATGAACTGTGCAGCATCGGCGTTCGGTGCCTCCTCAGGTGCATCATGAACGAAACTAGGCCCCGCAGCGTCGAAAACCATGTTCACGCACCCGTCGTCGTATGCATGATTATCTGAAACAAAATTAGGTCCCGCATGCATATACGGCTCAACGTAAGGCTCTGGCTCTGATGCTAAAGACACAAGTTCTCCGTGTGCGGTCCACTGATAGTAATTAGGCGTGAAACCCCTCGAGTACAAATGATATGTCACTTCCACTTCTGGATAATATTTCACGTCATGACATTTCACACACGGATACTTAATTTTGGTGCCGTCCATGTACTGAGGGAACGCCTTAGCAAACTGCAGGAACTGCTCTACTCCCGCTATGTATTCATCCCGCACACCACACATATCATCAGGACGACGATTGTACATCCATGAACGATTCCGCAAGTAGTAATTCATATCCATTTGAAAATAATTCTACAAAGATGGACACACATTATCCAACAGGCACAAATTCGTATATAATGTTTTATTATGGGACACACATTAGTAGCGGACAGTTACTAATAACAATGATATTGACCGATACCGATACGGTTTGGCATGTTCCGATCCGATACAGACCGATACCAAATATTGACCGATACCGACATTGGCATGTTCCGATACTATACAGACCGATACCGATACCAAATATTGACCGATACCGACATTGGCATGTTCCGATACCGATACTATACAGACCAATACCGACATTGGCATGTTCCGATACTTTACCGACATTGGACAGTTACTAATAACAATGATATTATCCAACAGGTCGATACCGATACGGTTTGGCATGTTCCGATCCGATACAGACCGATACCAAATATTGACCGATACCGACATTGGGGGTCTTTGTTCCGGTCAATTCGGCAAAACCAATCGGTAAGGGTGACTACTATTTCATATAATTTCAAAACTACTAAGAAATAACGCTGAAATACTTAAAATTATGCCTAAATGTATAAAATATATGTTTTTAAATGTAAATAATTTATTAATAATTATTTGTTTTCCGATACCAAAGTTCGATACTCCGATACGATACCGTCGATACTACCGGTATCGCCGATACCAATACTCATAGGAATAGTCCGATACCGATTCCGATACCGATATTGTGAACCTTGGGTATATATCGTCAACATTTCAGATTCTTAAAATGAATTTCAAATGGATTTCAAATGAATTTCAAATGAATTTCAAATGGTATATATCCCTACATTTTGCGAATCCCTTGAACAAAAAATAAAATTCTATAATGTGAAGTAGGCATGCACGAAAAAAATTTCTTTTCAAGCCAACAAGATTTGTAACGATCCTAACATTTGGAAAGAATTAACATCACCATTATATATCATAATAAATCACAAACATAAGCAAGGAAAGGAAGTAGTTAACATGGCATTGTCTTCCAAAGTTCAAAATGTCATGAGCCCGGTTCATGTCCCGCTCTTACTGCTACTACTACACCTACTTCGGTCCATTTGAGTCACATCTATTCTCTCCTTTCTTTCTTTTTTCTTTTTTCTTAGTACCACTTGCAATATGTGACAGAGAAATCTATCGACCAATATTAATGGCAGTAGACCAGCATTCAATGGAGACCAAGAGGAAGAGCGAGAGAAGCAACAAAATCGTACTCGATAAAGAAAAGTGGCAGACTGTACCCACCCCAACCCTCCCCTGCCTTCCCTCCCCCCTCCCCCCCTCCCCCCTCCCCTGCCCCCCTCCCCATACCCCTGCACCCACCCCAACCAAAATATACACTTCACCCCGGCCCCCCCTCCCCCTACCCCTGCACCCACCCCAACCCTCCCCTGCCCCCCCCTCCCCCCTCCCCTGCCCCCCCTCCCCATACCCCTGCACCCACCCCAACCCTCCCCTGCCTTCCCTTCTCTGCCCCCCTCCCCCTACCCCTGCACCCCCCGGGTAACCCCACCCCTCCCTCCACCCCTCGACAGTAAGACCCCCCCACCCCCTGCACCCAACCCCACCCCTCTCTCCCCCCTCGACAGAAAGACCACCCCAGCAGCTAGGGTTAGAGTTCTCGTGTCCGTGTCTGTGTCTAGATAGCTAGGGCTAGGGTTAGGGTTTACCTGAGGAGGGTGGCTTCGTCGGAGGATGGAGGCGGCGAGGAGGGTGGCTTCGTCGGAGGAGGAAGCGGCGAGGAAGGCTCCTTCGTCGGAGGAGGGAGGCTGGTCGCCGGAGGGAGGGGTCAACGGGCGAGCGGGGTCTCCGGGGGGAGAAGGGGGAGGGTCTCGTCGGAGGGAGTGGTCGCCGGAGGAGGAGGGTTCGCCAGGGGGAGAGGGGAGAGCGGGAATAAATTTTTGGGTGAAAATTTTGGGATTTCGATTAGGCCAGGAACCCTATATGAAATAAAACAGCGACGCCTACATGATATGTCGCTAAACGTCGCAAGCCAGCGACGTAAATTATACTACGTTGCTGAACGTCGCTACTCAGCGACGTACAGCGACGTGTAGCACAAGACGTCGCTATATGCAATTATCAGCGACACGTATTTCCGCCGTCGCTAATATACGTCGCTATTTAAGCATATTTTAGTAGTGCTATTCCCAAGGCAACTCTTGAAATAGTAAATATTCCTCCTCCACAGTCTGAAGGATTAGCACCAATCACTTTGGAGACTGGAGAAATTATGTGGATCCATCCTGATCTAGTGGCAGATTTTGAATCTCCTTTTTCCTCAAAAGATTTCTTCTCGAAAGTCCAAGAAGGCTGGAAAGATTAAATCATGTCATATGACTTCTCTTGGGTCTACCTCTGACACAGAGCCAAAAGAGAAAGAAGAAGCACTTGTTAGTGCTACTCGAACGGAGAAACCTTATCTAAAGGATTATTCCAAAAGTCCTGAGGATCCTCTTGATATCCCTCCAGCTGATAAAGATGCTTCTAATGTTCCTCCTGAAGAAGAATCATCCACTGAACCTGTTCCTCCCTGTAGGCCTCAAAAATGAAGTCACGCTGAGTTGATCAGAACAAGTCACGCAGAGTGATCCGAGAAGCAGCACAAAAGATACGCTAAGTTCTGCCTGTCCATCTCCTTTAGAAATCACGCAGAGACAGCTCAGCCATAAGTCAGAATCATAATGACTGACAATACAGCAGTCGAGAAACGTCTCCTCGTATGCCACGTATGCACAGAACTCGAGAGATCATCGCCGTCTTTTGTGTGATTTTCGAAATCTTCATTAGCAAGACTCACTCTTCACCAAGTTGGCGTGACTTTGGGTCTTATCTTCATTTAATACGACTGACAATATAATCAATGTCAGAGATTTTGTGTCAGACGAAGCGTGCCAAATCAAGACAGCTGGCGGTTTGCGTGGATTCTGAACCTTCTCCTTCCTCAAGTTTGCATGGATTTTTGAGTTATTCTTCTCAAAGCCTGCGTGAATTCTAAAGTATTCTTCTTCAAAGCTTGCGTGGATTTCGCCTTCAACGAGTCTGCGTCAATGAAACTGCGTAGATTTTTGCCTTCAGCAAGACAGCGTGGATTTCATTTCAACTGGAGTACGTGGCAGCCATGCCACCGATCTCTCTCTCGCGTGCCCAGTAACTTGCACATGACCCATGCACTAATGCCATGTGTCCAACAGTTACGGGCCACGTCCAGTAACTACTCACTAACCCTGCGTGTATTTAGAGTCTGCGTGACTTTTCAAATGCACCAGTGGTGAGGTAGTTATCTTTTCAGTTACTGTTTTGACTCTATAAATAGAGTTCTTTTTCTCATTCATTGTACAGATACATTGATATCTACTGTCAAAATTTTGAGAGCTTTTCTTCTTCGCATAGTCCAAGGGATAAAGCGATCGTCTTCTAGATCGGATTTCTACAGTTGTAATTTTCCCAGAAACACAACAAATAAAGAGAATTTCTTTATGGAAAACAAATTGGCGACTCTGCGGGGGAAAACCATCTCCTCTTCTGAGATGGTAACAACTCAATGCGACACTTCGTCAATCGGCTCGACGAAGAAGGTGATGATGATCAAATTCGATCAACTCGCCTATGAAGAAATACAGCGGGCTAAGGGTGGCAAGCCCACTCCAGCCTCCATTATCACTGCCAAGTCGAAGGGACACTCTATCTATGTCCCTAAGAATCAGTTGGCAGCCAATGGTGAAGTCTCTGCCACAGTGTCTGCTCCTAACACTGGCAAGAACTCTACTGCAAGCACGCACACTCTTGTGCGCTCGAAGATGACAGCAATCAAAGATCACGCTAACAGTACTGGCTCCTTAGCCAAATCTGTTCCAGCGTGCAAATTCAATTCTAAAAGTCACGCTGACAGTACTGGCTCCTTAGCCGAATCTGTTCCAGTGTGCAAATTCAACTCTAAAAGTCACGTTGACAGTACTGGCTCCTTAGCCAAATCTGTTCCAGTGTGCAAATTCAACTCTAAAAGTCACGCTGATAGTACTGGCTCCTTAGCCAAATCTATTCCAGTGTGCAATCCCACATTCAAAAGTCACGCTGACAGTACTGGCTCCTTAGCCAAATCTGTTCCAGCGTGTAATTCTAAAATCAAAAGTCACGCTAACAGCTCTGGTTCTTTAACCAAGTCTGTTTCAGCGTGTATTTCATCAGAGAAGAATAACTCCTTAGTTATCTCTTCTTCTTTACCGAGTTCTACTAGAACTGGGGGTGGTCTTCCACACAAAGTCCCTTCGAAAAGGAATAACTCTTTAGTTGTTTCTTCTGCTCCTGTAGTTTTTACTCCAGGAACAGCTTTGACTGATACTTTTGTTAGTCAAAGGAAAGGGATGGTCTTTTGACTACTCTTTCTTCTGGACATTCTATGTCTCAACATCTGAATGAGTCTAAGAAGAAACATTCCTTAATGTCTTCTTCTTTGATTTCTTCAAATTGGGCACAGAATCTGTCCATTAAAGAGGGTCTGTTACCAACTCCTAATGAAGGAAGTAGTTTAACTCTTCCTTCTCTGCAAATATCCAGATCAATGGAAGGAAAACTCCATGTTTCCAAAATTAATATGTTACCTTCCACTGATTTAAGAACAAAACTCAGCACTTCTGGTGTTAAGAAACCATACCAATTGGATATGAAGATAAAAGATCCAGATGCAGAGTATGCAAGAAATTATGTGGCTCACATTAATCACTCTTTGTATAATCAAGAGCCATCAAGACCCAAGAACAGGAAGTATACTCCTCAATCTTCACAAACAGATTTACGGAAATATCTTCAACAGAAGAGAAGGAGTAATTCTATATCAAAGGAACATGCTGAATGTGACTTCTATCCAAGAGTCATAATTCAGTGCAGATGTGAATCAACAGTTCAAGACCATGGTGATCATGAATGTGACTTCCAGCCAAGAGTCACAATGCAATACAGATGTCAAAATAAACGACAGTCTGTCTTTAATAGGATTCAGTATGAACCTATGCCTGATGAAGATGAGCCTTTGTTTGCCTCTGTCAACATGACTTCTCGGGACACCGGGGGTAGAGTTGATAGTCCAGATAGAGTATATAGAAATACCAGAGCAAGAGTCCTGGCTTCTAGTCAAAGAAATTTGATCCCTAAAATTGATTCTGAATTTCTTGGAGAATCTAACTTCCCACCTTTTCCTACTGGGGGTAATTCTCCTATAGTTGACTTTGATACACGAAGCAATGATTCAGAGCATACAACATCTACTAGTTCATCAATAATCCCTCATACAGTCACGACTTACATGGTTGATGGGAATACTGATGAACCTTCTTCTTCCCTGACTCCTCAAGATCAAAGAATTGCTTCTTTGGAACAGCAAATGAAGTCTATGACTGACACAATGAAGTCGATGTATGAACTCATGACAGCTCAGTTGCAAAATCGACAGACTGTATCAGATGCCATACCAGTTGATACTGATATAAGTCCAGTACAAGTTTCTCCAGCAGTACAATCCAATACTCCTGGACCTGCTCAACCAAATCCTAGTCTCTCTGGAGCTGGGGGTAGTGCTTACAATGCTGTTCCTCCTCCCAACTATTCTCTACAAGCCACAACTCCACAATCTTCGGGAGTTGTCTCTGAAGAATTGAAAAATCTCAAAACTCAATTCGAGGCATTCAAACAGAAGGATGGTTTACAAAGGTTAGGCATCAAGCAGCCTTATCCGATAGAATGGAAGCAAGTATCATATCCTCCTAAATACAAGCCTCCTACTATCTCATTCTATGATGGAACCACTTCTCCAAGTCAGTTTATCAATCACTTTGAAGTGATGACTGATCAACTACAACCAAGTGATGCCCTTCTTACTCGGGTATTTATTGGATGTCTCAAGGGAACGGCTTATGAATGGTATAGAAGTCTCCCAGATGGGAGTATTACCTCATTTGCTGGTTTCAAACAGATGTTTCTTGAAAGGTTCTATGAAGGGCTTAATGACATGACTATGTCTGCTCTTATTAGAATCAAGCAGAAAAATAATGAATCTACAGAGGAATACATTGAACGGTTTCGAAGAGAAGCTCTGAAGATGCCTCTTGGAACTCCTGATGCTGTCACCATTGACACGTGCAAATCAAACTTGTTGCCAATCATCAGTATGTGGACAGGGTCCACTCAATTTCAAGATTGGCCTTCCTTCATAGTCAGTGCTAAAGCTGCAGAAATCAGTGCTGAAACCTTCAAAGGTTTAGGAGTGCAGATGACTCCTAAAGAAACAGGACAAGGTGCTAACAATAAAAATAATGCTCACAAAGGAAAAGAAACTCTTGAAGTTAATCTTCAGAGCAAAGATGCATCAAATGTTCAAACTCCTGCCTCTACAACTCAACAATCAAGAACACCTCGCCCCAGAGAATAATATTCTTTTGATGACGACGATGTCCTTGGTATCTTTGAATATCTGCTGAAAGGTAATAAAATACAATTACCAGAGATCAAAAAACCTGATGAAGCTGGTAAGACAGATCATCCTAAATACTGTCCATATCACAGAATGTTGGGTCATACAATTCGTACATGTTATGTATTGAAAGGAAAGATCCAAGAAATGATTAAATCTGGAGCTATCTCTCTTACTCCAAAAGAGAAGACCGTCACCTCCAACGTCGTCTCTATGCAATTTGGAAATTTTTCTCCTCAACTCCTTGAAAGTGGGATTGTTCCTATTCCTAAGGCAACTCTTGACATAGTGAATCTTCCACCTCCACAGTCTGAAGGATTAGTGCCAATCACTTTGGAAACAGAGGAAATCATGTGGATCCATCCTGATCTAGTGGCAGATTTTGAATCGCCTTCTCCTCAAAAGATTTCTTCTCAAAAATCCAAGAAGGCTGGAAAGATCAAGTCATGTCATATGACTTCTCTTGGGTCTACCTCTGACACAGAGCCAAAAGACAAAGAAGAAGCACTTGTTAGTGCTACTCGAACGGGGAAACCTTACCTAAAGGATTATTCTAAAAATCCTGAAGATCCTACTGATATCCCTTCAGATGCTAAAGATGCTCCTAATGTTCCTCCCGAAGAAGAACCATCTACTGAACCTGTTTCTCCCAAGCCTACGGCTCTGGAGAAAGGCAAACAACAGGCTCGGTTTGATAAGCCAATCAAGAAGTCTTCTCCTCTTGGACTTCAGAAGCCTTACAACTTCGATATTTTGGCTCAGCTTGCTAATACTCCAGCTAGAATGTCCCTTTTTGAACTTCTACGTCTTTCCAAAGAGACTCGGGAGACGTTAAGTGAAGCACTTCTACAAGCTGACTCTTGTCTTGCACAATTGAAGAAGCCGGATGCGGAACCTGCCACTTGCTTACATTGCAACAGTGTACTGGAGATTATCCCAAATATCACCTTTACACAAGACGACATGTTACTGGAGGATAATCGACATGACCGACCTCTCTACTACACTGATTATATTGATACGATGAAGATAGATCGTATTCTCATTGACCCAGGGTCTGCTATAAGCATAATGCCAAAGAGTTTGTTGGATGAACTAAAAATTCCTCTTCACAAGCTCTCCAAGACGGTTACTACTATCTTGGGATTCAATCAAAGCCGAAGTGAGCCTTTGGAAAAGATTCATCTGAAGCTTCAGATAGGTGATTTCAGATCTAAAGTCACTTTCTATGTGATCGAGATCGCGGGATCCTATAATCTTCTTCTGGGGAGGCCCTTTCTTCATAAAAATAATGTGGTACCCTCTACTCTTCATCAATGTTTTAAATACATTGATAGCAATGGAAGAGTACAAAAAGAAGTTGCTGATATAAATCCCTTCCATGGGGTTGAAGCTTATTTCAATGATTCCCGAATGTACAAAGAAGAGTATACAAGGATCATACAAGCTATGGAGAAAGAAGATGCACAAAGTGAGACTTTAATAATCCCTGTTAAATGTCGAACTACTCAGCAACAATCTCCTAAACCCTCTGGAGAAGATTCTTTCATCATTCCAGTGAGTGGACGGATCTCTCCGTTACCTCAGTCTTCTACTCAGAATACACTGATCATTCCTGTCAGTGGGCGTACTACAGTTCATGTACCTTCACAAGATACTCTGCTAATTCCAGTTGGAGGGCGGACTACTCTTCCTACTCAAACTTCAAGGGAGCTCACCTCTTCTGAGCCATTTGTTATCGATCTTAATCGAAACAAAGCTTCTTCTTTTTCTCCCCCTTTAGTCATTGACTTGGCTAAAATCTCTAAGGCTCAGCCTTCTCCCAATGTAAATATTACTGCTTTTATATTTAATGAAAAGTCTCCACCTTTGCAGTACGTTGATGTGTGTAATTATGTTCATAGTTATTTACATCTGTTAGATGACTTGAACACAATAACCATAGGAGTTGTACAGACTGTTCATACAGATATATCTCTAGAACCTGTACAATCTTCATACTTTCTAGTTCCCAGCAGAAAGCTAGGAGACATTCCAATATTCTTCTACAAAGGGCCTCAAAATTCTTCTGATCTTGAAGATGATGACAAAAATGATGATACTGGAAGATTACAACTACGTCGTTATAGTCAGCAATCTAGAGACATCATCAAAAATATGGGCTATGACTTCAGGACTGGCCTTAATAATGGAAAAGGAAGAAAAATGCCTGTCCGGATTCCTCCTTTGAAATATGGAAGGACGAAATGCGGATTGGGTTATACTGCTCCTACTCCTTTCATCAACATTATCCATGAAGATCTTGAGTCTGACGAAGATAAGAGATCTGATTCTTCTAGTACCACTTCTTGGGATTCCGATACGAGTATCGGTGACTTTTATTGCAACCTTCTGTCTTCCAACATGGTTTCCATTGACCATTCTGAAGAAAGTGATGAAGACAAAGAAGAGTTTGAAATCTCACCTGAATCAGAACATTGGGCCCAAAGATTAGATAATCAATGGGAGTTCCGTTTCGAGCAAAAAGAACCTCCGACTGAAGATAAACTTGTTCAAATAGATGTTGGTGAAGAGGGGTCTTCCAAACCAATATTCATCAGTGAAAGTCTTTCAGAAACTGATAAGAAAGACATGATCAAACTCATTCGTGATTACATCGATGTCTTTGCTTGGAGTTATGAAGATATGCCAGGGCTTGATCCTCAAATTGCAACTCACAAGCTCAACATCTTGCCGAATGCTAAACCGGTCAAACAACAACAGCGAAAATTTCGTCCGGACATCATAGATGCAATTGAAGCTGAAGTCAATAAACTCATTACCTCTGGGTTTATTAGAGAGGAACAACATTCCGATTGGGTGGCTAATATTGTTCCTGTTCTTAAAAAGACTGGCAAGATCAGAGTATGCATAGACTTTCGCGATCTCAATGCGGCATGTCCTAAAGACGAATTCCCTCTACCAATCACTGATGTCATGGTTGATAATACCTGTGGATTTGAACGAATGTCATTCATGGACGGGTATTCTGGGTATAATCAGATCAAAATGTTCCCAGAAGACGAGAAGCACACTTCTTTCAGAACGCCGATTGGTACATACTGTTATACAGTTATGCCATTCAGTCTCAAGAATGCAGAAGCAACTTATCAACGAGCTATGAGCACTATATTCCGTGAACATTTGCGGAAAACAGTCGAATGCTATGTTGATGATATTGCAGTCAAAAGTCGACAAAAGGAGGATCATATCCAAGATTTGAAGACTATATTTGATCTAATGCGTAAGCATCAATTAAAGATGAACCCTACTAAGTCCTTCTTAGGCGTCTCTAGTGGTAAATTTCTCGGCTTCGTCATTACCTCTAAGGGTATACACGTGGATCCCGAGAAGATCAAAGCCATCCAAGAGATGCGTCCTCCACGCACCTTAAAAGAGCTACGAGGATTTCAAGGAAGAATCGCTTATATCAGGAGATTCATCTCTAATTTATCAGGACGCTGCAGACCATTCAACAAACTTATGAAGAAAGGTGTCTCTTTTGTCTGGAATGATGAATGTCAGAAAGCATTCGATGATATAAAACAATATCTGATGAGCCCTCCAGTATTGGTACCTCCCGTCTCAGGAATACCGTTCCTCCTCTATACTCGAGCAATGAGTCATTCATTGGGTGCATTACTCGCTCAAAAGAATCAAAATGGCCATGAACAGGCCATTTATTCTCTCAGCCGCACTATGACCGGAGCTGAACCTCGATATTCATCGGTTGAAAAAGAATGTCTAGCCTTGATGTTTGCTGTCCAAAAGACACGTCATTATATCATTGGCCAGACTATTCATGTCATCTCCAGGATCAATCCTATACGGATCATGATGAAGAAACCCAGTGTTTTGAATTCTCGATTGGCTAACTGGGGAATCCTACTTGTTCAGTATGATATGCACTATATTCCTCAGAAATCAGTCAAGGGACAAGCTTTAGCTGATTTTCTGGCTGCTCACTCAATTCCAGAAAATTCAAAACTCTATGATGAAATCCCAGATGAAGTCCTAGATTCAAATCAAATTGCTGAAGAAGATCCTACTTGGCGTCTATTCTTTGATGGAGCATCAAGAATTGGTCCTAATGGCGATATTGTTGCTGGAGTTGGAATTGTTCTTGTATCGCCAGAAGGTCTTGCCATCCAAAGAGCTTATTCTCTCGATCAGCCGTGTTCAAACAATGTAGCTGAGTACAACGCATTGCTTATTGGTCTTCAACTCGCTAAACATCTGAATATTCAACATTTGGAGGCGTATGGAGACTCTAAACTTATTGTCAATCAGATCAGGGGTACTTATGAAGTTCGCCATCAAGATCTAGTTCCTTATCATAGAGTGGCCATATCTATGGCCTCATCATTTAAGGAATTCTTCATTGAACATGTTAGGCGAGCATGCAACACAGAAGCTGATGCCCTTGCTAATCTTGCAGCGGTGCTGGCTATCCCAATCAGACGGCAACAAATGATTGTTGTTCGTAGTCGAGAATTATTTCATCTTGAAAATAACCTGACTCTAGGACTTCCAGTTGACATTGAAGAATCAACATCTCATGACGTCAACACAACAAGAGGATTTGGATTTAGTCGTAAATCGATATCATCTTCATCCGATTCCAGCATGGAATTCATCTTCAGTAACTCGACTGAAAATCAGCATACGGATAAAGATTGGAGACTTCCTTTCTTAGATCTTGTATTATATGATATTCTTCCGGATGATCCGAGTGAGGCAGCATCTATCAGACGACGATCACTCAGATTCTATTACAATCATACAACAAAGACCTTATATCGTTGAGCTTATGATGGTTTACTCCTTCGGTGCATTGCCGGTGATGAAGCCCAACAAGTTATTCGTGAAGCACATGATGGAATTTGTGGAGCGCATCAACCTGGGCCAAAACTTCAAGACCGTATTCGACGGATGGATTATTATTGGCCAACTATGGTATCAGATGCCATTGAATATGCAAGAAAATGCAAAGCTTGCCAAATCCATGCGGATTTTATACATCAACCTTCGGAATTTCTATATCCGACGGCAGCATCATGGCCCTTCGAAGCTTGGGGTATGGACATTGTCGGCCCGATCAATCCACCGTCATCTAAAGGTCATCGGTTCATTCTCGCAATAACCGATTACTTCTCCAAATGGGCCGAAGCTATTCCTTTATCTGAAGTTAAGACGTCTAATGTCATCAGCTTTATTAAGCACCATGTCATCTACAGATTTGGTGTTCTTCGACATATTGTTCATGATAACGGACCACAGTTCGTCAGCCAGAAATTTACTCGATTCTGTGACGATCACCGGATCAATAATGTTGCTTCTACCGCATATAATCCAGCAGCTAACGGATTGGCAGAAGCTTTCAACAAGACTATCATCAAACTCCTAAAGAAGTTTGTCTCCACTAACAAACGTAATTGGAGTGACAAGCTCGGGGAATGCTTGTGGGCTTATCGCACTACAGTCCGTAATGCTACTAAGTGTACACCTTTCTCTCTGGTGTACGGATCTGAGGCTGTTCTCCCATTAGAGATTCAAATTCCTTCTTTAAGGATAGCAATCGCTAATGAACTCACTGCTAAAAATAATGATCGTCTTCGACTTCAAGAATTGGAGGCTCTGGATGAAAAATGGTTATCTGCTCAACAGAATATATATTGAATTCTATCAAGCTAGAATTTCAAGGGCTTTTAACAAGAAAGTCAGAATTCGAACATTTCAGAAAGGAGAACTTGTGCTTACTGTCAGACGCCCGATGACTATGACACACATGAGTAAGGGCAAGTTTGATGCAAAATGGGAAGGTCCATTCATTGTCAATAAGATCTTTTCTAATGGGGCTTATCAACTCACTACTCTAGATGGTAAAGCCACTATGATGCCCATCAACGGCAAATTCTTGAAGAAGTACTACGTCTAATATTTCTATCAAGATTGTCCTCCCATCACTCTCCAGCTGTTTCATTGTTCTTTCCGAAGAATCATTCTGATATCTATTATCCCCAGTGGAGATAGGTATTCTACTTTGTATCGTTTTCTCAACAAATTTGATATCCAGAAAATCATGTCCACATTACCTCTGAATTTTCTATCTCAATATCATATTTATGAAAATGATATTTAGTCTTTCTGATTTTTGAGTCAAAAGATCAATGAATAAAGGCAAAAATATAAAGTGGGAAGGATATATCGTAAACAAAGTTTCCTTAAACGGAGTTTATTTGAGACAAATCCCTCAAGAAAAAAAAGTACATCATCATGGAAGATCACTGTAATCCCTTTCATATTTGGGACGAGGACCACATACATAATCAGCAAAAGAATTGAATACATCTTTTCCTGACCGCACCAAGAATTGACAGGCAGCCAGCCTCATTGCTTCTTCTTCTTTGGTTTCTCCTGGTTCGACCAGGAAGTCCAGGATATCTTTTGGCAGCTTGGGAGTAGACGAGCTTTCGCCCATTTCCTTCTTCTGCGGAGGTGGATGTTCTTTAACACCTTCAGTAGCTTCAAGGGCGACTTCAGCCTTCTTTATGTTCTCTTCAAAAGACATTGTGGATAAAATACGATCCTTCTATTCAAATATATGCTCTATTTATAGGCATATGGTTACAAGGATCGAAGGGACGTATTCTTTCCCGATATTCAGTTCATCCATTCATTTCTCACATTCATCCGACGTTTCACATGTTCATTAATACTTGACGGTTCGTCCGTTCATTTATTACATTCACTCGACAGTTCATCTGTTCATCGTTTCTTAACGGTTCATCCGTTCATAATCTTCTATCAGTTCATTAAGTGGGGATTCGTTATTTATCATGTTTTCATAACCTCTGAATCAATTCCGAATCTGCTTACTCATTTGTCATGTTTTGACCTCTGCATAGAAATCAATCTATTTTCTTTCGAGTTCCTATATCACTACACCAAAACGCATGTATTGCAACGGTCTAAATGTGTTAGAAAAATTAATTCTAACGGGTAAATTCCGTGAGTATATAGGCGTGGGTAATAATACTAACATCCTTTCTAACGGATCATGTCCGTTAGTATGCCGACTATTCTAACGGCTATAGCCGTTAGTGTTTATTTTTCTAACAGGCTTATAGCTAGTATATAGAATTGAATACTAACGGGTTCTACCCGTTAGTATATTTTAAAAAGGAAAAAAAAATAAATTTAGGATTCAATATACTAACGGAAATGGGGCGTTAGTAATACCTAAAAATGGAAAAAAAATTATAATATATACCAATAGATCACTGATAGAGGATGTATAGAACATGTCAAAAAGATACATATGGTAGACCAAAAAGGATGAATTGCATCCTGATATGAGACAATTGTAGACTTTATCTATGATAATAAAAAAATTCATTGATAGATTTCTCACATAGACCATTATTGAATACATATGTCCTTTGTACAATCAAAAAAAAAATAAAGCTCAATATATTTCAGTGCATAGATATCCAAAGTACTGTAAACATAAGCACAAACATAGAAACTTGTCTACAAAATACATTTTAGTCAAAATTATCCACATATAGAAGCCTACTAACTACTCATCACACAAGTGAAGCCCGCTCTCGACAGCACCAGCTCTCGTGCCTTCTTACTTCATCCAAGCCAGCAGCATCGTAGGGCCGGGGAAGAGCTCGTCACAGGAATCGCAAATATAATGCTGAGATAACCATTATTTCTGAGAAGAAAAAAAGAGAGGGAAAGAGACCAATAAATTAGGGTTTCATCTGATCAAAAATATCAAGAATGAATGACAGAATTCTTGTCTCAACCAGAATTTCGGTATTGCTCCCTGGCACAGATACCTACACTTTACCAATAACATCACCAGACTGAAACTTTTAAGGTATTGTAATCTGGACTTCTGATTGGTCTGGAATTCTGGTGGTCTAATTCCTATGATTTGTTTTATTTTTCTTTTCTAAAGTTATTTACCTATGAATTTTCTCAAACATCTATAATCAAATGCAGTAAAGAACTATAAAGCTACATACCCTCTTCCTAAGACTTCTGTTAGCTTCACAGAGCATTTGTTCCTGACAAGATTGGAAAAATATACAGCTTCGGTTAAAACTGGAATCGATCCATACATAAACATAACTATTCATATTTTTTATACCTTTCGTCTTTTCTCAAACATCTATAATCAAATGCAGTAAAGAACTATAAAGCTATATACCCTCTTCCTAAGACTTCTGTTAGCTTCACATAGCATTTGTTCCTGACAAGATTGGAAAAATATACAGCTTCGGTTAAAATTGGAATCGACCCATACATAAACATAAATATACAGCTTCTGTTAGCTTCATATTTTTCATACCTTTCGTTGAAGAACAAAAGGTCAACTTCTGTTAGCTTCTGTTAGCTTCATAAATATACAGCTTCTGTTAGCTTCTGTTAGGTATTCTTGATGACTACTGTGCAGAAACTAAAGAACAAAAGGTCAACTTTTACAATGTGCAGCATAGATATAATCTGTACCATGTCAACACAATAATTAAGAAATTTGTCTTAAGAAGAAAAAGGAACAAATTTTGTTTGGCAGTCAACATACATTTTCAACCAACATTTTCCTGTATTTAACCAACACAATAATTTGCCTGTATTCAACCAACACAATAATTTGCCTGTATTTAACCAACATTTTCCTGTATTCAACCAACACAATAATTTGCAACCAACATTTTCCTGTATTTAACAACCAGGCAATAGTATACAACCAACATTTTCCTCGTATCTCAGCAAATAATCAATTAACAACCAGGCATTGGAATTGCAAGAAAGAACACCAACATGCACAAATAACATGGAATTTGAAATACTACTCGAAAACACACCTGCATCAAGAGTAGGAATACATCCTTCAACGAACATACATGCTCCTCCGTTTGGCAGTCAACATACACACCAGTCAACATACTCATGTTCTCTTCAAGTTCAGCTTCTTTGGTACCAACTGGTAACTGCAAAGGATGTACAAAAAAAAGATCAACATTGAAGAGAAGAAAGCACAACAATAGAAACATCTCTTTCACTGGTATCAACTCTAAAATCTCTTTCACTGGACTATACAAGTTCATGCTCTCTTTCCACTAATGGTTATGATAAACAATGTTGTTTTCACTAATGCTACAGCTCTTAAATGTTACATCTAAGCTTAACATACAAGTTAAAAATAAGCTATGTGGGTCTGTATGCAGAGACACTATAAAAATAACTTAGATCCCCTTCAGTGTGAGAAAGGAGACTGGGATACAAGCTGTAGCATCATTTCTGGATATCTTGAAAGCAAGGAAGAAGCATAGGCAACCAAATGAAACTTGGCTGAAGCCCCTTTTTAGCTCAGACTTGTAACCCTCCAAAGAGTCTTGGTCTCAGCTGAGACTTGTAACCCTTGTAGCATTAAACTCCTGACCAAATGGCATGGAAAAAATTGCCTTAAAACATATAAAACCCCAATCAGTCTCTAAGCATCTAGCACATTATTATGATTTGAGATTATACGGTAGAAGACTGACTTGAAGCATTACAGTATGACAAGAACATACAGTACAGTCCTTTCCCAAAGTCGCATGGTATCTGAAATATGCATCTTACATCAAGATAAAAGAAAATGGAAGAAATAAAAGAATATGACAGTTGATTTAACATTTTGACCAACAAAATTCAAACTACAGCAAATTAACCCCTCCTACTTTAAGTCTTTACACGATCCCACAAGACATGCAACTAAATTAATATAACCATAATTCCTAGAAGAAACATGTACACAACTGCATTTCTTTCAATAATTATGGAAATATAAAATAATGCAACAGGAAACATGATTGTTACTTGTCAAACTGATCTGATGCAATGTCTGGTAGGACTTAGAAAAGTAGAGTTAGGATAAGTTCTGTTTAGGTTTGGGTTAAGGTTATGATAAAGCTAAATTGGCTGATGGGCCTTTGGATATGGGCTTGACATCATTTAGGGGAATTAACGTAAAATTATCCATTTAGTTCTAACTAAAAATTTGAATTACACATTTAATATTCTACTAATTATTCTTGTATAACATTCAATATTCTACTAATGATTCAATAATGTTGAATAACATTCACTAAAAATTAATGAGAACTACATAAATAATACACAAATTTATGCCCAAATGTATCAAATAATTTCTAGATTTTTACTAATTTTGGATTTCTTTTTGGCTTTCAGAAACAGGAAAACCTGATACTTCGATCAAGAATTGATGATACCCGAAGCTCACAAGGATGCTCGAATTTCAATTCCAGAACTAGTACTTTGAACCTTGCCCCCACAGAGACATGCTCCACAATTTGTTTCCTGGTCTCACTGTAGGAATAAAGACTCCTTCCTCATCTTTAATTCCCTTGGACCAAAACTCAAGATCAACATGTTGGCAGCTAACTATAGATAATCTAGCAAATCCTTTTTGTGCAGCCTCGTCAATTTAGACCACAGGTGACTCCATATATCAACTTTTGTTAAATATAATGGTGGTAGTGGTGGTGGTGGGATTGGTAACAAGCACAGTGAGAGAAATAGCTCAAAACCTGCATTCATGAGATTTATGATGCCAAAGGAACTCAATATTACCGGGAAAGGGAACAAGCTCGCATTTTTGACAAACCATCTCAAGAAACTAGAGTATAAGACACACAATATCCTGAGCCTAAGACCAAGCATTGCCTGTGATAAATGAGTTAACTTCAAACAATATGGACACCCCCTAACCACAGGCTCATGCTACTTATACTTTTCCTCCTCCAATACTAAGTAGGTAACCCTAACCCAGGTTGAATACCTTCAAATCAGTGTCTTAACTCCTTGCTAAAGCTAAGTTTTATGGGGGTAATTGAAGAAGTCTTCATCGAAATATATCTGACCAGTCACCACATGTTACCTTTTCATCAGAATTTGAAAAGTTTGGACACACAACATGGTCCTTACCTTTGACAAGGCCATATAGCTTGCTACCTAATATATCTCACTACCTGACTGAAAGTGAATAACGTCCAAGAACATTATCACAACGTGCTAAAATTTCTTGTAGCCATGGCTATGTGATCTATAATGTGATAATAGCTAGGCCCTTTGATGCTATACATATAGCAGGTCCGGGAAACACAAATTCATAGACCATCAATTCTTCCGTCAAAATGGGTGTTGCATATGAACTCAAGTACATAGGACTCAAGGACATTAGGGTCAACAAGTGAAGTTATAAGGTTCAATAACTTCTTCCTTTGTCATGCCATGTTCACGTCCCTTTCACTCAGGCAACATGTTTTAATGTAACATTCAGGCATTCTACACCTTCGTATAACCATCAAAAGGCTTTACAAATTGCAATTACATCTCTTCCACAAGAACTTAAGACATAGATATGGGAGGAAACAAACATATAATGACACAGACAATAAAGAATAAGTGGAGAAGATGTAATACAACAGTTCCAGCCCAGGAGCTTACCTTCAGGTTTATCTCTGATATTCCTTTTACAGTTTCATTAATCAAAACAGCATCCTTGAAAGTTTCAAACGTCCATGTTGACATGAAAGTAATCTTGAAATCCAAATAGTATAACATTAGCCACCTAAGATAGTTATAATCGAAAAATGAGTTGTTTCATTACCTTTTCAATCTTTATTGCGTCCTTAACTTGTGCCTTGTCATCATGGTACTGCCAGTAAAAGTGTTAGTCAGGAAATAAAATGGCAGTCGACCAAAGATGTAACCTAAATGACACAGTAGAAAAACAAGGTTCCCATTATCGGACAATACCCATACGTATCGTCTTTGGCCTATCCCGATCCGATACCAATACCAACATTAAGACTCTCTTTCCCGATCAATTCAACAACAAAATCACAAGGAAAAGAAAAAGAAAAAAAGGAGAAATAAGAGGAAAGAGACGTCGACATAATGATTCGGCGTATCCAAACCCTCCATAGTCATACAATCAATCTTGCATATGCGGCACCAAC
Source organism: Iris pallida (assembly GCA_029216955.1). Taxonomy (NCBI): domain Eukaryota; kingdom Viridiplantae; phylum Streptophyta; class Magnoliopsida; order Asparagales; family Iridaceae; genus Iris; species Iris pallida. Next base: position 4,914,897 of record JANAVB010028398.1, read on the forward strand.
CCATGCTACCAGGCTTCCTCTTTGTTGACTGTTCGAAGCTGTCAACATCACCTTCACGAGAAACCTGGACATAAAAAGGACAATATCATACACATGTTGAAGTTTGACATATTACAATTATTTGGAAAGATGAATATAAGCAAGGATAAAGGGGACATGCTACATGGTGTACCGCATGTTACGTAATAAGTAGCTGAATAAGTAAACTCATTAAAAAGTTGATGAGAAAAGACTCACTGAATTAAAGTAACCATTGAATCCTCCTGATTCACCAAAACCCTGGTTGTTTGAGTGTCTAATGTAAAAGTAGAGTATAAACTGCTTACATGAGTGTCTAAACATGCTCCTTGGTTGCTTGAGTATAAACTGCAGGAACAAAAGGGTGGGGGCAGGGGGGTCGAATGTAAAAGTAGGATTTCATGTAGTGGCTGCAAAGCTAACAACTTCACGATACCTGCAATGCAAATCCAAATTAGGACAGTTGGTGGAAATAAGATAAAATTATGAAGTTAAAAAGATGTAAGTATTAATAAAACCTTTCCCCTCCTCTTTTATCCGGGCTTGGGACCGGCAATGCAAAGATAAGCAATGCACTGGCAGAGTTAAAAAGTTTTTTTTTAAATATCTTAAAGCATCACATATATAACTGGTAAACATAATAAAAATACTTGAAAGCATCATAAAAATGTATTTTAAGGTTCATCTACATAAGCTAAATAAAACCAACAAAAGACAACTATGTTTAACAAGTTTCAGTCCATAACATACATGCAAAAGATAACTAGTACTAAAAGTAAGATAGAGATCATCAAACATACTCCAACCAACAATCTAGCCAAATTAGGAATCCTCCATCGACCAAACCGGCAAAAGTATGATTTTCCCCTTGTGGAGGGTCGAATAAAGGAGCATCAGGATCAATCACTTCTTCAACATAAACCTTCTTCTCTCCGTATCCAACTTTTTTAAAATGACACATATTTGATGTAGCATCTGTGACGACATACCCTTTTGCCAATTTTTTACCGAACTTATCACACAAGATAACTTGGGGGTTTCTTGTAGGAGGCGCTGGACAAGGAGAATGAGATATGCCACCCGTGGCAAAAACAGTATCTATGTTTTGAGATAAATGAAGAGAATGAGATATGCCATCAGTTGCTATTGCAAGCCAAACATTATGTTCTTCTTCAGAAAAATTTGGCCACTTATTTCGAAACATTTTCCATTGAGGCGAATCAGATGGATGTCGTAAATAATCCCATGAAGAGGTTGCTCGGTGGTGCCAAGTCATTTTTCGTGCTATCCATGGTATGGTATACAGTCTAACAAGTCTTGGAATCAAAGGAAAATGTCTCAGTATTTTCTTGGGTTCTTTACGAAGGCTTCCTCCCTTTCTCATGGTCACTGTGTATCTCGGTTCTCCGCATTGAGGACATTCCTCTTTATCTTCATTATCTTTCCAATATAAAACACAATTATTGACACATGCATGAATGAATATGGCTTTCATACCCAAGTCTTTCATCTTACTCTTCATAACTGGATACTTTTCCGGCAACGTATTTCCACTAGGGAGCCACCTTTTCAACATTAATAAAAGTGCTGTCACACTATTTCCCGACCAACCAAACTGTTTCTTTAAGTTGTGCAGCTCCACAATTGCAGAAAGAGTTGTCTCAGAACCTTCACATGATGGATACAGCTTCTCAGTTGATAATCTCTTATATTCATTGTACTTCTCATTAACGACGTAAGGTTCTTCTTGAACTTCTGCACCACCAACATCCTCATCATTTAAATGAGGTGCTTCATTAACACCATATAAATCATCGATAAAGTCTCCAATTCCTACCCCTCCCCCATCCTCCATATTTTTGTCATCCATGGTTTCCTCTTCAACCTGTTGCAATGGTGGATTCTTAGAAATATTACTAGATGGTTGTTCACCATGTAAAGCCCATAAAGTATATGACTTTTTAATGCCATTCCTAACTAAATGGCTTTCAACAATTTTTTCTTAAAATCTTAATTTATTTCGACACTTAACACATGGACAAGGTAATGTTGTCAACCCCGCTGCACGGTTTTTAATGGCAAATTCAAGAAAATCTTTAATTCCCTTTGTATATGCAGGGCCCAATCTATCATTTTCATTCATCCACTCTTTGTTATTTGGTTCCGACATACTGCATCATAAAACAAAAACTTCACAAAATTAGAATACAATATTTATTAAGATAAATATTAAGCAAAGGAGTTAAAATTTGGTGAGTATGCGTAAGGGAGATATAATCGAATCATCCAACCAAAAAAAGGATGTTAGCTATTAAGAAACACTATATACAAATGAGATGATACAAAACGCAAGAACAAATTTGTGTGAGAAACAAAAAGGAGCATTAGTTTCTGATCACGCTGTAATTTCATTTTATTAAAGTATCATCCATGAAAGGTTTAGGTACTATCATCAATATGCCAACCTAGAAGAAAAGGAGGTTTATTAAAAAATGACAGCTTTTCTATCTATCGAGTTCCCCAATATGAAATCCCACAGTATTCCAAACCTTCTCCTGTCTGCTAAGTCTCCAACTAAAATTTCCTTTACACGACTATTACTTCGAGGAGGTTCGGCAAATGTTAAATAATAACGAAAATATCTCCAAATCTAGACGGAAAAGAGAAAAAGAAGAACATCCATGATACATATCTCTAACCATCATAGCTTACTATAGGGGATCCCAGTGGCACTAGGCTCTCACTAATCCAGGGTCTGGAAAGGGTCAAGATGGATGCAAGCCTTATCCCCAATATATGGAGAGGTTGTTTCCTCTACTTGAACCACACATCATCCAGCTAACTATCATATTCAAGTTCTGTCACACGTAAAAGTTGAAACCAAATCATGGGAAGAGTAAATGCTTCATCTCAACAATTGTGTTCTCACAGTAAGATGAAATAGATATTCAGCAGCAGCATCTCATCACTAATATTCAGTATTTATCCTTGTGTACTAAGTTTCCAGATGCACTACTGAAGATTAGTTACAGAGTGAGTACCAAGGGAATCGACATAGCAATATGAATAGATACCAAATAACAAATTTGTACAAATAAACAACAACAAGAAAAGGAGGTTTATTAAAAAAATTCTCAACATACCTGCTTTTTAAGACAGAAATTCCAGCTCGCTAACAAGTACCAAGCAAATTATATTGAACCTTATACAACTGTTAAATTCTCCTTAAATAACTCCTTATGGTCAATCATGTCACTTTGTCATGCTAAAAGCAGAAGAATATGTGTTGTATTCTTTATCTACTATGTTGTGTTCCTATGATTAAGTCTTTTACAAACAATAATCTCCTTAATAAAGTTAGTGATAAAAATATCAACTTTAAAGCATTATTGTAGAATCTATATCCAACAACAACAACAAATCTTTTACCCAAAAAATTTGGGGTCACATGTTTGAAACCATTTCTTCCATTGATCTCTGTTAATAACCATGTCCTATGTAACACTAACAAAAACCATAGCCTTCTTTAAAATGTTGATCCTTGTCCATTTAGGCCTACGTTCAGGGCCGGCCATGAGCAAGTGCACCGAGTGCACCCGCTCCGGGCCCCATATTTATTGGGGGCCCAAAATTAATATGCAAGTTGTTATTTATACAAAAATAATTATGGCGTAGTGGTTAACATAAATAATTGTGGTGTATCAGTTAACATAAAATAATGGTGGTGTAGTGGTTAATATATTGGTCTTGCACTCTAGAGGTCTCAAGTTTGAACCTTTGTTATAAGAAAAAATCAACAACAAAAAATTGTATAGTGATACTATACTCCAATTCTTCAACTTGTCATCACTGCAATATTGCTATGTTTAGTTACTAATATCCATTTCACGTAATATTTTGACTGTTTATTTATAATCAAAGCTGTCATAAAATTCAAGCAACTTGAAGGAAAACATCATGTGTTATCCTTTCATGATTTGGAGATCCGGTCACCAACGAAACCTTAATCATACTTAGCACATAAATAGGAAATGCAGCATTTCTTTAATTTTGTGTGTACCTATTTTATCTGTCTGTCATCCTGCAAAATATCATTTTAGGTGCCTAAATCTCATAGCTATTTGGATCCCTGTACCTAATAATCATCCATTCGACCAAATATTAAACACATTTTTTTAATCCTAAAACTTTACGTAAGTCCTAGCAAACAAAACTATCCAACATTTGGTTCCCAGGTTTACAGTTTGTATCACAAACTAACCCGAAGCAAGCTTACCAAACATAATTGAAATTGTAACATTCGTTGTTTATAGTTAGTATTCCATAGGCAACACTATTTATTAAATCTACCAAATATTTTAGGTTGTGCTGGGTCAGGTTTATTTTCCACCATTCTCGAGGAAAATATAGAAAACGGTAGATTTTTGGAAAATAATTCCATGGAAAATATATGCTATTAAACACTACAGCTGATGGAAAATTTGTAATGGAAATATTTTCCATGAAAATAAAAGCTCAATCAAGAACAACCTAAGGGTTTTTTCTCACCCAAAAAATTAGGATTTTTTCTTACCCAAAAATCTGGTTGAAGCAAAAAAATCGAGACTTGGAGTTTGTTTGCAGTCGATGAAGACGACCCCCCCCCCCCCGGCGGCTGAAGGACTCGCCGAAGTCGAACTTCCAAGGTGGTTGCCGGAGTTGCCGCGGTTGAAGAACTCGCCGAAGTCGAACCCGCGGTTGAAGGACTCGCCGAAGTCGAGATAGTTGCCGCGGTTGGACCCGCGGTTGAATAAGAGAAAGGGAGAGGGAGAGAGAGTCTCTCTAGATCAGGGAACGAGAGAGAGAGAGAGTTGATGGTATATGTTGGGAAACTAGGGCTTTTGTCCCGATTTTTTTTGGAGGGAATTGGGAAATCCAGCGCCATTTTTTTGGGGCTTTAATTTGTCTTTTCACTAACTTATTTTATTTAAGGAAAATATATATATATATATTTGTAACAGACTATAGTGAATACTAACAGACCTAGATGGTTAGTAATTTCTAACGGACTTTAACTGTTAGAAAGGAAAAAAAGGGTCCATTAGAAATTCAGCAATTTGGTGTAGTGTATATTATCATGTCCATAATACCTCTGATAATATCATATACTCTAAAAACAGAAAAGATGATTTTATTATCTATCATGTCCACAATTCATCCACAAATACAAATCATTGAGCATAGAAGAAGTGTCATTTCCATTTCCATTTCCATTTCACCACAAAAAGTCTATTACATTTTCTTAGACTTTCCTACAAATCATAATGGAAATCTATTACAAATCTTGGATTTTCATTCTATGTACAACTGAGATCTATTTCTTCTTGGATCTTCTCTGGCAATCTCGTTGTTTGTGGCAATTCCTGGGTGTCCAGCAGGAATCAAACTCTGGTCTTATCTCTCAGACGAGAGGAGAACCACAGAGTAGGGCAACACGAAAACGTGTTGCTGCCAATACAACTGGTGGATGGGGGTAACCTCTCAAGGAAGACAGGAATGTATCCAAACCTTGAGATACAATTCCTGGTTCTGCCTTGAAAGGAACTCTACTACCCGATTTCTCGGTAGTAGAGTTAACTCCACCATCCAACTCTCGTGTATAAAGGCTCTTCCTACCATCTAAGGAAGACCCTTCTATCTCACGAAGAGTTCTGAGTTGTCTGATTTACGCGTCAAAAGCGTATGAGCTCCCTGATATGGGTGTCAGAAGAACATTGTCCACAGCATCCATATCACCAATGCCAGTTCTGAAGAAGGTTTTCAGCCAAAATTCTGCAAGAAGCAGTAAAGAAAAATCAGTCAACAGAAACTGGCCAAGCAAAGACAGATGCATTCTGTTCATTTCAGGAAGATGAATTTGTCCTTAGCAAACAAAAAATACGATGCGTGTATATTGAACTTACCGCTGAGTTTGCTGCTAAGGATTGACAGATCCATGTCTGGTAGCGTGCACAGAAATTTGACATCAGACAACATGGCTTTCCTATTTTCTTCTCATAGAAAATTCATTCTCAGAAGAGAGGAAGAAGAATGGGAAGATGAGTTTGCGTGGAGTTCATCCATCTATTTAAAGGGTCAAGTGCAGGTCTATTCTTGGAAAAGATCCGCATAAATAGCGCTCGTAAATTGTGGAATGAGTGTCACGTGTACTTCGGGAGACCGTGCAACATTGGTAACAGTCAAAGAGTGCTAATTAATATTCTTCATTAAAAGGCACGCAGATCAAACACAAAAGTTGTACTTCATTATTTAAACAGGCACTGATGGCCTTACAAAAAGACAAAAAAGTGCAACAAAAGCGTAGAAAGTTACGCCCTATTTTCCAGAGCGGCTAAGTTTGATGCCTAACTCCTCTACGCTCTTAACTCCCAGGCGATGCAACAGAGTCTCGAGCATTTCACGCTTCTCCATAAGGCTCCGCCCATCAGAAGAAGACGAGCCATCCAATCCAAAGTAGCTCAAGAGATTCTTGGCTAACTGCGTGGAGTCGTCCTTGAGCTCGATGACGACAGGTTCGGATTCTTTGCCCCCAAAAGTGGGGTCACCATGGAAACAAAAGTCCAACTTGCGTGCTTCCTCTTCGGCTGCTTCCTTTGGGGTCATATTTTCGAGAGATGAATGTCAAAGCTGAGAATCTCTTCCTGTTTATATAACAGATCTCGTCGACAGTTCATATTCCACCATAAATTGGATGTAATCAGTCTCGAAGAACGAAGAGTCATTATGACATTTAATAAGTTCATTTGGACGCTTTCAAAGAACTTCGAAGTCTTTTCGACTTCCGAAAAATTTTGGAGCCATCTCAGCGTGACTTTAACTCATTTCATCATCTTTATTTTCAAAGTATTTCGAAAATATTTTATCATTTTTTGAAAACTTTGAAGGGGGTTTTGTAGGCCTCAAAAATGAAGTCACGCTGAGTTGATCAGAACAAGTCACGCAGAGTGATCCGAGAAGCAGCACAAAAGATACGCTAAGTTCTGCCTGTCCATCTCCTTTAGAAATCATGCAGAGACAGCTCAGCCATACGTCAGAATCATAATAACTGACAACACAGCAGTCGAAAAACGTCTCCTCGTATGCCACGTATGCACAGAACTCGAGAGATCATCGCCGTCTTTTGCGTAATTTTCGAAATCTTCATTAGCAAGACTCACTCTTCACCAAGTTGGCGTGACTTTGGGTCTTATCTTCATTTAATGCGGCTGACAATATAATCAATGTCAGAGATTTTGTGTCAGACGAAGCGTGCCAAATCAAGACAGCTGGCGGTTTGCGTGGATTCTGAACCTTCTCCTTCCTCAAGTTTGCGTGGATTTTTGAGTTATTCTTCTCAAAGCCTGCGTGAATTCTGAAGTATTCTTCTTCAAAGCTTGCGTGGATTTCGCCTTCAACGAGTCTGCGTCAACGAAACTGCGTGGATTTTTGCCTTCAGCAAGACAGCGTGGATTTTATTTCAACTGGAGTACGTGGCAGCCATGCCACCGATCTTTCTCTCGCGTGCCCAGTAACTTGTACACGACCCATGCACTAATGCCATGTGTCCAACAGTTACGGGCCACGTCCAGTAACTACTTACTAACCCTGCGTGTATTTAGAGTCTGCGTGACTTTTCAAATGCACCAGTGGTGAGGTAGTTATCTTTTCAGTTACTGTTTTGACTCTATAAATAGAGTTCTTTTTCTCATTCATTGTACAGATACATTGATATCTACTGTCAAAATTTTGAGAGTTTTTCTTCTTCGCATAGTCCAAGGGATAAAGCGATCGTCTTCTAGATCGGATTCCTACAGTTGTAATTTTCCCAGAAACACAACAAATAAAGAGAATTTCTTTATGGAAAACACTCCCAAGCCTACAGCTATGGAGAAAGGCAAACAACAGGCTCGGTTTGATAAGCCAATCAAGAAGTCCTCTCCTCTTGGACTTCAGAAGCCTTACAACTTCGACATTTTGGCTCAACTTGCTAATACTCCAGCTAGAATGTCCCTCTTTGAACTTCTACGTCTTTCCAAAGAGACTCGGAAGACATTAAGTGAAGCACTTCTACAAGCTGACTCTTGTCTTGCACAATTGAAGAAGCCAGATGCAGAACCTGCCACTTGCTTACATTGCAACAGTGTACTGGAGATTATCCCAAATATCACCTTTACACAAGACGACATGCTATTGGAGGATAATCGACATGATCGGCCTCTCTACTACATCGGTTATATCGACACAATGAAGATAGATCGTATCCTCATTGATCCAGGGTCTGCTATAAACATAATGCCAAAGAGTCTGTTGGATGAACTAAAAATCCCTCTCCACAAGCTCTCCAAGACGGTTACTACTATCTTGGGATTCAATCAAAGCCGAAGTGAGCCTTTGGGAAAGATTCATCTGAAGCTTCAGATAGGCAATTTCAGATCTAAAGTCACTTTCTATGTGATCGAGATCACGGGATCCTATAATCTTCTTCTGGGGAGGCCCTTTCTTCATGAAAATAATGTGGTGCCCTCTACTCTTCATCAATGTTTTAAATACATTGATAGCAATGGAAGAGTACAAAAAGAAGTTGCTGATATAAATCCCTTCCATGGGGTTGAAGCTTATTTCAACGATTCTCGAATGTACAAAGAAGAGTATACAAGGATCATACAAGCTATGGAGAAAGAAGATACACAAAGTGAGACTTTAATAATCCCTGTTAAAGGTCGAACTACTCAGCAACAATCTCCTAAACCCTCTGGAGAAGATTCTTTCATCATTCCAGTGAGTGGACGGATCTCTCTGTTACCTCAGTCATCTACTCAAAATACACTGATCATTCCTGTCAGTGGGCGTACTACAGTTCCTATATCTTCACAAGATACTCTGCTAATTCCAGTTGGAGGACGGACTACTCTTCCTACTCAAACTTCAAGAGAGCTCACCTCTTCTGAGCCATTTGTTATCGATCTTAATCGAAACAAAGTTTCTTCTTCTTCTCCCTCTTTAGTCATTGACTTGGCTAAAATCTCTAAGGCTCAGCCTTCTCCCAATGTAAATACTGCTACTTTTACATTTAATGAAAAGTCTCCACCTTTGCAGTACGTTGATGTGTATAATTATGTTCATAGTTATTTACATCTGTTAGATGACTTGAACACAATAACCATAGGAGTTGTACAGACTGTTCATACAGATGTATCCCTAGAACCTGTACAATCTTCATACTTTCTAGTTCCCAGCAGAAAGCCAGGAGACATTCCAATATTCTTCTACAAAGGGCCTCAAAATCCTTCTGATCTTGAAGATGATGACAAAAATGATGATACTGGAAGATTACAACTACGTCGTTATAGTCAGCAATCTAAAGACATCATCAAAAATATGGGCTATGACTTCAGGACTGGCCTCAATAGTGGAAAAGGAAGAAAAAATGCCTGTTCGTATTCCTCCTCTGAAATATGGAAGGACGAAATGCGGATTGGGCTATATAGCTCCTACTCCTTTCATCAATATTATCCATGAAGATCCCGAGTCTGACAAAGATAAGAGATCTGATTCTTCTAGTACCACTTCTTGGAATTCCGATACAAGTATCGGGGACTTCTACTGCAACATTCTGTCTTCCAACATGGTTTCTATTGACCATTCTGAAGAAAGTGATGAAGACGAAGAAGAGTTTGAAATCTCACCTGAATCGGAACAGTGGGCCCAAAGATTAGATAATCAATGGGAGTTCCGTTTCGAGCAAAAAGAACCTCCGACTGAAGATAAACTTGTTCAAATAGATGTTGGTGAAGAGGGATCTCCCAAACCAATATTCATCAGTGAAAGTCTTTCAGAAACTGATAAGAAAGACATGATCAAACTCATTCGTGATTACATCGATGTCTTTGCTTGGAGTTATGAAGATATGCCAGGGCTTGATCCTCAAATTGTAACTCACAAGCTCAATATCTTGCCGAATGCTAAACCGATCAAACAACAACAGCGACGATTTCGTCCAGACATCTTGGATGCAATTGAAGCTGAAGTCAATAAACTCATTACCTCTGGGTTTATTAGAGAGGAACAACATCCCGATTGGGTGGCTAACATTGTTCCTATTCTTAAAAAGACTGGCAAGATCAGAATATGCATAGACTTCCGCGATCTCAATGCGGCATGTCCTAAAGACGAATTCCCTCTACCAATCACTGATGTCATGGTTGATAATACCTGTGGATTTGAACGAATGTCATTCATGGACGGGTATTCTGGGTACAATCAGATCAAAATGTTTCCAGAGGACGAGAAGCACACTTCTTTCAGAACGCCGATTGGTACATACTGTTATACAGTTATGCCATTCGGTCTCAAGAATGCAGGAGCAACTTATCAACGAGCTATGAGCACTATATTCCGTGAACATTTGCAGAAAATAGTCGAATGCTATGTTGATGATATTGCAGTCAAAAGTCGACAAAAGGAGGATCATATCCAAGATTTGAAGACTATATTTGATCTAATGCGTAAGCATCAATTAAAGATGAACCCTACTAAGTCCTTCTTAGGCGTCTCTAGTGGTAAATTTCTCGGTTTCGTCATTACCTCTAAAGGTATACACGTGGATCCCGAGAAGATCAAAGCCATCCAAGAGATGTGTCCTCCACGCACCTTAAAAGAGCTACGAGGATTTTAAGGAAGAATCGCTTATATCAGGAGATTCATCTCTAATTTATCAGGACGCTGCAGACCATTCAACAAACTTATAAAGAAAGGTGTCTCTTTTGTCTGGAATGATGAATGTCAGAAAGCATTCGATGATATAAAACAATCACTACTAAAATACCCCACTTTACCGACGGAAGTTTAGCGACGGAAGGATTCCGTCGCTAATAGCGACCAGTTTCCGACATCTTAGCGACGGATTAGTGACGGACAAGTGGCGACGGAAGGATTCCGTCGCTAATAGCGACCAGTTTGCCGAGGTCCGCCTGGTACCGGATACTGCGCTCATTGGGCTCATGGACTTGATGTCGCCAGAGCAGCTCCGCACGCTTCCAGAGCATGTGTTGTCCCAGGTGCCGGCGTACATGGTGGAAGAGTACATCCGCAGAGCCGAACGACGACGCGATCCATCTCAATGATATTTGTACTGTTTTTGGATATTTGTACTGTTTTTGGATTTTGAATTCTGGATATTTTGGAAGCGTACATGAATGTTTGGATATTATGAATTTGTGTATTTGTGTTTGGATATTTGTACATAGATGTTTGGATATTTCTGTTTGATATTGGATATTATGAATTTGGATATTTGGATATTTGTTGATCGTACATGGATGTTTGGATATTGGATATTATGAATATGTGTAATATTTACGAAAAGGAAATAGAATATTTCTGTAATTTTTTTTTATTAATGTTGCATTTAGCGACGGACTAGCGACTAATTAGCGACGGATATATCTTTTTAGCGACCGATGAGCGACTTACTAGCGACGGAAAATCCGTCGCTAACTGGGTTGTATAAATATTTGCAGTTACCGACGGACGAGCGACGGACAATCCGTCGCTAACTGGTTGAAATAAATTTGCAGGTAGCGACGAAATAAATTTGCAGCTAGCGACCAACTAGCGACGGAACTTCCGTCGCTAACTGGGTACAATTAATATTAGCGACGGAATGTCGACTACCTAGCGACGGCAAATCCGTCGACATGGTTCTGGAAATATGGTAGGTTTCCAGAGACTTAGCGACGGATAATGGGTCGCTAATCCGTCGCTAATCTGTCGAGGATGACGACGGGCTAGCGACGGCTTAGCGACCCATTATCCGTCGACATGGTTCTGGAATTATGGAAGCTTTCCAGAACCATGTCGACGGATTTGCCGTCGCTATAACGTCGAGGTTAACGACGGGATGGCGACGGAATAGCGACCGATTTTGCGTATCAGGAACCTCTCTGATACGCTTTTACCGACCTATTTACGACGGCTTAGCGACGGATATTTTAATATTATATGCCATGTAAACCGACGGGAACAAGTCGCTAATCCGTCGCTAATCCGTTGAAAGGCAACCGTCGGTAATCAGTCGCTAGTTCGTCGGTTAATCATTTGTCCGACGGTTTAGCGACGGACAAATTTTAGCGACGACGTATTTCCCGACGGCCATTTTCATCAAATATCCGTCGCTATGCCGTCGGTAATTTATGTTACCGACGGATGAGCGACGGATGTGGCCGTCGCTAAATTTGGTTATTTTGGTAGTGAATATCTAATGAGCCCTCCAGTATTGGTACCTTCCATCGCAGGAATACCGTTCCTCCTCTATACTCGAGCAATGAGTCATTCATTGGGTGCATTACTCGCTCAAAAGAATCAAAATGGCCATGAACAAGCCATTTATTATCTCAGCCGCACTATGACCGGAGCTGAACCTCGATATTCACCGGTTGAAAAAGAATGTCTAGCCTTGATGTTTGCTGTCCAAAAGACACGTCATTATATCATTGGCCAGACTATTCATGTCATCTCCAGGATCAATCCTATACGGATCATGATGAAGAAACCCAGTGTTTTGAATTCTCGATTGGCTAACTGGAGAATCCTACTTGCTCAGTATGACATGCACTATATTCCTCAGAAATCAGTCAAAGGACAAGCTTTAGCTGATTTTCTGGCTGCTCACTCAATTCCAGAAAATTCAAAACTCTATGATGAAATCCCAGATGAAGTCCTAGATTCAAATCAAATTGCTGAAGAAGATCCTACTTAGCGTTTATTCTTTGATGGAGCATCAAGAATTGGTCCTAATGGTGATATTGTCGCTGGAGTTGGAATCGTTCTTGTATCGCCAGAAGGTCTTGCTATCCAAAGAGCTTATTCTCTCGATCAGCCGTGTTCAAACAATGTAGCTGAGTACAACGCATTACTTATTGGTCTTCAACTCGCTAAACATCTAAATATTCAACATTTGGAGGCGTACGGAGACTCTAAACTCATTGTCAATCAGATCAGGGGTACTTATGAAGTTCGCCATCAAGATCTGGTTCCTTATCATAAAACAGCTATATCTATGGCTTCTTCGTTTGAAGAATTCTTCATTGAACATGTTAGGCGAGCATGTAACACAGAAGCTGATGCCCTTGCTAATCTTGCAGCGGTGCTGGCTATTCCAATCAGACGGCAACAAATGATCGTTGTTCGTAATCGAGAATTATTTCATCTTGAAAATAACTTGACTCTAGGACTTCCAGTTGACATTGAAGAATCAACATCTCATGACGTCAACACAACAAGAGGATTTGGATTCAGTCGTAAATCGATGTCATCTTCATCCGATTCCAGCATGGAATTCATCTTCAGTAACTTGACTGAGAATCAGAATACGGATAAAGATTGGAGACTTCCTTTCTTAGATCTCGTATTATATGATATTCTTCCGGATGATCCGAGTGAGGCAGCATCTATCAGACGATGATCACTCAGATTCTACTACAATCATACAACAAAGACCTTATATCGTCGAGCTTATGATGGTTTACTCCTTCGATGTGTTGCCGGTGACGAGGCTCAACAAATCATTCGCGAAGCATATGATGGAATTTGTGGAGCACATCAGCCAGGACCAAAACTTTAAGACCGTATTCGACGTATGGGTTATTATTGGCCCACCATGGTATCTGATGCCATCGAATATGCAAAAAAGTGTAAATCTTGTCAAATCCATGCGGATTTTATTCATCAACCCTCGGAATTTCTACATCCGACGGCAGCATCATGGCCCTTCGAAGCTTGGGGCATGGACATTGTCGGCCCGATCAATCCACCGTCATCTAAAGGTCATCGGTTCATTCTCGCAATAACCGATTACTTCTCCAAATGGGCCGAAGCCATTCCTTTATCTGAAGTTAAGACGTCTAATGTCATCAGCTTTATTAAGCACCACGTCATCTACAGATTTGGTGTTCCTCGACGCATTGTTCATGATAACGGACCACAGTTCGTCAGCCAGAAATTTACTCGATTCTGTGACGATCACCGGATCAATAATGTGGCTTCTACCGCATATAATCCAGCAGCTAACGGATTAGCAGAAGCTTTCAACAAGACTATCATCAAACTCCTAAAGAAGTTTGTCTCCACTAACAAACGTAATTGGAGTGACAAGCTCGGGGAATGTTTGTGGGCTTATTGCACTACAGTTCGTAATGCTACCAAATGTACACCTTTCTCTCTGGTGTATGGTTGCGAAGCTGTTCTTCCATTAGAGATTCAAATTCCTTCTTTAAGGATAGCAATCGCTAATGAACTCACTGCTGAAAATAACGATCGTCTTCGACTTCAGGAATTAGAAGCTCTGGATGAAAAGCGATTATCTGCTCAACAGAATATTGAATTCTATCAAGCTAGAATTTCAAGAGCTTTTAATAAAAAAGTCAGAGTTCGATCATATCAAAAAGGAGAACTTGTTCTAACAGTCAAACGTCCTATGACTATGACTCATATGAGTAAGGGCAAATTTGACGCAAAGTGGGAAGGTCCCTATATTGTGAGCAAAGTTTTCTCAAATGGAGCTTATCAACTCTCAGAATTGGATGGTCGAAAAGTTTTGATGCCTATTAATGCAAGATCACTATCATCCTTCTCTACTTTTGGACGTGGGCCACTACCGTCCTTCTCGAAGATGTGATCAGCAAAAGAGCCGAGAACCTCCTTGGTAGAACCCACGAGGAATTTGCAAGCGGTCATCCTCATGGCTTCCTCTTCTTCAGTCCTTCCTGGTTCGAGCAGAAAATCCAGAATGTCCCTTGGTGGCTTGGGTACAGACGAACCTTCGCCTGCTTCCGTCTTCTTCGTTTTGACTGGACCAGCAGGGCGTTCTTCAGTGCCTTTCTGAACCTTTGAGGCTATCTCAGTCTTCTTGGATGCTTCTCCAGATGACATTTTTATGTTGAGGAGTAGAAGTATTCGTTCTCGCCAGATTTCTGCTATATTTATAGGCAGAAGTTCCTCATTCATCCGACGTTTCACATATTCATTAATGCTTAACGGTTCATCCATTCATTTCTCACATTCATCAGACGGTTCGCCTGTTCATTAATACTTAACGGTTCATCCGTTCATTTATTACATTCACTCGACAGTTCATCTGTTCATCATTTTCTAACGGTTCATCCGTTCATAATCTTCTATCAATTTATTAAGTGGGGATTCGTTATTTATCATGTTTTCATAACCTCTGAATCAATTCCGAATCTACTTACTCATTTGTCATGTTTTGACCTCTGCATAGAAATCAATCTATTTTCTTTTGAGTTCCTATATATTATCACGTCCATAATACCTCTGATAATATCATATACTCTAAAACAGAAAAGATGATTTTATTATCTATCATGTCCACAATTCATCCACAAATACAAATTTTTGAGCATAGAAGAATTATCCCCAACTTGCGTGCTTCTTCCTCAGCTTTCTCCTTTGGTGTCATGTTGACGTAAGATGAAGATTAAAAATGAATCTTCTCCCTGCTTATATAACAGAGTTTGTCGGCGGTTCATATTCCACCATAAATTGGATGCAATCAGTCTCGAAAAATGAAGAGTCATCATGACATTTAAAGAACTTCGAAGTCTTTCCGACTTCCGAAAAATTTTGAAGTCATCTCAGCGTGACTAAATCCATTTTATCATCTCTATTTTCAAAGTATTTCGAAATAATTTATCATTTTTCGAAAACTTTGAAGGGGGTTTTGTAGGCCTCAAAAATGAAAGTCACGCTGAGCTGATCAAGACAGAGTCAAAAGTCACGCTCAGTTGATCCAGACAATATAAACAAATCACGCTGGGAGACAGCTCATCATTTGCCAAAGAGTAATTATGACTGACAACACGACAGTCGAAGAATATCTCTTCGTATGCCACGTATACACAGAATTCGAGAGATCATCGCTGTCTATCGCGTGATTTTCGAAATCTTCTTCAGCAAGACTCAGCCTTTGTCGAGTTGGCGTACCAAAAGGGTTTCTTGTCATTTAATGCGACTGACAAAGCAATCACTGTCAGAGATTTTGTGTCAGTCGAGACACGCCGAATCAAGACAGCTGACAGTTCTATCTCAAGTCTGCGTGTATTTGTGATCTTCATCTCAAGTTTGCGTGGATTCTGAAGTTTTCTTCCTCAAGTTTGCGTGGATTTTGAAGTTCTTTGCCTCGAAGTCTGCGTGGATTCTGAAGCTTCCTGCCCCAAGTTTGCGTGAATTTTGAAGCTTTCTACACCGAGTTCGCGTGGATTTCGTCTTCAACAAGTCTGCGTGGATTTCATCAAATTGGAGTACGTGGCAGCCATGCCACTGATCTCTCGTCTGCGTGTCCTGTAACTTGCACACGACTCATGCATGATTGCCATATGTTCAACAGTTACAGGCCACGTCCAGTAACTGCTCACAGCCTTGTGTATGTTAAATCCTGCGTAATTTTTAACTAGGCATAGGCTATGAAGACAGTTATCTTTTCAGTTATTATTTTTGACTCTATAAATAGAGTTCTTTTTCTCATTCATTGTACAGATACATTGATATCTACTGTCAAAATTTTGAGAGCTTTTCTTCTTCGCATAGTCCAAGGGATAAAGCGATCGTCTTCTAGATCGGATTTCCATAGTTGTAATTTTCCCAGAAACACAACAAATAAAAAGAATTTCTTTATGGAAAACAGGACACTCTAGTATCCTAACCAAGTTAATTTAGACTAGATATTTAGGATATAGCTCCCATATCCTAGAAGTGGACTATTGCAATTTAGAAATAGATAGATTGACTTAGTTTGGTATCGGTATCGCACTATCGGTATCGGTATCGGTATCGCACTATCGGTCAAGGTTCACAATCGGTATCGGAATCGGTTTCGGACTATTCCTATGAGTATTGGTATCGGCGATATCGGTAGTATCGGCGGTATCGTATCGGAGTATCGGACTTTGGTATCGGAAAACAAATAATTACTAATAAATTATTTACATTTAAAAACATATATTTTATACATTTAGGCATAATTTTAAGTATTTCAGCGTTATTTCTTAGTATTTTTGAAATTATATGAAATAGTAGTCACCCTTACCGATTGGTTTTGTCGAATTGACCGGAACAAAGACCCCCATAGTCGGTATCGGTCGGTATCGGATCGGAACATGCCAAACCGTATCGGTATCGACCGTATCGGATCGGTATCGGCCGATACTTTAAACCATGCTATCGGTATCGAACTATCGGTATCGCACTATCGGTATCGGTATCGCAGTATCGGTATCGAACTATCGGTATCGAACTATCGGTATCGGTATCGGTATCGCACTATCGGTATCGGTATCGGTATCGCACTATCGGTATCGAACTACTAGTAACAACTGTATTTATATTTTTCTCTTCTCGAGCTAGAATACTAGCGGATCCACCAGTTACATGAATATATACTAATTCTGTTTAGTTTGTCTTACTATACAGATTTTTACGTCTAATATGTGATGGTTCGTTATTTCGTTGATCGTACATGGATGTACAAACGACAACACGAGAGCAGAATAGGTGTGAGTGACGATTTTCAGGCAGGCATGGAAGTGTTTTTTAAGTATGCCATGAGCAAAGCTCAGTTTATGGACGGTAACAAAATCAAGTGTCCATGTCGTAATTGTCGCAATAGACGTTACGAAGAAGTGGTGAGTGTAAGAGATCATTTGACCCGTAAGGGTTTCGTACGTGATTACGACCTGTGGTCATCGCAAGGTGAACTATATGCCGAAAGACAGGTTACGAATGCTGCTACTTATGCTTTTGATGATAATGCTGCAGCGGATTTTGTCGTCGATGACGACGAATGCTCCGTTGATTATGGAGACGTGCAGAACCTTGTACGAGATATGGTGTACGACACGGCAGGGCCTAATTTTGATCCGGAGGATCCTAATCCCGAGGCGAAGGAGTTCTATGATATGTTTCAGGATGCTGAAACTTCTTTATATCCTGGTTGTGATCCACATTCCGTACTGTCAGTGACGATGCGGTTGTTGAACATAAAGTCCGATTTTAACTTGCCACAAACTTGCTATGATCGGATTACACAACTAATGAAGGAGGTGTTACCGAAGGAATCAAAAGAGCTTCTAAAAAACTTCTACAAGTCGAAGATGATGGTCCGACAACTGGGACTGGGGTACGACAAGATAGATTGTTGTCGCAACGGATGCATGTTGTACTACAAGGAGAACGAGGATGTAGAAAGTTGCCGCTTCTGTAATGCGGATCGTTACAAGGAAGTCAGGGGAAAAGGAAAGTCAACTAGAAAACGACGTCCTTACAAGTATATGCATTACTTGTCGATCACGAAGCGCTTGCAGAGGATGTATATGTCTCAGAATACAGCAGAACACATGACGTGGCACAACAAAGAACGCACAAAGGACGATGGAGAATTGTCACATCCTTCGGATGGAGAGGCGTGGAAATATTTCGATTTTCGCCATCCGGATTTTGCTATAGAGCCCAGAAATGTACGCATGGGGCTATGTTCTGATGGATTCGCCCCTTTCGGGCAGTCGGGATCTCAATACTCCTGCTGGCCGATCATTCTGACCCCTTACAATCTGCCACCATGGATGTGTATGAAGACTCCTTATATGTTCTTGACAGCTATCATACCGGGTCCCAAAAATCCGACGAAGAATATCGATATATATTTACAGCCGTTGGTGGATGAGCTAAAACAGTTGTGGGAGATCGGCGTTACGACGTATGATATTTCCAGGAAACAGAACTTTCAGATGAGAGCTTCACTGATGTGGACAATCAATGATTTTTTCGCATATGGTACGCTGTCGGGATGGAGTACTCACGGCACCCTGTCTTGTCCGATATGCATGCAAAATAGTAAGGCGTTCCGCCTTAAGCATGGAGGAAAAACTTCTTTCTTTGATTGTCATCGTCAATTTCTGCCCGCGAGTCATCCTTGGAGAAAGAACAAGGACGCATTTAGAGCTGGAAAACAAGAATTTTCTCATCCGCCTGCCAGATTGTCGGGATACGATATTTGGGAAGATGTAAAGGATTTTCCCACTGTAATGGAAGATCCATCGAACAATCGTGTCGATGGGTTCGGACAAACCCATAACTGGACCAAACGGAGTATTTTCTGGGACTTGCCTTATTGGAAAGATAATCTTATAAGGCATAATCTTGATGTTATGCATATCGAAAAGAATGTGTTCGATAATGTCTTCAATACCGTCATGGACATTAAAGGAAAGACGAAGGACAATCCAAAAGCAAGACAAGACATTGCCGAGATATACAAGCGTCCTTATCTGAACTTGATACAAAGGGGAGCTGCTGGACAATTAAGTAAGCCGATAGCACAATACACATTGAGCAAAGAAGATAGATTAATAATCTGCAAGTGGGTATCTACTTTAAGATTTCCCGGCGGCTATGTGTCGAATTTGTCTAGATGCGTTGACCTCAATGAACGCAAGCTAACGGGAATGAAGAGTCATGACTGTCACGTGTTTATGGAAAGATTACTGTCCATTGCTTTGAAAAAGTTATTGCCTTCTGCTGTATGGGTTCCGTTGGCCGAACTATCAATATTTTTTAGGGATATTTGTTCAACTAAGTTGACTGTGCAACACATGGTTGAACTTGAGGAGAAGATTATCTTAACAATTTGCAAGTTGGAGAAAATATTTCCTCCTGGCTTCTTCGACAGCATAGAACATCTACCGATTCATCTAGCATACGAAGCCCGTGTCGGTGCATCTGTTCATTATCGATGGATGTACCCATTTGAAAGGTACATAAATATCGATATAATTTAAGCTGAATTTCTATTTATTTTAAAATTCTTTTTTAATTTTCAAGATAATTTGTCTCTCTAGATACCTACACCATCTAAAGAAGAAAGTTGGCAACAAAGCTCATATAGAGGCTTCGATATGCGAAGCATATCTTATCGAAGAGGTTTCAAACTTTTGCTCCATTTATTTCGATACTCATGTTAAAACAAATCGAAATAGACCTCAAAGGAATGACGAGGACGTTGAGGATGAAGGAATATTCAATGTAAGGGGCAAGCCTGTTGGGGCTAGTAAAAGACGGTGGTTGACAGACGACGAGTATGATGCCGCTCACCGATATGTCTTGTTAAACTGTGATATACAAGAAGTGAGAGATTTGGAGAAGTAAGTCAGTACACTTGCACTCGTTATAATCTCGAATTTGATGAAGTAAGTGACTACACTTATATATTCTTATTTTCTCTAATAGTGTATTTAGAGATGAAATCAAAATGAGGAGACTCGATATTACCGATGAGGGACTTCAAAGAGAGGTTGATTGTACATTTCCGTCATGGTTTCGCAAATACGTAAGTAACTGTGATTATAATTGAGATTATTAATATATAATCTGAAACATTTAAATTATAAATATTTGTTTACAGGTTTTATTGCCTGAAACAACACTCACTCATGAGAGTGTTCGTTATCTGGCACTGGGACCGAAGAAGCAAATAAAGACTTGGCCAGGCTATGTCGTTAATGGCTTCAGGTTTAAGTCAACTCAGAATGCTATAAATGTCGAATTTATCAATGACGGCATCAATACCAAGGATTTCGGTGTTTGCATAAGAGGCACCGTCTATGACGACGAGCCGGACTTTGACTATTATGGAGTGCTTCGGGATATTGTAGATTTACAATATACTGGCCCATATGATATGCATATTGTGATGTTCAAATGTGAGTGGTTCGATACGACACCAAATATCGGTTGGAGAATCGATAAACAATTTGGATTCGTCGATATAAATCATCACATGAGGTATAGAGGGTCCGATACATTTGTAATAGCAAATCAGGCTGTTCAAGTCTACTATACAAGCTACCCAAGGCGTCGTAGAGATCGATTTGACTGGTGGACAGTATGCAAGATTAAATCTAGAAATACATTCAACGTTGGAGACCCAGCATACCAAGAGGACCAGATCGAAAAGTCCCAATACTTGGGACAACACTCAGATACAATGGATGTTGAAGATATTGTTGAGGAAAATAGAGGGGAGGAAGAGGTTGATACACATGACTTAGCTGTCAACCAGGGGAGAAAGAGGCGTCTTGTCCCAAATTTTGAGGCAGAAGAAGAAGAAGAAGAAGAAGAATTTGATGGGGATGAGGATACAGATGAAATCGACGATGAAGATAAGGATGAGGATGAGGATGAGGAGGATGATGATGAAGACGAGGCCGAGGATGAGAACGAAGACGATGATTAGGTTAAATATTGTTGTATAGTAAAAACACTTCCAATTACGTGAATTAAGTTTGACCTCATAAAAGCAATTACGTGAATTCATGTTTTTTTCATTCGATTATTTACTTATTGCAGATGGCACTCCTAGTCTTTTTCGTCGCGGCGGCACTCGTCTCCCTACTGGTGGTATGTATATTTTAGTTTAGTTTTTTTATATCCATTTACACTTTCATATTGTTAATTATGTTTATGTATTCTATTTACAGGTCATGATGGCTGGCCGTGGTCGTGGTGCTGGTCGTGGTGGTGGTGGTGGTGGTGGTGGTGCGGGTCGTGGTCGTGGTCGTACTGGTGCTGGTGGTTGTGGTCGCATTCAGAGTTCCCGGGATGTGACCCCATCGAGCGATCCCGACCCGGAGAGTACCCCGGGCACAAACGCATCCCGCCCTCGATCGACCACTTCATCGAGGCATCAGTCCGGATCTGCTAGCGGATCCGATCCGCTATCGGAACCACCAGCAGCGGATCCACCAGGGGATGCCCCAGTTACTGCACAGTGGGCCCCGGAGTACCCCCATACTCGGTTCCATCCGGTTACTGGGGAGTACATACGCGGACCCGCGGATCCTCCGACGGCACCAGAGAGGCCGAGAGGCGAGTTCCGACGAGAGCTATGGCCCGCGGGGACCTCGTAAGTAAATTTAAGTTAATTTATTAAATTTCTTTCATTTATTCAAGTTAATAATCCAGTCGTTTCTTCTTTGTAGGTTTTTTCCGTTTAATGTTGGCAGGGCCCTTGGAGAAATTATCAGGGCTAACTTCCACGGTCCTTACCTCAACTTTACGTCGGTGCCCCCAACCGAGCAGTACGTCTGGCTCGACGAGTTGAGGGTATATATCTATATTTTTTGGTTAAGTCTATGTGATTCTTTAATCAACCATTTTATAAATTACGTGATAATTGATTTTCTGTGTTAGAGAACGTACTGGTGGCCCCCCCATCGCGAGGAGGGGATCCGCAGGACCTACCGAAGCGCATGCTCGAAGAAGATACGGGATATGACTCATGACCTAAAGATGGGACATACGAGGCCGAATTGGATCCGGCAGGACTATTATGAGGACCTCTTAGTCATGATGGATAACCCTGCATACAAGGAGAAATCGGAGAAGGCGAAGGTGAACCGATCTGCCGCGGGCCTTCATACGGGGGGATCAAGGTCTCACGCAGCGACACTTGCAGATCTGGTGAGCAACCGTAAATTTATTTTACTATCGAATTAGGTATTATTAATTAAAGGAGTTAATTAGTTTCTACGCAAATTTCGTATGCAGGCCCAACGGGCGGTGAAGGAGGGAAGGGCGCCAGAATCGGTCACCATGCACGACGTCTTCCAGCATACGCACAAAAGACGGAAGGACGGGAGCTTCGTCGACGAGAGGGCCAAGGAGACTGATGTAAGTACTTATGTTTATGAGATTAACGTTAGAATTAAAAGTATTCGGACTATAACTTAGGTAAACTTAGGATTCACACTTAACTTAGTGAAACATAGGATTTAGATTACAACTTAGGTAAATCTTATAATATAAACACATTCATTTGATAGGCTGCGTATCGTGAGGCCCTTAGTCGGGCTCAGTTAACTGACACCGAGGATGTCGGTGAAACGACGCCCTTCCGGAGGCCCTCTTCTTTGGCCGCTCGGAACGACTTGTTCGTAGATACCGTCGGCGGCTTTAAGAAAGGGTACCTGTACGGAGTCGGCTCCCTAGGGCCATTGCATATGGTGACGCAGAGATTTCCACCGACACCGCCTCCTCCCGTGGCCCGGACAGACGATGATGTTAGGTCGCAGCTTACGCAGCTGCACGAGGCGGTGTCGTCCTTGCGGGAGCAATTTGCCACGCACTTTGCGCCTGCGTCTGCTGCTGCCGGGGCGTCTGCTGCTGCCGGTACGTCTGCTGATGGTGCTCGTCCGTCTTCTACTGGTCCGTCGACTGCAGGTGTCGGTCCGTCTTCCGTGGGCCATCTTTCTTTCAACCCTGAAGCCCCTGTGCTACCGCCTACGGCTGTGACGGCACTCCTGGATCTCATGTCCGCAGAGCAGCTTCGCCGACTTCCGAGCACTATCTACGACGCCTTGCCTCCGTACCTTGTGGAGGAGTATATGTGTCGGTCGAATACGGGAACAGACAATCGACCTCCTCCTTCTTAAAATGTTGTATTAAGAAAATTTAGATTATTTGTGAGAGCTTTGAACTAATTGTGCTATAATCGGCTTATAGCACCGGATATTATGTTACTCTTTAGGATAATTGATATTTATTTTCTATTAATTTGGTTTGGTCTGTGATTCTTGGATAATTGGTCGTATGTGCATATTTGGTCTATGTGATTCTTGGATAATTGGTGTGCATTATATATTTGGTCTGTGTGATTGTTGGATAATTGGTGTGCATTATATATTGGTTTGGTTTATGCATATATTTGTGAACAGGAAAAGTGCTGCCAATTTTTTTTTTTTCCAAAAAATCCAGTTAGCGACGGACTAGTGACCGTTTAGCGACAGATATTCCCAGTTGCCGACGGGTTTTCGACGGATAATCCGTCGCTACCTGGAGTTTTAAAACTGTTTGCAGTCAGCGACGGGTTATCGACGGATCATCCGTCAGCAACGTTCTGGTGGTATAAGCTTCGACGGAACAGTGACGGAAAGGCCGTCGCCAGGGCGACTGATAACCAGCCGCTAATTCGTCGCTGTATCTGGCGACGGATTAGCGGCTGATTATCCGTCGCCATGGTTCTGGAAATGCATGACATTTCCAGAACCATGGCGACGGATAATCAGTCAGCAATCCGTCGCTGTGGCGTCGCGGTAGCGACGGGTCCGCGACTACTATTCCGTCGCCATGGTGCTGAAAATGCCAAATATTTCCATAACCTGATCGACGGATAGTCCGTCGGAACACCGTCGCAAATCCGTCGTTAATTACCGACGCATACCGACGGATTAGCGACGGACCGATACGATCTGATACGCTGTTACGACGGGTTACCGACGGAAATTTACGTCGCTATTGCCTACACAGTTCAATACTTAATAGTTGAAATGGACGAAAATTCGTCGGAAAAGTGTCGCTAATGCTTCGTATTGTGACGTCGAAAATCCGTCGCTATTCCGTTGCCGTGACGACAACTTAGCGACGGAACGTTATTAGCGACGAGCTGATTGCCGACGGATTATTTTGGCCAAAATCCGTCGGTTATCGGTCGCTAATGGTAATTACCGTCGGTTTAGCGACGGATGTGGCCGTCGCTAAAACGATAAATTTTGGTAGTAAATAGTATTCAATGAAAAAACTCAGATTCTTATTAGGCATAAGCGAATCAGCAAATGAGACTTCGTCCACTCACCCAGATCAATCGTTTTCCGTTGCAGAGCCAGCAATCCGATCTTTCTGTCTATCTAGTGCCTTCGCGGAGTGGGGCACTACAAAATACACCGACTCATTACAAACTTCTCACCGATCCAATTTGATCTTCACAACTCCTTAGACTAGAAAATTGATTACAGACTCACGAAGAACGAAGACGACGAGAAAGAATTACCTAAAAATGATCTCCTCTTTGAAGTAACCGTCAATCCATCTTTCTCTCCCAAAAATTGTGACATTGATTTTATATTCATCAACTTGCATCAGCCTTTTTATAAACCCTTACATGAATCATAGTTACCATATATTGAAAATATATATATATGAAAGCCCAATATATATGAAAAGTCTAATATATTCGACCCTGAGTCAAAGAAGTCTAATATATTCAATCATATGGTCTGAGTCAAAGATATGAAATCCAATCATATATATAGGCTTATCATATATAGAAGTCTAATTATATAGTGCTCGACACACTCTCCAAGCTTTTCTGACACATGGATGGCGTTCGTTGCACTCCGGAATATTCTCCACATAGGATGGTTATACCACCCAACTCTAACATGTAGCTCCTTGAAAAAGTGAATGGGTCACTTTTAACATGTTGCAATACAGTGCACTTGCAATTAAAGTATGAATGTAACATTTTCTTAAATATGTTTGGTTGCATAGTTTTTTGTCCCCCCGCAAGTGAGGAGTTTCAAACTATTTTGTTTGGTTGACAACATGAAAGTGTCGATGAGAAGTAAAAAAAGTAGAGAGCATGGCCATTTGCAATGGAGTTTCAATTCATTTCTCCTACAAGTGAGAAGATTCAATTTCTTCTACAAATGAGAAATGACACTTTCAGTTGCACAAAAATGTCATATCACAACCACCTAACAAAAATCCAAACATTGAAACTACTTATACCAACGATCAATTGTAATAAAAGTAACAATTTTAAACTATTTTCAATGTACTCTCACCTATCCAACGATGCAAACCCACAAACGACGACAAGAACAGTAGTAGTAGTACACGCATCTAAATAAAAACTACAATGACACCAGTATCTGTGTCCGACATGCGACACCTTCTATTAGTAGTACCTCCGTCTGTGTCTGACACGATCCGAAGGAATTCAACATTACTGAAAAAATGGTGCCCACAGACGGACACGGCCATAAAAATTGTATAGAAAGTCAAAAAGAATTCATCTAAATAAAAAATTGTATAGAAAGTAAAAAAGAATTCCAAACCAACACAAATAATAGCACCACCACAATTAAATACGAAGAAGTCGCTCACTAATGAAGAAAACATAAGAAAAAGAAATCAACAAGGGATCTGGTCGATGAACCATCCGATGACTTTGACCGGCAGCTTTACGAGACTGACGGCGAGGTTCGCCAGGCCGGCGAAGCAGGCGCAGCACGGGCACAGGCAACTGAAGATAGTCCTGATCAAAGGAAATAGAAAACTTTATAATGTTAATAATCGTCCCCGGACATTCTAAGGATTCTAAGGATTCTGTACAAATACTAAAAAAAAAAAATTTAAAGGACTAATTAGTGTTTAGATCTTGAATTTTATATATTTTTATTAAGGTTCGCAGTATCGGTATCGGTATCGGACCATTCATATGAGTATTGGGATCGGCGGTATCGACAGTATCGACAATTTCTGATCGAAGTATCAGATTTTTGGTATCGAAAATCAAATAATTATTAACAAATTATTAACATTTTGCAAAGTATATTTTATACATTTAGACATAATTTCAAGTATTTCTAGTGTTCTTCCTTAGCAGTATTGAAATTGAATGAAATAGTAGTCACCCTTGCCAATTGGTTTACATGTGATAGATAAGTTTTTATCTTTTACATGCTTTTACAACCTTACTATATTTTTACACCCTTGCTAATTGGTCTTTTTTTTGTTCAATTTTCTTTGCCGAATTGACAGTAAAAAGACCCCCAATGTCGGTATCGGTCAGTATCGAGCATCGGTCGGTATCGGATCGGGACATGCCAAACCGTATCGGTATCGGTCGTATCGTATCGGTATCGGCCGATACTTTAAACTATTTTTTAAGTTCAGTTCTAATGTCCAATTAGAAAAAAATTCTCTCAACCACAATTTTATTCTAATTTCTATACTATATGGAGAATTTTTAAATTCTGAGTCCTACGTCATTAAATTGACCCTTTTATTATTAATTTCTACTATGATTATAAATACCACAATTTTTATTCTAATTTCTATACTATATGGAGAATTTTTAAATTCTGGGTCCTACGTTATTAAATTGATCCTTTTATTATTAATTTCTACTATGATTATAAATTCTGGTCCTACGTCATAAAATTGATGATATTGATCCTTTTATTATTGGAGAGTGATTGTCGTGTGTGCAATTTTTAATTAGAAACTCTACAACTACGTTTTCTTAAGTAATGGAACTAAATTTTAGAAATCCCATTGGAGATGGTCTGATAAAAATTCATGGTCCAAATTTTTTTAATTTTAGATGCTAGGGCTTAAACTCTAATATTTGTCTGACATTCTAAGCAACATATGTTCCTGTAGTTTCTTAAAAAAAAATAGACTTGACATTCTAATGTTCATGTAGTTTCAAAAAAATTAATATAAAATATAAAAACTTAAATCTAAAAATAAAAATTTTACATCAGTAATATATATCGAGGTTATTTTTTTTTGAAATTTTTAAATTTTTGGGATATGTGCAATCGTACAACTTGAACATGTTCAAAAACAACGGTCATGATGATCAGGAAACCCAAAAAAAATAATAAAGAAAAAAGAAAAAGAAGAAGTAAATACGAACCCTAAGATCCAGATGACGGCGCCGACGAGAGAGATCGCCAATGCGAGGACGGCGAAGGGGAGGCCTATCAAGAAACCCAAAGGTCTGCAGTCGCCCATTGCTTTTTTTTTTTTTTTTTTTTTCCTCTTTCTTTACTTTCTTTCTTGGTAGTGGTGGTGTTAATGGGAAGATTAGCGGTTGTGTATAGATAGATATAGGTTTTTGAGAGTTTGATGATGTTTGGACTCGGTGCAAGGAAAAGGGAACGGAAACTTCTTCGGCTGCGACTTCATTGACTCCTTGTTTTTTTATTATTATTTCAACTAATGGGTAGTAGGTGGGTTCGTTCGCTTGCCAAACCAGACTCCCTGACATTGGATTCGATAATCAAAGACTTTATATATCTCTCTACTAGACCTGTCAATTGGGCCGGACCGGCCCAGCCCAGTACGAGTCCGGCCCGAAAATTGGCTCATGTGCCGACCCGGTCCGATTAATCGTGGGTCCGGGCCGGCCCGGTCCCGTATATTGGGTTGTGCCGGACCACGTATATTGACCCATAATTTAGGCCCGGCCCGGCCCGGCACGAGGCCCAGCCCAAAGCTCGGCCCAAAGCTTGACCCGGTTGCAACATCCCTGTACAATCTCTTTGATTTGTCCCAAATCCTAGCATCTAACAACAGTGTTGTCACTTAAACAAGGAAAAGAAAAGAAAAATATGTACACAACAAACACTCCCTCCAAATATGACTTGTACCACTGCCTAAATAAAGCAACAAGTGCAAGTGGTGGTGGCCTATGTTATTATTATGATTATACAGTGAAGTGGTGAACTGAATTGAAATGAAATGAATATTTGAACTGATTTCAATTCAATTCATTTCAATATATATTAGTTGCAAGTTGCTGCAACAACAACATACGTGCATGCATCCAAGAATGATATATGTATATACTGACTGAATTGAATCAAAATGATGGCCTTCGGTGCGACCGGCCAGTCCCTTATATTGGGTCGCATCCGATCCGACCCAGTCTGGCCCGGCCCAGTCCGGCCCGGCCCGACACGAAGCCCACCGTGCCGTGGGTCATGTGCTGGGCTGGGCTTAATATTTTCATCCATAGCCCGGCCCGGCCCACTACAGTTTATGGGCTCAAGAGGCCCGGCCCGAGCCCGGCCCACTCAAATTTGTGCCGGGCCGGCCTGGCCCGGCCCACTTGACAGCTCTAATCTCTACTGTTATAATGAGACTGCAAAACGGCTCAAAAGTAAGCCGTCTAAGTCGTATATATTGTCAACCATTTTTTTAAAAATATAAGATTTTAAATATTTTTATTTTCTGTGTGGGTAAGAGCATCCACAGTGGCAACACTCCAAATCATACTCCAAATCACTTCAAACCATACTTCAATAATTAATTTTGGAGTATTCTCTTCATGTTGGTACACAATGGTATAGTCTAAATAAACACTTCAAATTGACAAGTGGCAACACTCCATTTGTTTTCCTCCTTATTTTTCTTTCATAATTGACAAGTGGCAACACTCCAAAAAAAGAATGAAGAAGAAAAGTAAATATGGTGGGCCCGCAAGTAATATAGCTCAACTAGTGGACTCTCCAAATTTGGAGAGTCTCTTAGCTTTCTACCATTTTTCAAGTGTGGACAAGAGTCCGTTGGAGCCATCAAGTGCTACAAAATTTGGCTAAAGATCAAATATAGCACTTGAAACTAATCTCACTGTGGATGCTCTAACCGAACCTTCTCTCCCCATGTAAAAAATTAATAACCACCAGATACTAGAATATATTTAAAATTAAAATTATTTTTAAACTAACTACATAATATTATATAAATAATCAAACACATATCCAAAATTTTAAAAAATAATCATAACATATCATATTGAAATATATTCAAATTATATTTTAAAATATTTTAATATAATTTAAATTTTTATATACTTTATTAATACAATCATTGATTTTTATATATATGTGCAACGCACATGAATTTGACTAGTATATATAAAGTGGGGATCAAAAGTATAGAGCTTTGCCAAAGTATCGCCCCCCTGCATCATCGGATCGTGGGATCCGCAAGGTGCGCTTCCTCTATCCAATAGTGTAGGACAACAGGATATATATATGGAGCGGATCGGGAGCCCCGCCCCACTCGATCCAACGGTGCACGAGTTCGGGGTGTGTGTGTAGGGGGGGGGGGGGAGGGGGCAGGCGGGGCTCCAAGAGCGGGTCTTTTGATCCGCGTCCTAATTATATCTCTACTATTATAATGAGACTTCAAAACGACTCAAAAGTGAGCCGTCTAAGCCGTTTAAATTTAACTAGATTTTTATTTTCTGTGTAGGTAACCGAACCCTCTCACCTTAGGTAAAAAAATAATAACCACCAGATACTAGAATATATTTAAAATTAAAATTATGTTTAAACTAAAATAGTTTAATATAATTTAATTTTTTATATACTTTATTAATATTATCATTTATTTATTTTTATACGTGCAACGCAGGTGAAAGTGACTAGTATATATAAAAGACCCGCTCTCTCTCTCTCTCTCTCTATATATATATATATATATAAATATATATATATATATATATATAAATATATATATATATTTTTTTTTTTTTTTTTTTTATATATATATATATATATATATATATATATATATATATATATGTTGAACCCCGGCCGCCTGGCGATTGCTCCCTTCGCAGCCGCATAAGCTGACGCCCCTTCGTCCGCATGAACCCGCCTTTCCAGCCGTATGCGCCTTGGGGCTCTCTGAGCCGCATGAGCGTGTAGTCCCAGCCGCATGAACCAGTATTGACCCGGCCGCATGGACTCACTCCCCTTGGGCCGCATGGACTTTTGTGCCCTATATTGTTACCTTATTATTATTATTATTATTATTATTATATATATATATTATATGCCCATTTTATATCCTTACGCCTTTTGTCCCGAGCATGATATGAGCACTAATGTGACCCCGGAGAACAAAGTGTTCCTCCTTGATACATGTACCTGAATGTCCCAGTTCTTGTTCATGCTCGACAAATGACTCGTAACTCCACGTGGCGTATTTGCAATGATGCATTACACTAAGGAGGGTAGAACATGTTGACATACTGATTGACATGGATCCTCTTTGGGGTACTCGTACTAAAGTACGACTTTAGGAGGATAATCATGCAGGCCACAGCATGTGAGTCCAAGATTACACCTAGGGTTAAACTAGGCAACTAAACATACTAGATGCATGGGGAGGGCAAGAATCCCGAGATCGTGTTACACCAGCCGCCTTGAGATACTGTCTTGACGCGCCGGCTGGTCTCCACGGATACTGTGTCATCTGCAACGAGTGGATGACTGTATCCGATTAATTTCTGCTATATATTATATGTTTTAGCAAGGTGGCCATGCGAGGGACCTGTGCTCAATCATACCTGTCTACGTGAACCCCTGGGTTGGCTAGCCTTGCTGGAAAGATACGATCTGAGGATTTTCTAATAACATGATGCGAGGATAACCTCGTCCCACTAGAAACTCGTAGACTTGATTGGCCGTGAAAACGACTTGCTTGTATCCTATTACCTTCCGTGAGTAACTGAGGGAAGCGGACTGTCATGGTACGTGATCCAATCCATGTTCTTGTTTGATTGTTGGGTTGGTTATCGTACTAGGATAGGCTGTGGACCGAAGTTATGAACGGAAGACTTATTCTGGTTGTGAAGTGCTACTTCTGTGAATGACCGAGGAACATGGTCTATCATGGTACATGATCCAATCCATGTTCTTGTTTGATTGTTGGGTTGGTTATTGTGCTGCGATAGGCTATCGACCGAAGTCACGATCAGGAGATTTTATTGTTTATACCCTTTAACTTATGCGAAAGTTATAGAGTACGACGCGTCCCGACTCCATGCGACACCTTTTGTCCTTGTTTGGTTGTAAGGGTGCCATATGGGTTCGAGGATGTGGCGTTACCCTATAATGGTAGCATAAGTATTACTATTATCAATCATTCTATTAACTAGATTTTTAGTCTTAACTCTTGTGCCCCTTTGGCGGTACTTGCTATTCGGGGCTGACCCCGCTGGTTTTGTTTGGCCAGATCCCGTAGCAGATCCAGAGGACACGATCTTCCTCCCTGACATCCATGGTGCATACTAGGAGCATGGCAGTTCGGGGACTCGAGTGGGTTCCTTCTCCACCACTCCTGCTTATACTTTTGCGGCGTTTAGCCACCGGCATCTGTTAGCCGGATTACTTGATATTTTGTGTCAGTACATAATTGTAATTAAACAGACTGCAGCTGTGTATAATTTTGTACTCCTGACTCTCTGAGATAGCTAAATTATAAAGCTAGTCTCTCATGACCATTTTGATGAAGCGTCAGGGACGCCTTACTGCTTTATCTTTAATGTTCATTTATTTGCTGATGTGATTTGATTGATTGAGACATAGAACTCTGTGGGACCATAGAAGACTTGATTGTAGCATGTACCCCCCTAGTCTCTCGACAGCCACGATCGCCGTATGACGTTACGTACCTCATATGGAGTAGCTGGCCTAGTCCGTCTCCGTATTTCGGTACTGGAGCGTGACAATATATATATATATATATATATATATATATATATATATATATATATATATATATATATATATATTGGAACCATGTAAATTGTTTATGGAATCGCTCCCACTGGGATTCGAACTCCTGACCACTCGGACCGCATGCATCTCTCTTAACCACTAGACTAGAGGTCCTTTGCAATATATATATATATATATATATATATATATATATATATATATATATATATATATATATGAGAAAAATGTACCTAAGGTCGACCTTAGGTAAGTTACCTAAGGTCGACCTCATTTTCCTCACTTTACAATATTTTTTTCTTGAATTTTTTTTTATGGGATTCATCTACACCTTATTGATTGGCAACATACCAAATTTCAAGAAAAAATAATATTGTTTAGCCCCCTATCTATCCCTTGCAAAATCGACGGTCTAAAACTTTGCTGCTACACCGTCGATTTTGCACCTTATTGATAGGGGGCTAAACAATATTATTTTTTCTTGAAATTTGGTATGTTGCCAATCAATAAGGTGTAGATGAATCCCATAAAAAAAAAATTCAAGAAAAAAATGTTGTAAAGTGAGGAAAATGAGGTCGACCTTAGGTAACTTACATAAGGTCGACCTTAGGTACATTTTCCTCTATATATATATATATATAGAACTGGATGGGTTAATACATATTAAAGATTTCTAGCTCTAGAGTGGTCAGTATGTGGAGATAATGCATTCTGACTGGATAGGTTCGATCCCAATTTGGATTTGTTATTTTGGGTAGTTTTGAGATTGGAGTTGGGGAATATAAGATTTTTGTGGTTTGCTGATCATATATAGCTTATTCTATATATTATGTTGTTGTCCCAGTGGCCGTAGCCCGTTGGGATCGGTGGAGCACTCCGGCGCAGTGGCGCGGGTTCGAGCCCCCTTGGAGGCGCACCATTAAGAAGTGGACACCCTTAAAATATATATATATATATAGAGGCCTCATATATATATATATATATATATATATATATATATATATATATATATATATATATATATATATATATATATATAAAATATATATATATATATATATATATTATGCTGCCTTTGCCTTTGTTAGAGAATTTTGACAAATTTGAGTTATCCCAGGTTAGAGGAATTGTGATAAATAAGATATATCCTTATGGACTTTGTCGTGCTATTTTTGACCTTAATTTGGTCATTTTGTTGACAGTTTTTACAATTTGCAGCTGAGGTTAAATTGATTTTATGAACTTTTTTGCCAAGCCAATTAATTTTAATTTTATTGACCCTTTGGGTATTGATACATTTCCCATGTTTCTGGGCCTTTCTTTGACCCAAAGTTTTGATTTTTGAGAACACCATGACACTTTTTTCATCCTATTTTATAGGTTTTGGAAATGGGCTGATATTTTTATCTGGAAATAACATTTTTTTTCTCCTGAAAAATTTAATTTTTTTTTTAGATTTATGTGTTTATACCAAAGCTGGTACAAGAACTTTGGGTACACTTTGTATTGTAGCTTCTTGTTTACTACTACTTTATTAATTCATTAATTGATAGGTTGTTCATGGACTGGCTAGCTTGTTGTACTGCATAAATTCAAGATTTTCAAGCTGGAATGTCATTTTGCCTCCTGGATATGGGCTCATATTTCTTTTCCAGTTCTGTTCTCATAATTTTTTATTTAGTATTATGTAAAAAAAATGGATTTTAACATGTAGAAATTATCATTTGAATGGTATGTATCATGTTTGTTCACATAATCATGGCATTAGAAAAGTAAAGTAATTACTTTCCTATATTTGGATGCAAAAAAAAATGTTGGGAAATAAAACTGACTCCCAAGGAAAAAAAAAAATTGGGGGAAAGTCGTTTCCTCCACCCACCTAGGGATTCACTTTTTCATTCTAGGAATTCATTTTTTTCTCTCAATTTTTTTGGCATTTTCAAACATAAGAAAATCGATGGAAATTATAATTTTCCAAAGGAAAGATAATTAACAAGGAATCGATTTACTTTATTTTCTGCAAACCAAAGGAGGCCTATATATGGTAAGCTCACCATTATTCAAATGGTGGTGACCATATCCCGCTTTATGCTGGCTTCCCAAACAATGAAAGTGAAAAAAATAATAAAAAAAATTCCAATTCTACTGTTGGATACATGGAAGTTACCAAACAGAGAATTTACAAAGATGAGAGCAGGGCCGGCCCTGGCCCAGGGCGGCCAGGGCGACCGCCCAGGACCCCATAAAATTTGGGGGCCAAAAAAATTAATTTAAATGTATATATATTAGTAATCTTATATTGAAAATAGAACTAATATATAATATGATCCTCCTTTATCACAAAACATTTGTGATGTGGTTGTAGTTTGTTATACTTGTACACAAGAGGTCCTAGGTTCTAGCCTTACTCCAATGCAAAATACAAGTATTACTAAACAGTTTAAAGAATACGCAAATTTAGGACTTCTTCCCAAATACCACTTGTGAATTTTCACTTTCCACTCCCATTTAGGGGCTGTTTGGATCAACGGAGCTGTGCAGCAAGTGGCTGCATTTAGCACTGTTCAGTGAAACTGAACAGAGTTGCAGCGTTTGGTTGTGCGCTGCAACTGGAGGGAGAAGTGTAACTTCTGACAAAAGTGAGTTACTGTCCCCCCATTTTATTCCCCAATTCACTTGCAGCAAAAATGTGATGTAGGTGTGCTGCAAGTGGTGGGAGGAGGAGAGGAGTACTGCAAATCATCGGCTACTCCTCCTCCTCCACCAAATCGACGATGGCGACGAGGAAGACCGGCGAGGAGTTGTCTCCTCCTTCTCGATCCGGTCGACGAGGGGCTTCCGGCGCCTCTGCTCAGAGATCAAGACCGACGGGGGGCTGCGTGGCACGGCGGGGGTCCTCGCGGAGTCGACGGCGGCGGGGTCCTCGCGGAGGCGACGACGGCGAGGGCCTCGCGTGGAGGAGAGGAGGTGGGTGGAGGAGAGGAGGCTGTGGAGGCGGCGGTGTAGGAGAGGAGAATGTGGAGGAGGAGGTCCGGAGGAGAGGAGGCGGTGGGGAGTACGCGGTGGAGGAGAGGAGGCGGTAGGGAGAGGTGGTATTTGGAGAGGTTTTTTTCTCTGACTCAAGCGAGAGAGAGAGAGAGAGACTAATAATTATCAAAGGCATAAAACTTTAATCCATACAATAAAATTAATAAATTTTTAATCCATAAAAAATTATCAAAGTGAGGAGGTGGGTGAGATTTTTTTCTCTGACTCAAGCGAGAGAGAGAGAGTAATAATTATCAAAGTCATAAAACTTTAATCCATACAATAAAATTAATAAATTTTTAATCCATAAAAAATTATCAAAGTCATAAATAATTTATGACTTTGATTTATCAAAGTCATAAATTTTTAATCTATACAAAAAAAAAATTTATCAAAGTCATAAATTTTTAATCCATACAAAAAAATTGGGGGGTAAACATACCTAGATTTACCACATCTCCAAAAAAAACTTTCACTTTCTACTTACATAACTATCCAAACACCATACCAATTTTTTTTCTACTTGCAGCAGACAAAAAATATTCTATCCAAACACATTTTGGAAAGTGCCACTTGCTGCAAGTCCACGGAAATTCAACTTGCTGCAAGTGCCACTTTCACACTTCCAAAGAGTTACATCGATCCAAACAGCCCCTTAATGCTTACATGTTAGAAATGTCAACTTACACAGTTCACTTTGTTGGATCGGACTTTTGAAAGTACAGTTGGAAGTGTCCATTTGACCACTTCCTTTGTTTGGCAAACAAAAGAGTAAGCTACTTGTAACTGTTTGGGTCACCATGGTATGCTTACCATAGGTATAGAAGTAATAACATATTCTTACTCAAAAAAATTACAAAAAAAAAAAGAAGGATTTTTTGACTTACATCTCACTTATTAATATGCATTTGTACTTACATCCCATTTTTTATTTTTTTTAGACTTACATCACACTTTTTGTCACTAAATGTATTTATTTTGTCACGAAAAGTATTCGTTTTGTCACAAAAAATATATTTCGTGACAAAAGTGGGATGTAAGTCAAATAAAATTAAAAAGTGGGATGTAAGTACAAATTCATATTAATAAGTGGGATGAAAGTCAAAAAATTCCAAAAAAAAAAAAAAAAGTTCGCACAATACTTGTTTACTCATTCTCTCCTCCTGCTCCGTCGACCCCGCCGGACATGAGCACGTGTAAAATAGTACGACGGAAAAATTAAACCAAGCTACCAGAATATACGAATTTTATGAGGAATTAAACGTGAGAAATTATTTTTTTTAATTAAGATCTTCTATCATAAGGGTTTTTTTTTTTTTTGGTAAATGAATAGCCTTTGGAGAATGCCTTAAAGTATAAATTTGCAAAATATAAATATAATAGAAAATTGGTATAATTTTTTTTTTAAAAGAAACTATCATGACTATTAAAATAGTTTAAGATATTTTTCTGTTTAGTTGCAATTTAGTTCAACTTTTAGTATGTTGATGTAGGGTCGGTCCAAGGATAAATTTGACAAAACTTCGGACTTGGACAACCCCTCTCTGCGAGGATACCCCCCAGGCTCAACGTGACTTTCCAAGAGGTCGAAATTACGAGTGACCCTCCAGAACCGACCCACAGTAAAAAAATAAGGAACAACCAAAGTTAGTTTCGTATAAGACAATCCAACTCCCGGGCCGGCCCGTGTGCTGATGTATAGATGGATCAAAACCTAGCAACTTAAATTTTTTCTTCCATTTTGTGTACTGTGTACAAAAACTCAGTAAAGGTATCAATGAAAAGTGGCCCATGGTTTACAATCAGACCTAAATTGTACAAGTCAAGCCCATTACTAAAAATGTATGTTTGGAATTAATGTCCTGTCATAACTTTTAATTCCAAATTTAATTTAATATCAACTTCACTATTCTAGTTTTAGGCTTTGGAAAATGCAGAGGTTAAGTTATAGTGAAGTTCCATCTAGGGCTGGCGATTTTGTCCTGGTGCCCTCTACCCGAGCCGGGTACCCTGCACCCTCAGATACCCACGGGTACCCTCTACCATAGGAGGGCAAGCCCTACCCTTACCCTCTTGGAATTAGGGTAGGGTAAGGGTTTTATCTTGTTACCCTAGTGCACTTACCCGGATACCCGCCCTACCCTACCCTGAATCACTACCCTACCCACTATCCTTAACCCTCTCAAACCCTCGACCCTACCCCTCTCCCAAACCTGATTACCCACACTCCCACTGCCATAGTATTACTACTACATACTTGTAGTTTTTTGTAATTAGTTAGTACTTAGGATTATGAGAACTACATGGTGCTTGATCCTAAGGAGTCAGGTCTAGCCCCCTCCTTGGGTATGTAGGCAGCTCAGGTTCCACTATATAACTGGGTTCAACACCTTTAGTAAAAAATATTCCTCCTGTTATTTCTTATTAAGTTGTTATGATTTTTGAATGTTGTAAAAATCTTAATTATCAAGGTTTTTACTAGCAAAAAAAAAAAAAATTTCAAAGTAAAAAAAACTGAAATGGCAAGGGTGATACCCTTACCCTCCCTACCCTGACCCTCAGCTATCCTATGAGGGTAAAGGGCAAGGACGGGTAATGGGTATTAATTTTTTGGAAGAGGGCTACCCTACCCTACCCTCATTGTAGTGTCCCGCTCCTAGCGGTTCACTATGTAAGGCTTGTGGCTTGGCTAACTCGGTCGAAACCGAGTATTGGGAAAACTTACCGTCGGCATCGAATCGATCACGGACAAGTGCATAAGAACCTTTCCAATTAATGGATCGGTTTCTCTTGAAATGCGTCCAAGAGTTTTCTCTGGATGTTTTGCTGCTGGTTTTGCTGCTTGGTTTTGATGGATGCTTTTCTGAATGATTTTCGATGATTTGATTCTTGCCCGTTTTTATCGATTTGCATAGCATTCATTCTTGAGAATTCTGAGAGAAGAGAACACAACGAGACGGATTATTAATCAATCTTTTGGTGCCAATGCAGACTGACGCGTGACGGAAGGCTAAGTGTGCAAGTGTTCCTCTCTCTCTCGACGATTCTCTAATTTGGTGAGTGTGGATCTCTGTGGTGGTATTGTCCCTCTCGCTATTCCTTCATGCCAACTAAATAATTGTCTTGCAACATCCGTTGATCGATATCAAGATGCTAATGCCACAAGTCAACACCACTAAGATGCTAGAGATAGAACATTGAAATGAATTGATTACACTGCAATGAACTGAACATTGAAATGATTGAATTGATGCCTAGAATGATGGTTATGAAATGCTAAGAATGAACATGTTGCCTATTACTTCAAATATTCTATGCACACTGTGTATATCGAGTCGGACACACATTCGCCTGACCATGGACAACTTGTATACAAGGATTGAGCAATAATTTCCTCGAACGGTACAGGGGCGCCTGTACCGATTCGGCCTAGGAGGAAATAATGAAGTGCTTTTGGGAACATGAGTAATGCGAGGCATCATAGAGGCTAGCTCCCTACTGTGCTGTCATCTCATTATCTTGAAGTCCCAAATGCAAATGAATGAATGAAAAGAGTCCATATGGTTTAACAACACCAGTGGTCACATCGTGGGAATGTATGCTAATCAATGTCTTATGCAGGGGCGGTAAGTATATTATTATTATCCTGTATCTTATGCAGGAAAGCTGGATTCGGCTAATGGTAAACTAAACATGGTTTATTGAACTACCATGTAACTTGAATTGTGATTTACTCTAAATGTCGCCTGTCCCTTATAAGTTTATATCTTTAAAATGCTTGTCATTAATAAAATGTTGGTTTAGCTGAGTGGGCCAACGGGGCTCACCAGCGCATTGTTATAATGTGCTGACCCCTCCTCCACAGGTACTGGAGAAGGCTCGGGCGCACATCGCAATTAAAGCTTTCTGAACTGCTGTTTCCTTTCAAGCTGTTTTTCCTAAAGACGCACAAAGTATTGTGGAGATTTCAAAGATAGCTGCTTATATTTCAAAGTACTAAAGGGGCGTGATGTATGGAACGGGAAATTATTTCATGGCAGCCTATCAGTTGTACTTCTTTTCATGAATCAATGTAGCCGAAAAGGCATTTCAAATATTATCGAGAAAAGTTGTATTCTGACTACAATCATCAATAAAATGAATATTTTCTTCCTATTCCGCTTGCTTAATGTTTCCGCAACTGTGGCTTATTTTTCAAATGTGATGAATTGATATAAATGTGCATGTTCTAGCCTTGTACAAGTGCAACTCCAGACTTGTACGGCATCGCGCCTTAGCGAGGACGATCGATTCGGCGTGAATCGAAGCAAAGCGAGCGATTCCCCGAATCGGGGCGTGACAAGTTGGTATCAGAGCTCGGCTTCACTTCCTCGGATTTCAAAAATAAATGTTTCAAAAAGGAAGTCTTGATGCAAATTTTCTCGATTGATGGTGTCGATGGCGCTGGCATGAAATAATGTTCCATACAATAAGCCCATAAATATTTTATGAGTGCTAATGGAATTATTTCTTTGTTGTAGAATGACCAAGGGCGATAGCTCAAAGACGAATTCATCGTCTGACCCGATTGAGAAACTGATTAAGCAAATGGAGGCTCAGAGGAACCAAAGCGAAGCTCAACATCGCGCGCTTCAGGAGCAGCTTCAGTATCAGTTTCAGGAGCAGCTGGATGCTCAACAAAAGCAAGTTGATAGTCTAACTCAGATTGTCATCAAGCTGTCGGCCGATTCTAATGTTTCTGCAAAGGCCGCAGCAACCGAGACCGTGGAGGTGCCGGCAGAGAAACCTGAGACGCCGACACGGAAGAGGACGAGCTTCAAGTTCTCTGAATTTAAAAGTTGCGACCCGCCTGAGTTTGATGGGAAAGAGGAGCCAGATGAGGTGATGGGCTTCTTGAACACACTAGAGGGCTATTTCCGAATGTTAGAGATTCAGGGCAGTAAGAGAGTGGAGTGTACTGCTGTACAACTTCGCCTCAAGGCCCAGGAATGGTGGATTTCGCAGAGACAGGCACTTTGCGGAAATAGTCAGGATATAAAGATGTCTTGGGAGGCCTTTAAGCAGGCTTTCATTACTCACTTCATTCCACCCGCTGTCCGACAACGAAAAGAGAATGAGTTCATTGCACTTCGACAAGGCAGTATGTCAGTGCATGACTATGAGACAGAGTTTTTGAAGAGAGTCGCATTCGCTGGGTACATGGTACCGAATGACGATGCCAAGCGAGGAAGATTTGTGCAAGGCTTGAATGAGGGCCTAGAGAAATGTGCTAAATCGGAAATGTACGTCTTACCGGGAGGCGTACGAGACAGCTCTCGAGATGGAGAGATTTCATAAACCGGCTAGTCGTGAGACAATGAAGAGCAACCAAGGACTCAATAATCAGAAACGACCTTGGTCTGCTAGCAGGAATGACGCACCTAAGCGTCACAATACTGGAGACAATCGAGGGCCTCAACATACAGAACGTTGTAAATTTTGCAACCGTTGGGGACATCGATCCAAAGATTGTCGGGTGAAGTGTTTCAAATGCGGCGAGCAGGGCCACAAGGAAGCTGACTGCAGAAATAGAGGAGGGAATCAGTATCCTCCTCGTGGGCATAACAATAATCAGTATCGTGGGCATAACAACAACCACAACCGGGGACAATATAACAACCAGCATCGTGGCGGAGCGCCACCAGCCTTACCGGCTCCAGCTGGGAATGCACCGAATCAACAAGGTGGGCAAGCAAGGGTTTATGCCTTGACTCAGGCAGAGGCCCAGACCGCGGAGAATGTTATAACAGGTACGTTGCTATATAAAGGCACACCTGCAAGAGTACTTTTTGATTCTGGCGCTACTCATTGCTTTATCTCTTCTGATTTTGCAACGGAAAATAAATTTTGTATGACTCAACTAAAGACAGCTTTGTGTGTTAGCACTCCTTCGGGAGTAGATATGCCTGCAACTTTGATTTGCAGGGACGGCTACATTAAAATTGGAGGCAAGACTTTATCTCTGGATGCAATTGTACTCGACATCAAAGAGTACGATATCATCTTGGGAATGGACTGGCTCAGCGCCTGTCATGCAACGATCGACTGTGCTGATAAGAGAGTTGTGTTTCGCCTAACCGGAGAAACAGAGTTCTCTTACTCGTGCGGCTCGACGTTCCAAGGAGCTATGGTAATATCGGCAGTTACAGCAAGGCACATGTTGTACTCTGGGTGTGAAGGGTTCCTTGCTTCTGTTTTTGATACTCAAATGAAGGGTGTGGATTCGAATCAGACCGAAATTGTGGCAGAGTTCCCCGATGTGTTTCCGGACGAGATACCTGGGATGCCGCCGGATAGAGAAATTGAATTCACAATTGACACATTTCCGGATACTCGTCCGATATCTAAAGCGCCGTACAGGATGGCTCCGGCAGAATTGAAGGAACTAAAGGTACAGCTACAAGAATTATTAGACCGGGGATACATTCGTCCAAGTGTATCTCCATGGGAAGCTCCAGTACTGTTTGTAAAGAAGAAGGATGGAACGATGCGGCTATGCATCGATTACAGAGAACTGAATAAGGCAACCATCCGTAACAAGTATCCTTTGCCAAGGATAGATGATCTATTCGATCAGCTACAAGGGGCGACCGTGTTTTCAAAAATTGATCTTCGTTCAGGATACCATCAGTTGAAGATCAGACCCGAAGATGTTCCTAAGTCAGCATTCCGTACGAGATACGGACACTATGAGTTTTTGGTCATGCCATTCGGCTTGACTAATGCTCCAGCAGCCTTCATGGATTTAATGAATAGAGTGTTTCGACCGTTCTTAGACAAGTTTGTTGTTGTGTTCATCGATGACATCTTGATCTACTCAAAGGATAGAGAGACTCATGTCGAGCACTTGAGAGAAGTACTTCAGACGCTGCGGGACAACCAGCTCTATGCAAAACTAAGCAAGTGCGAATTTTGGATGAACAGCGTGTCGTTC
The DNA here is from genome assembly GCA_029216955.1 of Iris pallida. Taxonomy (NCBI): domain Eukaryota; kingdom Viridiplantae; phylum Streptophyta; class Magnoliopsida; order Asparagales; family Iridaceae; genus Iris; species Iris pallida. The sequence goes on from JANAVB010028398.1 coordinate 4,957,101, forward strand.
CTAGGACATGTTGTTTCGGCGGAAGGTGTTGCCGTCGACCCAAAGAAGATTGAGGCAGTGGTGGACTGGAAGCAGCCTGCATCAGCTAGTGAAATACAGAGTTTCCTTGGTTTAGCCGGGTACTACCGTAGATTTGTGAAGGACTTCTCGAGAATCGCCTCGCCTTTGACTCGCTTGACTCAGAAGGGAGTCGTATTTAAGTGGACGAACGACTGTGAGAGTAGCTTCCAAGAACTCAAGCAGCGGCTCGTCACGGCCCCAATTTTAGCACTTCCGGAAGGCTCTGAGGGATTTCAGATCTACAGTGACGCGTCGGGACTTGGTTTGGGATGTGTTCTTATGCAACATGGGAAGACCATATCTTATGCTTCGAGACAACTCAAACAGCATGAGAAGAATTACCCAACACATGATTTGGAACTGGCGGCGATTGTGTTCGCGTTGAAATTATGGCGACACTATCTCTATGGTGTGTCCTGCGAGATCTTCACGGATCACAAAAGCCTGAAATATATATTCACACAAAAGGAATTGAATTTGAGGCAGCGGCGCTGGTTAGAATTGATCAAGGACTATGACTTGACAATCTCTTACACGCCGGGTAAAGGGAACGTGGTAGCTGATGCCTTGAGTCGGAAATTTGTGGGATCACTAGCAATAGCAAAAGAGGTACTACGAGATCTTGAAGAGATGGGCATCGAGTTCAGGATCCGTCCGCAGAATGTGCAGTTGGCTCAGTTACAACTTGAGCCGAGTCTCCAGGAAAGGATTAAGTTTGCTCAGAAGGATGACCCGTTTCTGCAGAAGATACGCGAGTTGATTCTAGCAGGAAAGGCGTCGGACTTTACCGTTGAAGATGACACTATTCGTGTCAAGGGAAGATTGTGCGTCCCTAAGGACGAGAATATCAGGAAGGAAATACTGATCGAGGCTCATTTCGCGAAGTATTCCTTGCATCCGGGAGGCACGAAAATGTATAAGGATCTACGCTCAACCTTTTGGTGGCATGGTATGAAGAAGGATGTGGCGCTATTCGTGTCACAGTGCATGGATTGTCAGCGTGTAAAGGCCGAACATCAACGGCCAGGCGGAGAACTACAAAATTTGGCTATTCCACTGTGGAAGTGGGATAATATCTGTATGGATTTTATAGTTGGCTTGCCAAGAACTCAGAAGGAAAATGATGCGATTTGGGTTATCGTGGATAGATTAACCAAGTCGGCACATTTCATTCCAATAAAAGTTACATGGGGAGTAGAACGGTTGGCTCAGATCTACATAAATGAAATTGTCAGATTGCATGGGGTGCCAGCTTCTATAGTGTCGGATAGAGATGGAAGATTCTTGTCGCGATTTTGGATAAGTCTACACTCGGCAATGGGCACAAAGTTGAACTTCGGTACGGCTTACCATCCGCAGACTGATGGTCAGACAGAGAGAGTAAATCAGATCCTTGAGGATATGTTGAGATTGTGCGTGCTCGACTCGAAGACAAGTTGGGACGCGCATCTCGCACTAGCAGAATTTGCCTATAACAACAGTTATCAGGCAAGTATCCAAATGGCCCCGTACGAAGCCTTATATGGACGGAAATGTCGATCACCGATCTGCTGGGATGAAGTCGGTGAACGGCAAGTGCTCGGACCAGAACTTGTGGAACAGGCCGTCGAGAGGATTCGCTTAATTCGAGAAAGACTTAGAGTTGCTCAAAGTCGACAAAAGAGTTATGCGGATGTTCATCGACGACCTTTGGAATTCACAGCAGGCGATCATGTCTTCTTGAAGGTCACACCCATGCGAGGTGTGATGCGGTTTGGGATGAAAGGAAAGTTAAGCCCGAGATTCGTCGGACCATTCGAGATTTTGGAGAAGGTAGCCTCAGTGGCTTATCGACTTGCACTACCTCCGGCTCTGGCTGATGTGCACGATATCTTCCATGTATCTCAACTTCGGAAGTACGTGCATGATCCAAGTCACGTAGTGAATTTCGACCAGCTGCAGCTGAGCGCTGACCTATCCTACACTGAAGAGCCTGTCCAGATTTTGGACAGGAAAGAGAAAGTTTTGCGGAATCGGGCAGTGTCTCTAGTCAACGTGCTGTGGCGGAACCATGCTGTCGAGGAGTCGACATGGGAATTAGAGGAAGAGATGCGAGTGAAGTACCCCTCGCTGTTTGATAATTTTGAGGTAGGACCTTTGCTTTAAGTTTCGAGGACGAAACTTTTTCTTAGTGGTATATTATGTAGTATCCCGCTCCTAGCGGTTCACTATGTAAGGCTTGTGGCTTGGCTAACTCGGTCGAAACCGAGTATTGGGGAAACTTACCGTCGGCATCGAATCGATCACGGACAAGTGCATAAGAACCTTTCCAATTAATGGATCGGTTTCTCTTGAAATGCGTCCAAGAGTTTTCTCTGGATGTTTTGCTGCTGGTTTTGCTGCTTGGTTTTGATGGATGCTTTTCTGAATGATTTTCGATGATTTGATTCTTGCCCGTTTTCATCGATTTGCATAGCATTCATTCTTGAGAATTCTGAGAGAAGAGAACACAACGAGACGGATTATTAATCAATCTTTTGGTGCCAATGCAGACTGACGCGTGACGGAAGGCTAAGCGTGCAAGTGTTCCTCTCTCTCTCGACGATTCTCTAATTTGGTGAGTGTGGATCTCTGTGGTGGTATTGTCCCTCTCGCTATTCCTTCATGCCAACTAAATAATTGTCTTGCAACATCCGTTGATCGATATCAAGATGCTAATGCCACAAGTCAACACCACTAAGATGCTAGAGATAGAACATTGAAATGAATTGATTACACTGCAATGAACTGAACATTGAAATGATTGAATTGATGCCTAGAATGATGGTTATGAAATGCTAAGAATGAACATGTTGCCTATTACTTCAAATATTCTATGCACACTGTGTATATCGAGTCGGACACACATTCGCCTGACCATGGACAACTTGTATACAAGGATTGAGCAATAATTTCCTCGAACGGTACAGGGGCGCCTGTACCGATTCGGCCTAGGAGGAAATAATGAAGTGCTTTTGGGAACATGAGTAATGCGAGGCATCATAGAGGCTAGCTCCCTACTGTGCTGTCATCTCATTATCTTGAAGTCCCAAATGCAAATGAATGAATGAAAAGAGTCCATATGGTTTAACAACACCAGTGGTCACATCGTGGGAATGTATGCTAATCAATGTCTTATGCAGGGGCGGTAAGTATATTATTATTATCCTGTATCTTATGCAGGAAAGCTGGATTCGGCTAATGGTAAACTAAACATGGTTTATTGAACTACCATGTCACTTGAATTGTGATTTACTCTAAATGTCGCCTGTCCCTTATAAGTTCATATCTTTAAAATGCTTGTCATTAATAAAATGTTGGTTTAGCTGAGTGGGCCAACGGGGCTCACCAGCGCATTGTTATAATGTGCTGACCCCTCCTCCACAGGTACTGGAGAAGGCTCGGGCGCACATCGCAATTAAAGCTTTCTGAACTGCTGTTTCCTTTCAAGCTGTTTTTCCTAAAGACGCACAAAGTATTGTGGAGATTTCAAAGATAGCTGCTTATATTTCAAAGTACTAAAGGGGCGTGATGTATGGAACGGAAAATTATTTCATGGCAGCCTATCAGTTGTACTTCTTTTCATGAATCAATGTAGCCGAAAAGGCATTTCAAATATTATCGAGAAAAGTTGTATTCTGACTACAATCATCAATAAAATGAATATTTTCTTCCTATTCCGCTTGCTTAATGTTTCCGCAACTGTGGCTTATTTTTCAAATGTGATGAATTGATATAAATGTGCATGTTCTAGCCTTGTACAAGTGCAACTCCAGACTTGTACGGCATCACGCCTTAGCGAGGACGATCGATTCGGCGTGAATCGAAGCAAAGCGAGCGATTCCCCGAATCGGGGCGTGACACTCATGACTCTCCTAGGGTATCAAAAACATGTTAATACCCTACCCTGCCCTGCCCTCTTCCTGCCCTTACCCTACCCTACGCTACCCATCGCCACCCCTACTTCCATCCACCTATATATTAAGTTTGGTGGGTTTTTGCCTAATTTCACTATTGAACAATTCTATTAAGTTCTACTAGAAGTATGTATGCACATGTTTTGTACATATTTCATACTACTTAAAATGATCAAATAATAGTCTCTTAATTTATTTACGAGAAGAGCAAACAATAGTCTATTATTTTTTACTACCGACAATCAATTCCTTTTATTTAATTTTTTGCTATACGTAATTACCTAATTATCCATGTTAAATGTAATGAACCAAACGTCGTAAGGGCACTTTTGAAAAAAAAAATCAACAGTGAAACATCCACCATTGTATTAAAAATCAGTCCGAAGCCAGACAAGACACTGGATCGGATCAAACTGGTTCAACCACTGAGTTAACCTAAACGGTCCAAGTTAATTTCCTTCTGGACACTGACTTAAAATTTACAATTAATTTTTGAAAAAGTAGCAGATCAACACTGATTCGGTCCGAAAAAATCTACGGACTTACGGGTCAATCAGTCAAACCAATCGGTTCGGTCCGATTTTTAAAACAATGGCGTCCGTTTTTTCTATTATATAACGGTATAGATTAGCCATATTGAACAAAGTAGTGGGGGCTGTCTAGCGGAAATTTCAAAAATAAGAATTTGTAGGTATATATTCTTTCCTGTCTTTCCTTTTCAGAGTTTTTTATATATGGGGCTTATTTATGAATATTGTTAAATGTTAGCTCTTGGTAAAATGGTTTTAGCCTATTTTGTAGGCCTTGAGTTCTAATTCTTACATACGCACATTCAAAAACAAATCTCCAACCCCTTCATTAAAAAAAAAATATTCCCAAGTTTTCACTCACTTAACTCTTGACGATTAGCATAAATTGTGTAAAAAAAAAGATGTCGATAGGTTTTGCAATAGGAGATGCATCTCGTTTGGTTCGGGGAATTATAAAATTGGAAAAAAAAAGTTATTATATTTTCTATATTTGAGTGCCAAAGAAATTTAGAAGAAAAAAAAATTATGAGAGAAAATTATTCTATCCGTTAAAGCAAGGAATCACTCTCTCTCCTTGAAATAGTCACTTTTCTTTCCATTTTTTTTAGCATTTCCAAACATCGGAAAGAAAAATCAACGAGAATTGTAATTTCCGAAATGAAAGAAAATGTCAAGGAATTGATTTCATTTTCCTTCCATTCTGCGAAATAAACGAGGTGAGTGATAGTCAAGGGAGCCTACTACTGTTAGACAAGAAACAACATTCTAATGATTACGTACAAATACTAAAAAAAAGGTGGTTTATACCAACATTTTCTACGTTTTCAGATTATTAAACGGATATTCCTTATTTTAAAAATACTTAAACTATTTTTTTGTATGTTTATTATATGGACCTTCCTATATTTTATGTTTTACGTAAAGGGTTATTACACCAACCACCCTTACAACATAAAGCAAATAAGAGGTCCGTGTAATTATTTTTCGAAGAGAGATCCATTTAATAAACCAGAAACATAGCAGAGATTGTATAAATAATCCAAAACAAATAATCAATCTAAAAAAAATATCTTTTCTCCGACATTCTAATAGTCATGTTATCACAATTTCTTAAAAATAGTGATGTCTAAATCTAAAATGGAGATTCCATATTAGTAATATATACAAATGTTAAAAATTTTGGAACCTTTTGTTTTTTTTGGGGCTATGTGTGATTGTACATCATGTATATATTCAGAAATGATCCTTGCAGTTAGGCCTAGCTTAGCTTTATATTGTTGTTTCTTAAAATTAAAAAAAAAAAAGAAGAAGAAGAAGAAGAAGAAGAAGAAGAAGAAGGGGTTTTGTTGCTTTCTCTTTCATTTCTAGACGAGTTCAATCTTTTGCTTGCTGGTCGGTTATACAATTGGCCTCAATTAGTGACAGAGATCAATGTATGCTTTCATCGTTGGGCACATGCATCCACCCAACTCTATTCCCATCTTTTCTTTTCTTTTTTTAGTTTGTTTGGTACACAATGTATCACATTTTTGCAGGAATATATCACGTCCATACATCAATAAGACACCGCAACCGCAACCGCAACTCGGCCATATCGTACCCTCCACTCATAATTCTCCCACAAAAAAATTAATGTGTATTTTTTTCGTTTCTTAAACTTGCAACTATGAGAGAAGGAATATGCCTCACTCTAGTCAATTAATAATATTAGGAGTGCTTTAGAACCAACCGGCTGATTTTCTATTATGAAATCAACCTATGTTATACACGTTGGATTGGAATTACATGATTGAGATTAAATGACTTAAAAAGATGGTAGGGTCTACATCTTTTAATCTCAACCACTAAATTTCAATCCAATACATAAAACATAGGGTGGTTCTATAATGCAAAACCAGCCGGCTGATTTTGGAGCATTTCTGAATATATATATATATATATTTTTTTTTTTTTTTCTGAATATATATATATATATATATATATATATATATATATATATCGTTGAGCATAGCCTAGTGGTAAAGGTGAGACATGCGATCCGAGTGGTCAGGAGTTCGAATTCCAGTGAAAGCGATTCCGGAAACTAATTACCCTTTCTTCAAAAATAAATAAATAAATTATATATATATATATATATATATATATATATATATATATATATATATATATATATATATATATATATATCATTGATTTTTCGACGGTTAAAATTAAATAATTTAAACAAATCGATCGGATATGAAATAAGGAATGTTTGGGAGATAAAAAAGTGAGAGAATGTAGATCCCTCATCTCTTTCACACACACACACACACACACACACACACACGGTGTATAGAGTCCTATATAAATTTGGTATTCTTGTTCTTTAATTTTGATCATGTTTGGCATTCTAATAAACATATTCAAATACAAAAAAATTTAACCCCTCTAAAAAAAACTCTTTCTAATATCCTAAGAATTTTATTATTGTAGTTTCTAGAAAATAGCAAGATCTAAATCTAAAAGTGTAGATTTTGTATTAGTAATGCATATATATTAGGCTTTTTTGTTGTTGAACTATTTGGATTTTGAGGTCATATGTGATTGTATAATTTGTATATGCTCATAAATAGCCATGATGTTGACATTAAGCACCAGCAAATCTCACGCGATCTATTGAATGCTCCTCCATGACAAGCACTATGAAACCTTGTCCTTTTCCTTATCTGGTAATATATTATTTTCAAAAAGTCAGCAACAGAAATAAAAATTTGAAAAAGAATAATTATCGATTAGGAATATAAGGTTATTATCCACTTCGAACACCACTACCACCTACTACAAACACTACTTACGCCAACCTTAGTTGTCCAAGCACTCACACCTTCTATGCTTTGCTACTTTCACTATAACACCACATTTCTCTTGGACATACTTGGCTTTGGGATCCGAGATTACAAGCATGTCTTGAACTATTCAATCGAATCCGAGTGACCCTTGTGGTCAACGTAGAGACATAAAAGATCTGACAGGATAACGGAAGATCATTAGATTGAGTCACGGAAAAGTATTATTTCTGTTATTTATGGTGAAAGTTGGAGAAAGGCAGACCCAAAGGACATGATGCAGTGCTACAAAAAGTTTCGAATGTTACGTCGGACATCGTAAAAAAACACATAAAAGATGGGAGTTGGATGTGTGCAGCAAATATCACTTCAAATTATAAAAGTATAGCAACGTACAAAGATATCGTTATTCCTATAGAATGACGAAATAGTTGCCACCAAAATTTAAGGATTAGCAACACCAAAAAACGTCGCTAATCACACATTTTACTTCACTTAAATAAATTAGTAACGTAATCAACAACGTTTTGTCTGGATCGTGTATTGACCAACAAAATATCGCTAAATGTTGTTGTGGCGACGTAATAACCAACATCGCTACATGTCGCCAACTTAGCGACGTTTAACGGCATAAAAATAAAACATCGTCAAGTTAGGGACGTAAAAATTCGTCGCTATTTGTCGCCTAAACAATAGCGACTTCCTAAGTTGAGTAGTTGTATAAAAATGATACTTTGAGAGAGGTTGGAGAACCAAATTATCTCCTCTGAAATCAAAATTACATTCAAGATGTTGGAGAACCAAATTTGATGTTTCCATCGGAATGTTAAATTTAAAATTTTAGACATCAAAATGACACTTAGGTCTCGTTACGACTATGAAAAATGAAAGTAATTTTTTTTCTATTTTCGGATGTCAAAATAAAAAAGAGCAGAGAATAAAATAAGAAGAAAAAATATATTTTTCCACCACCCTAAGGATTCACTTTTCCATCCCAATAATTTATCACTAAAAAAATTTGATAGAATTATAATTTTCTAAAAAAGACGAAAAACAAAAATTGTCTTTCTTTTCCTCTAAATAATATTTAACACTTTTATTGGAACATCTTTAATAAAATAAGAATATGCAATCGAATTCAACTGACTATTATGGCCAGAGTGGAGAGATACAATTTTTTTTTGCTAGACGGACAATCTTGGGATCGAACCGCAGAAAAAACGTAAATGTGTGTGAATATTGAAAACAGTCGATTCAATTGACATACAATACAGTGTGCACAAAATTTCGTACGACAAAGCTATGCTGATGTCATTTGATCTGAGGTTATACTTGACAGCTTGAGCTGTGGACACGTTGAAGAGTGTTTGACCCCACTTCCGGACTTGACCGAGATTCTTTTCCGACCTCCTTTTCGTTTTCCCGCGTGGAAAGAGCGAGGGAAGTGATAGCGGGTCCCAGCGCCAGCCCATCTTGAAAGATCCGAAACCCGTGGCCGACTTGTCTCTAAACGACATCTACGCTTTATAAAAAAAAAAAACAGCGTACGGAGAGAAAGAAACACAGCTGGATAATAATTGGGTTTGTGTGCAACTTTCCAGATGTCAGCACATATATGAACCCAACGTTACAAAATTGTATATCATATAAATATAGGGATTTGCTATGCCTACAACTATGGATAATCATATAACGGTTGAAAATCGAAAACCGAACCAAAATATGATAAACGGTTCGATTTTTCGGTTATCGGTTCGATTTTTAGTTTAAAATTTTAAATTTTTAAAATAACAGTTCGGTTTTCGGTTCTTGATCCGGACAACTGAGCCGAACCGAAAATCGATTTAGATATCAAACTACCCTCAATCTACATATACTAATATTTTGTAACCCCTAACTGAGCACACTCTCTTCTCCTATTCTCTGTCGGTACTTTTTTGAGCACTCTCTCTCTCTACCCTCAATCTATATATACTAATAGTTTTCACACTATGTAATATAATAATTCATAAAACAATAATGTCATATTTTTAAAATAATTTGTTATCTAAATAGTCTCATTTTGCTAAAATTTGAAGGCCTGACACATTGGTCCATGAAATTGAACTAGCCTAAAATCGAACCGGACCGTTCGGTTTTGAAAAATACAGTTTACGGTTATTTCGGTTTTGAAAAATACGGTTTGGTTTTGAAAAATACGATTTACAGTTATTTCGATTTTCATATATACGGTTCGGTTTGAACCGAACCGTTGCTCACCCCTACCTACAACCAAGTGTTTACAACATCCTTACAACCGCCACGTGTCGGACTTCGATTGGATGAGAGGAGGAAGTGGTGGGGTCGGGTGGAGCCCATGTAACATGAGGGTAAGAGGGGAGATAGGTGGGAGAGAGAGGTTGACGTTGCAAATTAAACAAATGTGAACCATGTGGTTTAAAGAATCTGGACGGAATTTGAAGTGTCAAACGTTACAAAAATAAATGAATAGTAACGGTCAGAAAAGTTCAATGATGAGGGGAAAAAAATTAGGATCTCAGTCAGAATCCAAAGAAAGAATCGAATCGGCATTCACCAGTTTTGCGACGCTGCGCCGAGCCGGACGGCGACGACGACGGCGCGCGCGTGGCCCATGGGACTCCCACACAGAACTTCAAAGAAGCTTAAGAGAAAGAAAGTGATATAAACACCAACACGCTTATCCCACAACCGATGTGGGACTAAAGTTGAGAACTTGAGCTTTTGCTCAAAGCTGTATTGCAGCTAACACTAGCATGCATGTACATTATTTTGGAGACGGAAAACAATAATGTTAAGTTTACTACCAAACTTTTACAAACTCTTACAACTCACACCCAGTTGTTGCTAACATGGTCTCATCCGGTCCCACTTGTCCTCCCTTCCCTCATCCCAATCAATAGATGTCACGTAGACGATTGTAAAGTTTACAACCAAATAATAGTTGTAAGCATCTTATAAATCACATGGGAATTAAGAACAAAGCCCTTGCTTGCGTGCGTACGTGATCCTCGCCTACACAATCATTAATCATCTAAAGTTGGCAAACATGTTGTCACGAGAAGAGCAAGATGAGAGCAAGGAATAGCACAAGCTAATATTGACGTATGAAAAGACCAAGTTGTTGATTTGGCCAAGCCTCTACTTTTCTTCCATCACGGATAAATAAACAAAAATGCTATTTGATTTTCAAAAGTTTTGGATGATACCATTTTTCATTATGTAGCAGATGACATAGTTGCTGACATAGCAGCTGACATGACAAAATTTAACAATAAAATTAATATTAAATTAAAATTAATAATAAATTAATAAATTAACATTAAAATTAACATTAAAATTAACCTTAACATTATAATTAACATTAACATTAATATTAATATTAAAATATTTTAATATTAATATTAACATTAACATTAACATTAATATTAATATTAACATTAATATTAACATTAACATTAAAAAAAATTGGGTAATTAATTTTTTTGGTTAAAATTTGTTATGTCGGCTGTTACATCATCTGCCATGTCAGATGTCACATAATAGAAGATGACATCACTCAAATATTTTGGAAGCCAAATAGTATAATTGATAAATAAATGTAGGGGTCGGTCACTCGGTCCTTCATTTTTTCTCACCAACTTGTACTAAGAGCATCTCCAACCCTATTGTCTTGTTTTGTGTTGTGATTCCTATGTGGCATGAGGCACAAGACAATGTCTTTTCTATGTGGCAAGATAATATTCACACAAGACAATGAGATAAAAAAGTGTTCTCCAATGCAAAAGTTTGAGAAGACAATAAAATTATTTTTTTTTTCCAACTTCCAAGACAACTTTTTCACTTCTTTATTTTTTTTATAAATATTTCTATTCATAATTGATGATGAGGAGACAAAGACATTGTGAAGTGTATTGTCTAGATCTAGACAACCAACTTCACATTGTCCTTGTCATGTCATTGCCATGTCAACTTCATGAATAATTCTACATTTGCATTGGAGAAAGATTTTTGAAATGAAAATTTGTCATTCCTATGTGGCAACCATTTTTTCTAAACTCACAATAGAGTTGGAGATGCTCTAACTAGAATGTACCTACTCTCGGTAGTTAATATTGTAGGGCACAAAAAGTGCATGCATGCAAAGTATTTGATTGGTTGAGAGCTTATTGGACTCTTTATTACGACAAGTGCACAAAATGGGGTCCCGTCCTGATTTACTTTACTGCAGCTGCAGGCAGGCTGGGCTGGCTGGCCATAACATTAACTGTTGAGATTTTGAGATTTAAATTACAGAATAATGCTATGAGAACACACTTTTTGGACACACGTCATGACCATACTGATATGATATTGCATTATTGGATGTCAATTATTATTTCTTTTCAAGGGTTCTATTGACATCCAATAATGCAATGCCACATTAATATGATTATCAAATGTATAAAAAAAAAAAAAGTGTTCCTGTAGCATTTTTTTTTTTTTTTTTTTCTTTTTTCCTTTTGTTGAGTGTGTCTGATAGGAATAATAAATGAAAGACGCACTAAACATGGATCTACATGTTTCCACTTTCTTCTGTACCATTTTTGTCTCTCTCATGCCACAAAATGTGTACAAAAAAATGATATATTCCAAAGCACCAAGGACGTATGTCTCATCTATACAAGAGAGAAAAATATTGGCACAGAAAAAAATTGGGACAACAGATTCCCTCCCGGATCTACATGAGAAGACAGTCATGGAGCTGGAGCACATGGAAAATATAAGAAGTTGGCAAATAATTTTAAAAAGAGAGGGTAAAATCTTGATATGCATAGCTGAATTAATACCTATATTATTGATAACCAACAAATAATATATAATATGGTTAAAAAATTAATTATAAATTTAAATTATATTAATTTATTTAAATATATTTTAATTAGAATATATATAAATATATATGTATATATATGCTTTTAGATTTTTGAATATATGTTTAGTTAGATAATATCGTGTACTTAGCTTCAATATAATCTGAAGACTAAATACATTTTAGGATTTGTTATACGTTCAGGTAGTTAGAAAATTTTGTAATTTTTTTTTCTTAACTACTTAAGGAGATACATACGTGATATAGTTAATATTTTTTTGAATTTTTTAACGAAAATGATATTTTGCCCGCGGTTTGTAACCGCGGGCGTAACCGTCGCCGACGTGGCGGCCGACTATTGGCACGTATCATAATATAGAGATATTGTTCAATTTAATAATTTGAAATAGTAATCTTTACTCTTTATAAAGATGTTTAAAAAAAAAAACTTAAAATGATTCTTTTAAATCGTATGTATATTCTCACATAATTAACAATTAAATAAAATTTAACTATATAATATTATCTAAGTATAGTCAAACATTTCTAATTTTTATGGTAAAAATGGAACATGTTCTTCTTAATTGGTTGGATGAATTTGATCCCATAGAACAATATTATCTATAACAAATTTTAATTTATTATTTTTTAACCCTTTTTTTTATGTACATGTAATGTATCATCTAATGTGCACGAGACAAAATAGACCCGATGCACGTACAACTATACCTATTTACCCATTTTTTGCACCATAATGGTAGCAAAGTCATTCTATGAAAAAAAATAAAGTAAAACTCCCTATAATAAATAAACAAATTCGGGAACATTTATGATGTAGATAAATATAATTGGAACTTTAATTATAACAAAAATGACACGAAAGTGACAAAAAATGACACCTAGGTTGACGTTTTGTGTACGTTCACAATTAATAGTGACAAATATATATATATATATATATATATATATATATATATATATATATATATATATATATATATATATATATATATATATATATGAGAATTCAAAATAATACAAAATGTATTTGAATGTACTTATATTTTTAGTTACAGGTATAGTTTACTCAACTATCAACAACTTAGGAGAAAATTATGTTGTTAAGTGGAAAAATTATTAGGTGAACACCCGTGCATTGAAAATATATATATATATATATATATATATATATATATATATATATATATATATATATATATATATATATAGAGGTTCCATTTCAAAAAAAAAAATTTCCTTACCATTTTATGATCAATACTCATATTTTGTTTATGGTGAGTTATCATAAAAATGTTGACGTCGAACACTTCTTTTAGGACTGCTAGAATGAAGTGCCAAGTGTCAGCCTTAGCCTTTTTGAACACCTAGTAGTTACAAAAAGTTACAAAAAGTTGGTACGTGTAACTACGTACCACTGTAATTTACTTAAAAGTTTTGGGGGTTGGAGTAAAATTGCACATTCCAAGTTCCAACAGAAGTTTCTTTATAGATGCATGAACCATGACCAAACTCCCTTGTAGACCGGGAACCATATATCACAATGAGGGGGTAAGAGAACTTGAACACATACTCTCTTCAAGATTGGAGTGATCAATTTTAAGGTTTTCAAGAGCTAAGGCCTCTTTTGGTTCACGGATTTAAGGAACCAAGAAATTTTTTTTTTCTTCCTTTTTTTTTGTTTGATAGTCACAAACTTGAAAATTAATTTTCTGACAAGAAGAAAATTTGATGGAAAAATGATTCCACTCAAGTCCCATTGGATTGATTTTCTCTCCTCCTTTTCCAACATTTATTACAAAAGTTATGACAAAAGTAACCATGTGTCATTGCTTATTTTATTATTAATGTTATTTTTTATAATATTATTTTTATTTTAAAAGGTAAGGATATTATTGGAACATTGTTATATTTTGCTTTCTTTTCCTAGGTAGTTTTCTTGTTTTACCAAACAACGTAAAGGAAATGTGATAGCAATCATATTTTTTCATTCCCATGGAAAATACAAGGGAATTCATTTCCTTTTCGTGAACCAAACGAGGCCTAAGAGTAACATTCCTCTCTCTCATGCACTATTAAATTATTTATTTTTGTTATGGTCTGGCTAGCCTTAGGTAAGTCTGACAAAAGTTCGGACTTAGATAACCATTTTTCTGCTTAGGGCAACTATCAAATTCAGTATGATCCCAATAGAGGCCAAAATTGCGGATGATCCTCCAAAATCGTCCTACAGTAAGGCTCAGAGAACAACCAAAACTAGCTCCGGATAGGATAATCCAACCCTCGGGCTGGCTCTGATTATGGTGGGAGTTAAAAATGGAACTAGATTGTCAAGAAAGCTTTTATAATTTTTACATGTTTTCAAAGTGGGTTAAAAAACATATTCTTAATTTATAAGATAAGCTATAAATTTTACTTTTTAAAATTAAAATAAATTAATGATAGTTTTGGTAATCAACCGTGCAAATTAGTTCGCTCCACCCGACTCACATGTTCCGCTGACCGATTCGCTGCACTCCTGCTCCGGTCAAAGGCCTACTCCATGGCCAATTGGTTCGTCTCTGGCTGAAAGCCTGCTTCACCTGCTGCGTGCTCCTAACCCTAACCCACACTGACAAATGGGTAGTATTTGGTTTTCGACCGAGAGCCTGATCGAATGAAATAAGGGTTTCATTTCAGTTTGGTTTCGACTTTGAAAGTACTACTTTTTTTTGCAGTTTTGATTTGGATTTCAATTTCAGTCAAAATTCAAAAATCAAGTAAGACATTGTATAAATCCGATAATTTAACAACTAGTACAACATTGGATCCAACTTTGAAATCCAATAAACCTGTGTATAAAAATTTATAAAATTTTAAAATAAATGAACTATAATTCTAATTTTGAGTCTGACCTTTAAAAAATAAAAGTACTCTAACGAAACAAATTTCAATTTCAACTAAATTTGATTGTTTTTCATTTTATTTTTTTGGAATTTTTTTTGTAAAATTCGGCATAACATACGAAACATTGTGTACGTTGCACTTCATGTCCATTACCCTCAATTTTTATACACATTTTTATATCTTTTTCGTAGTTCGATTTTGAAATCATCTAGCTATAAAATTATATATTTTGTTTACTGATCACAAGAGTGAGATGAGTTCAGTGTATTTGGATTTATTCAGATTTCTCTGTTTGTATTTTACTGAAACCAAATGAATGTAACGTCTGACTCTCGCAGATGTAAGTAAACGTGACGTAAGTGGAGTTCCGGAAGTGGTATAAGTTAAAGCGGTTGGCGGTTAGTGAAATATACATTTCTCTCCCCCTCCCTCTCTTTATATTCTCTAGAGAGAGAGAAAGTGAAGAAGAAGAAAGACAGAGAGAGAGAGAGAGAGAGAGCGAGCTTTGGTGATGCAGAAGCGCAGGTTAAGGACGAAGACGCTCTCCAGACTGCGGTGGCTGCTAACGTGCGCCATCGCCGCGATTGCCCTCACGGCGCTGGTGGCCGTACACGTGTCCCCTCCCTCTGCGTCCTTCAAGCTCCCCAAGGTCCTTATTATTATTATTATTCATTTCCATCTATTGAGTAATGATTTGCTTTTACTTTGAGTAAAGTTTGATTCTTTTAGCAGGTTTATTATATAAAGATTGGATCTTTTTTATTTATAGAATTTTATTTTACTGTTCCATCTCCAATTTTTATTTGAGTTATTTTAATGCGCATTGAAGCAAAAAAGATAATTGCTGTTGGTGTTATAAAAGCAATCATTATTTTTTAATCTCTGGTACGAATAACGGGCTAATTTTTTTAATCTGGGAATTTTTATTAGGACGGAAACATGGGTTTTTGTATTAGGGAAGTACAATAAAGCAATAAGCACGCCCAATATTTTCGTAACTTGTGAAAATTTTGGTGTTCTTTAAGAAAATCTATGAACCAATGATTTGTTTTCTAATTTGAGTAAAGCTTCTTTTTTTCTACTAGCTTTATTTTGGAAGATTGTAATTATTTTTCTTGGGAAAAAAAATACGACGGCTGCTTGTGGATGAATTTGCTGTTCCTTGTCTCTAATTTTTAATTTTTAATTTTTTTTTTTTGCGAGGATTTGTGTTTTTTTTAAATGTCGCATTTAAGCGAAAATTATTTGGGTCACTCGTGAAAGAACTTATTTTTCTTCTTTGATATGAACGGACGGCTATTTTTTTATTTGGAAAAATCTTGTTCTCAAAAAAAAAAATAATAATAATAATAAAATAAAATAATATATATATATATATATATATATATATATATATATATATATAATCGGATCCAGATCAAGATACCCGTCCGCGGAGTCCCGCCGAAGCTCCGCCCTCCCTGCACCATTGGATCGAGCAGGCCCGCGTGGGGCCCATGTGATGCTGCGCGATCCAACAGCCAAGGATTGCGGAGCTTCGTCGGGGCTCCGGAAACGGAAATCCCTATCCGGCCCATATATATATATATATATATATATATATATATATATATATATATATATATATAAAATTTTTAAAAGGAACAAAATCCAGAGGTGTTTTATGGAATAATTTATCTATCTATTTATGTGAAGTGGCTATTCTAATAAGGGAATAAATTTCTGGCAGCAAAGAGAGATTGGATTCCGTGGTTGGAGCGCAGACCGGTGGACTCAGGAATTGACTCCTCCCCAACTCTCCAAACTTCCCTTTTCTTCCGAGAAGGTGATCCCAAGAACCTGTCTTGTAAATCAATGCGTAGTTTCTTTTGTAAATTTAACTGGCTCTTGTGGTCAGTGAGGAGAGGAATAACCTCATTGGCTAGGCGGACGGTCTCGGGATCGAACCATGGGAGGAGGCGTGGGCGTGTGTGTGAAAAATTGGGGGCAGTGGGCCCAAACGACACGTATCCAACACAATACGACACGTACAACACGCCTATTTTAGAGTAGGGGTGAGCGTTCGGTTTATTCGGTTTAAATCGAACTGAAATAGTCAAAACCGAATAAACCGAAATTCTTTATTCGGTTGAGCTATTTTCATTGTTTAATGGGTCGGATCCGAAGTTGGAATCGTAGTTAAATTATATTAAAAATTATAAGTTTATACACATGTTTGTTGAATTTTAAAGTTGTACACAAAGTTTGACTAATCGTTAAACAATCGAAGTTGGATATCAAAACACATACATAGAATTGTTGTTTTCAAAGTATACACATTTTTAATCACAAAATATGCATAAAAATGAGAATATATATATAATTGTATAGGTCTTATTCGGTTTTGGACCGAAACCGATTAAGGAATTTTAGTATTTGCAAAACTGAAACCGGACCGATTTTTTTTAACTGAACCGAATCTCTTATTCGGTTCGGTTCGGTTCGGTTTTCGGTTCAAAACCGAATAATGCTCACCCCTATTTTAGAGGGGCCGTGCTTCCTATGTGTTCATGGGTTTCCTTCAACAATTTGTAGTTCAAGAACTAGTCATGTTTATCTCTCTTTCATTGTGTTCACTCCTCTAGAATTGAACAGTTGGGTAGCAAAAATTGGACCTTGGAGCTCGCGGACCTGTGGAAGCAACCATCAAGCCGAGATTTTGTTCCGTGCGTGGCGCCGAGCTCAAACTATTCTTGTAAGTGAGAGTATAAGAATGAGCTATATTGTTTCTTGGTGTAATGATTTATTTATGTGGGCTTCCTGTTGTTTTCCAGCCCCAACTGAATCAAAGGGCTATCTTTTAGTTAACACCAATGGGGGATTGAATCAGATGCGCACCGGGGTGAGTCATTACCATTTTTTTAATTTTTTTGATGTCTTTGGTTGCATTCATGTTGATTGAGACGCGAGTAAATAGTAGGAATCGCTAGTAGCATTTCTCTCCCAACACTTTAGGATTGTGGTGTTTGGAAATCCTAGATATTAGTTTAGTATCTATGATATTAATTTAGAATTTGGATTGTGGTGTTTGGAAATCCTTGACATTAGTTTAGTATCTATGATATTAATTTAGAATTTGAAATAGTACCCTTCATTTCTTTCAAGCTTCTTTTTTTTGAACTCGTGCTTTGTTTCAAATGCTAAGATCCCTTCTTATTGCTATAATTATTTTTCATTGTCCAAGATCCTAGGAATTAATATATTAGAAACTCAAATTTAGTTTGTGTCTTTGCTGGCCAAGCTGACATATCTTACAACTTTACAAGCTGGACCAATCCTGACTCCTTAGGTTGATAATCCTGACTCCTTAGCTTTTAAAGCTTACTCAACCTTGGTAGCTGATAATAGTTTAGAATGTACCTTATGATTAAAAATATAGTCATAAAAATGAATTGATTCTTGACACAGATGCAGATGGTTGTTAACAACTGGATCCTTACAAAATAAGGAAAATATTTAAACAGTCAACCCTTTAACTGATAGTTAGAATCTAATAAACAAGTTTTACTTGCACATTTTCAGTTATGTAGGTATGCTCCTTCATTACATTTCGAGGTGTTGGATTGTATCTCGTTTCCGGTTGAGCGCTCAAATGGGGGGTGACAATGGAGTTGGTAATTTAGTCCCATATCGGTTAGGAGGTGGGATCATGTGGTGTAGATAATTGGGATTGGTTCAGGCCTTACATGAGAATTCTCTTTTAAGGCATATGGGCCCAATTCCGGTTCGGGTCACACAGCATTCCCAACACGAGGAAGACTTTGAAGTAGTCATTTAGATATATAATTATGAAGCAGAGTGATCCTACTTTTGGTGGTCAACTGATAACATATCTGATGATATATGTTGCATTTCACCTTCAATACAAACTAGGTGAAGTGTGAATCCTTTGGCTAAAATAAATATGCTTAATTTGGTGCTTTAAAATATCTAAGTAGACATTCACAGGCAGGAATGGGTATTCATTCGATTCTTTCAACAAAATGATCTACCTAACCCAATATGTTGTCAATGTCTAAGATCTCTGATATATATGCATGTTTCTATTCCACCGTATTATTGTTATACTGCTTGAAAGAAGCTGATTTGTTTATTTTTGAATTTTGACGAGGGTACACTAGTCATTGTGTCTCGGATCTCCTTGATTAGCAAGTTCTCTAGTTTAGTCATTTAGCCTGATATGGGTTTGTAGTCCCTCACCTATTGTGACTTGTATCTCTGCTACTTACACAGTACACGTACATGTGCTGATACCCCTGTATCATCTAACTGCACCTTGGTATCTGAACTGTAGAACTGGTCAACATATCCAAGTTGACCTGTTAAGTAATTTATTTTGTAAACACATACTTCCAATATACAAATGAGTATGTTGGAAGTTACTCTTCGCTACAGAGCTTACTGATAAGCTGTCTTTGCGACTCTTGATTTCCTTACTATGTATTGTGTTTACTTGTTTGCAGTTCTCGAGTCAACTGTATACCTCTTAACCATCGAACGAGTGAAATTGCTTCCATTGCTGAGAGATTGAAAGTGATATATTTGATTTGACCCATTTAGTAATATTTGCCTTCTTTTCACTAATTTCTGGTTGTAAATATGTAGACCTCTTGCTAAATTGGTCATGTTGTTTCATGGGTAGGCTTGTTTTCTCACTATAGATCCTGTTGTTTTGAAACTAATTGTGGTGGTGGTCGGATATAAAACCTTCGTGATGTATATGCGACTTCTTTTTGAGTAATTGCCGGTCATTGCATATGGAATCCTACTTAATATATTGGATATTTACTTATTTTAAGTTGACTTGTTTTATTCATTTTTGGCCTCTATTCGTCTTTCTACAGCTTTTATGGCTATGCCTTTTGATACTTCATAGTCCACCTACAAATTATCCTCGACATGCTTAATTGATATCTTTTGCATGTTCTTACCTTGCATTTTTTAATGTATTTAACTAATGATAAAAACCTGTACCTCATCTGTACGTAGAAATGCAGCATAATATGGAACTGTTTCTGTTTTCAAATTTCTACCTTTGTTATTCAATTATATATTCCTTGAGTTCATTGGATATCATCTTTGACTGGCAGATATGCGACATGGTAGCTGTTGCACGAATTATAAATGCCACACTTGTGATCCCAAAACTTGACAAGAGATCATTTTGGCAAGATACTAGGTAAACTTCATAAGCTTTATATTTTTCATCACGGTCACAGGCTCGCAGCATATGTTAATAGTGGAGTGTTGGGTTAGCAGCAATTTTTCAGATGTCTTTGACGTTGATCATTTTATCCGATCATTGAAAAATGATGTTAAAATTGTGAAGAAGCTGCCAAAGGAATTGGCAACATCAACCAAAGCAGTAAAGTATTTTACAAGCTGGTCTGGTGTAGAATACTATGAGGATGAGATATCACACTTGTGGGAGGATTATCAGGTGTGGGAATTATTACATAGGAGTCCTTCGTATTTCTTTCTTTCACTGCCATCAATTGGTAAAATTGAGTGCTCTTCCTGATCCAACAGCCTGATTTTATTCCTTCTTATAGGTCATCCGAGCTGCTAAATCAGACTCCCGCCTTGCTAACAACAACTTGCCTCCTGATATTCAGAAGCTTCGTTGCCGTGCTTTCTACGAGGCTCTTCGGTTTGCACCCCAAATTGAGGCACTTGGAAAGGTAGTAGCTAGTATACAATGTTCCTCGACTTCTATTTTTCTGTAAGTGGCCTCTTTTTAGTAATGTTAATTATGCAGTTATTGGTGGAGAGAATGAGGTCTTATGGCCCATACATTGCTTTGCACTTGCGCTATGAGAAGGACATGCTTTCTTTTAGTGGGTGCACTTATGGCTTGTCCAATGCTGAAGCAGATGAGTTAACAAGCATAAGGTTAGGAACTACATGTATTTGTTTAAACCTTCAATAATCTTCTTAAGCCTATGAAGCTAAAATATGTTATATTTAGTGGGCTATCTTTCACTTCTGTAGAGAGAACATTTCTTATTGGAAGGTGAAGGATATTGATCCCTTGGAACAAAGGTCAAAAGGTTATTGCCCTTTAACCCCAAAGGAGGTTGGGATTTTTCTTTCAGCTCTCGGGTATCCTTCAGATACGCCTATATATATTGCAGCGGGAGAAATATATGGGGGTGATTCTCGAATGGCTGATCTGGGATCTCGCTTTCCCTTACCAATGAGCAAGGTACTAGAAGATTGCATTACTAAAATTCTTTCTACTTGCACCCAGTTTCATCTATTTTAGTGTTAAATCGTGCATTGTTTCGTTAATACAAATGACGCGTATGTAAATTTCCATGCCTATCATCCACTTCCATCTTTAGCTCCTTTTTGCTTAAGAAATCTAATGCCAGTGTGGGGATATGATGGTCAGGGATTTCACACCCTTTTATGAGAATTAGTCCAGTTCATTACCGAGGTGGATAAACCTCCCCCCCCCCCCCCCCCCCCCCCCCTCCCCGCCCCCTCCCCCTCCCCCCCTTTCCCCCACAAAAAAAAAAAAAAAAAAAAAAAAAAAAAAAAAAAAAAAAAATCCAGTTGGCACCTCAACTTTATCTGTTGTTGTCATTCGGAAAATTGATAGTAGGCAGATCCAGATTAGACCTCGTGTACATGGCACCTATGTTATTATGCCTTTTATGTGTGTTAATGAAATACTTCCTTTCTTCACACCTTTGTGTCCATCCTCACTAGACCTCTTGTGAACAACACATTAATTTCTTTTCCAGGCAAAACTAGCATCAATAGATGAGCTCGAACCTTTCAGTGGTCATGCAACCCAAATGGCTGCTTTAGACTACGTCGTATCAGTGGAAAGTGATGTTTTTGTTCCCTCGTACTCTGGGAACATGGCAAGGGCAGTGGCAGGCCACCGACGATTCCTTGGCCACAGAAAAACAATTACTCCTGACAGGTATGGTAACTGTTGGTTTTCACATAGTGGAGTTATTCTTGTAAACATGTCATACTTAATTCTTTCACTTTGGAGCAGAAAAGCTCTTGTACATTTGTTCAACAAGATTGATGGGGGCACACTGAAAGAAGGAAAGAAGCTATCAAGTATTATCTCCGATATCCACAGAAAACGGTAAGGGGCATCAAATTTAGCGTTATTTTGTGAAGATTATATTTATATCTATACTGGAGAAGGTAAAGGGCATCACATTGTAGACCTTTCTCTTTTCATGCTAGGATTCAAATGAAGAACTTTTTCTTTGAAATATATATATTAGAAAAGAAACTTAAAACAAAACTACACTAAATATTTGATGCAATGCATACAAATAGTAACTTACATGAGAATTCAAATCTAAAAGACAAACTTATTACCCGTTTTAAGTTTCTTTTCTAATATATATATTTCAAAGAAAAAGTTCTTCATTTGAATCCTCGTGTAAGTTCGTTTTTCTTTTACAATTTTTTTCCCTAATCTATAACATCAAAATGGCTAAAAATCTGCCTGACCGGCCCGACCTTCACGCTATGTTTGGTTGCTAAGATAGTGAGGGAAAGGAAAGGAAAATGAAACGTTGATCCTACGTAAATGAGATCATGTTTCTACGTGAGACTTTCATTTTCTTTTCTTTTCCCTCACTTTCCACCAAACCAAACACATCCTTAGTGTTGTTTCAGATTCCTCCAGTAAACCTGTAACCGACAACTGACTTACTGTTAGTCCAGTAGGGAAGCTACTTCAATTGTAACACCTCCATTTGATTGCCAAACTTTAGATATTGCTTGATTTTGTCCTTGTTAGTTCATTTTGCAGTTTATAATCAAAGTGGGTAGGATTACTAATGCTGTATGTGCATTTCTTTTTAGAATGTTAGTGTTTCTCCTATCTATCTTGCTGCTAATTCGAGTATAACTGATTCCATCAGACAAGGTTCCCCTAGGAAGAGGAAAGGCCCCATTTCTGGTACCAAAGGCAAGGAGAGGTTCCGGTCCGAAGAATCATTTTACGAGAACCCAATACCAGATTGTATGTGTCAGAGTGACGGTACCAGTTCCACTTATCTGACGTGAAGGGCTGTCGACAAAATACTTCAGATCTGCATCAGCCGAAGAGTTAGCAGGGTGTAACCAGAAAGCACCTGGATGAAGCACCGCGGGGACCTGTAAAATCTGCAGGTATCTACAATGTCGAGGACGACTGGAGTCCGATGATGAGGTGCTGACGGGAAGAGCCAGCTCAGCTGTCTCTAATTTATGTGTTCAATTGGAGTAGGGAAATAGAAGAAGTGCCTGAAGGTGTCATGAGAGTGTAATTTGGCCTATAGATGATGATAATGTGGAATAATAATCACCATGCTGTGCATAGAATCCTAAACCGATTAAACCCAAAAGATGAATTGTAGTGTCAGATATCATTGATGATGTTATTTTCTGCACTCTTCCCTTCCAAAGGGAGTTGTATGCATTTGCTGCTGCTTTGATTAGTACTTGTGATGTTATGCTCCATTCTCCTAATTCCAGATTTTGCTTGAGCATTCTTGACACTAACTAATATGAAGATGATTTTGTCAATATTGAATACATATTTAGAAGTTAAATTTGTTTTTCGAAAGAAAATGGTTTAAATTAACAACCAGAGAAGATCCGGGATGAAGACTTTGTTGTTGTTTAGAAGTTAATTTTCACACCTGTGAAAGTTTTTTTACAGGAAGAGGTATGGCAGTCAGGGCCGGCCCAGAGGAGAGGATTGGGTTGTCCTAGTCGGAGCTAGATTTGGTTGCTCTTGTCATCGATTCCAAAAAAATTGATGGCAAGTGGGGTTGGCAGCGGCATCGAAGTCTCCTGGTCTGACGATATCGGGGAGCTTGGATTCCGAGTTTATCTCCTTGAGCTACTAGAGAAAATTCCAGTAGGAACTCAAAATATGAGCGTGGTGGATTGCTAGTTCATCTAACAGAGACGAGTTGGGGTGGACCGTGGTGGCTCTATTAGCAGAGAGGTTGAGACTTGGGGGTGGGGGGTTGCCCTGACTGGGGGGTTGTCCAAGCCCGATGGCTTGTCAGGCTTACCCTAGGGCCGGCCCTGATGGCAGTTTTCTAAGGAAAAAAAAATGGAGTCCTACTCGATTTGTTGTATTCTTATATGAATGATAATATACACACATACACAACTGCATGTCAGAATACATATTAAATTATTAATATTGTAGATATATATATATATATATATATATCAATAATATGTTCATCAACCCAACGGGCCTATTAGCTCAGTTGGTTAGAGCGTGGTGCTAATAACGCCAAGGTCACAGGTTCGAGACCTGTATGGGCCATTTTTTTTTTTTTCTTTTTTTTCCCAAAAATAAATTACTTTTTTCCTTTTTTTTTTCTTTTCAAAAGTTACTTTTTTCCAAAAATAAATTGTTGGGTTAATGTAAGTGTAAATTATTGGGTTAATGCAAGTGTAAATTATTCAGAACGAATTATTATGTTTGTGAGATACAGAGTAAGTAGTTCATGCTGGGATTCAGAGGCGTGTATACAGAGTAAGTAGTTCATGCTGGGATTCAGAGGCGTGTATATTAAGCATAAATTTCGACAATAAAAGATAATGAACCACAACGTGCTAATGCAAGAGTCGAACACATAAACCTTCAACCCTAACCATAACTCGTATATCTAGTAGCAAATATCCATTGAATCTACTTCGATGATGATCTCCCTGACGTAGTTGACAGTACTCCGATCATAACCTCGTTATGTCTTGAAGAACTTGTCCAATATGGATTATAGAAGTGGTGGTCGATTCTTTTAGTCTCCAATAAACAGGATTTACCAACAAGTATTGACAAAAAAAAAAGGACCATTATTATACTCATCAAATATTTTCGAACAAAACATTTTTTTTATCCAGCACGTACGGGATCAGTTAAATCGTGTGTCCCTCCGCACACAATTTTTAGCCGACCGTCGTATCATTTCTGACTCTTTGTGCGGATCTTGTCCGTACTGACTTTGTCATCATCGTCCCACACGCACGTCCAGCGTACTCCGTGCGCTCCAGAGCGGCAGAGCTCCACAGGACTGCCATGACGTCTTTCAACGTCCGCAACTCAACGTCTCACTTTGTCCACGACGCCGAAGGCGTTCCCGATGTCTTCACAAAACACTCTGAACCCGTATAGTATTGATATACTCTTGGGTATAGTTTTGGAACATAGTATGAACACCAAATTAAATTCAATATAATATCAGTATATTGTCGGTATACTAATGCTGCTCTTTTGACTTTGTGCTCCAGGATGCTGTAGACTTCATCACTTCCTCGAATTGGGATGGATTCCTAATAATTCATGTATTATATCCTGTGCAACTAGGGCTGACGATTTTGCCCTGGTGCCCTCTACCCGAGCCGGGTACCCTGCACCCTCAGGTGCCCACGGGTACCCTCTACCCTAGGAGGGCAAGCCCTACCCTTACCCTCTTGGAATTAGGGTAGGGTAAGGGTTTTATCTTGTTATCCTAGTGCATTTACCCGGGTACCCGCCCTACCCTACCCTGAATCATTACCCTACCCACTACCCTTAACCCTCTAAAACCCTCGACCCTACCCTTCTCCCAAACCTGATTACCCACACTCCCACTGCCATAGTATTACTACTACATACTTGTATTTTTTTGTAATTAGTTAGTACTTAGGATTAGGAGAACTATATGGTGCTTGATCCTAAGGAGTCAGGTCTAGTCCCCTCCTTGGGTATGTAGACAGCTCAGGTTCCACTATATAACTGGGTTTAGCGCCTTTAGTAAAAAAATATTCCTCCTGTTATTTTTTATTAAGTTGTTATGATTTTTGAATGTTGTAAAAATCTTAAGTATCAAGGTGTTTACTAGCAAAAAAAAAATGATTTTTAAAGTTAAAAAAATTGAAATGGCAAGGGTAATACCCTTACCCACCCTACCCTGACCCTCAGCTACCCTGTGAGGGTAAAGGGCAAGGACGGGTAATGGGTATTGGTTTTTTGGAAGAGGGCTACCCTACCTACCCTCATGACTCCCCTAGGGTATCAAAAAAATGTCAATACCCTACCCTGCCCTGCCCTCTTCCTACCCTTACCCTATGTCACGTCCTGACCCGGAATCACCCAAATCATCGTCCTCGCTGGGGCGTGATGTCGCACGAGCCTGGAGTTGCGCTCGTGCAAGGCAAGATGACAAGTTCTCAAATGGTTATCTTTGAGTTGAACGTTAACAACGAAAGGCAAAACAGAGTATACGAAAACGATTCACTTTATTGATATTCGAAATCAGATTACAAAGGCTTTCGATAGCCCAACGGAATTTGCCAGATTGGCTACAACACTCAGGTTCTTCCTTGCCCATAAAGGATTTTACCGTTCCATACATCATGCCTTCTATACCTCGGCCGCATCAATCCTGTTGCATATCCGAGCGTCAATGCGATCGCACGCTTCAATACGCTTCGGCATTCCAAGCCTCAACGCGTTCGAGCGAAGCTCCGCCGCGAGCAGACCAATCCCTGAACCTGCTAGCAAACTAGTGGAGGATTAGTACTTTCGTCCGCGCTGTAATGATCAAAAACCCACTTAACAAACCGACATTTAGTATTTATTGATTCATGCAAACATACAATTTAGTTCTTTTTCTATGTTCTCCTTAGGATGAGTTCATGGCATATTCGAAGACTGTAAAGCATGGCAAGCATGTTTTTCAATTCGCGTAAGTAAACAGGCAAGCAATCTCGTGTTTGATTTGTGACGTAACTTAGCAATATCGATGCACTCGCCCTTGCACCGACGCAAGGTGAATAAGCCTATCGGTTTTTTCCCTGTCATGTTATAAGTGCTCACTATTCAGGATCCATCCATGCAGGATATATGCATACCTTGCACTTCCAAACCCGTCGCCCTTAACTATATGAAGGTTACTAGCTTTCCGGGCTAGAATGGACTTATATTTATCGAAATCGAAACATAAGACGATGTTAACTCTGTGCGGTTGCTAACCAACATCAGAGGCCATCGAAATAATCGCAGCAAGTGGCTTATCACATTCACCAGAAGGTCGCTACCCATCTAAATGAAGTGCACCAACAATACTGTAAAACGAATCCCTCCTAGGCCGAACGGTCCCAGCGCCCTGGCGCACCGCGTTCGAGGGAATACCCATGTACGGGCTTTTATATCTTTAAGTCCATTTGACCATGCAACGCATCTTATTTTTATACAACCAAGCAAGTTCGCTTATCTCTATTTCAATTGGCACGACGCCCAAATGTTCTCATCAAACGCCTGAAGGCCACGCACATTTCGAAGGCACCATGTCGCATTATCATCTCGTATTTCTTCCGTTAACTTTCTATGTTC
Source organism: Iris pallida (assembly GCA_029216955.1). Lineage (NCBI taxonomy): Eukaryota > Viridiplantae > Streptophyta > Magnoliopsida > Asparagales > Iridaceae > Iris > Iris pallida. The sequence continues at coordinate 4,984,628 of JANAVB010028398.1, forward strand.
TTACGTTTCATACTTCGTTTCAATGTTTCAATGGCATCATGCCTCAACTCAATGCTCGTCAACCAAACGACCCGAGGGTCTCGAACACCTTTCGAGGCATTATGTCATATCCGACAGTTCCGCCACATTCATGCCACAACTGTATTCTTTCGCAACGAAGCCACCTTTTATTATCTCGTGCACATAGGCACGTTTCGACACATTTATCATCTATCCTTAGCGTCGTGCACTTGCTGCACGCGTCGAAGCCGTATTTCTATGCTTTAGTATTCAATGTCCGTGGCTTGCGCGCTAGGGCGCTCGCCTATTGTCTTTCAATGTTCTAGCCGTTCTAACTCGTGTGCGAAGGCACGGTATGGTTCGTGCACTAAGGCACTCGCCGAGTACAGTTATCCCATGTTCTTGCGGCTTACGCACTGAGGCGCTCGCCTTTACGATATCCAATGTTCCGTAGCGACTCGTACGTTTGCCGTACGATTCATTTCAATTGTTCTATCTAGTGTTCGACACGCACTACGTTTATCTCTCTATCGAGTCACGCCCATGGCGTTGATAGGTTAACTCAGCATTCAATGATATGTATTTTACTTAAGAATGATGGAGTAGGAAAGAGAGTTAATGTCCCCCCACCTTGAATCGATATGCCTTATCGTTTCGTCGAGCCGTTGCGGCTCGATTTCATAACTTCGTTGCACGGGCAACTCTCCTGACTTAGCCATTCGAGCACTTCGTGCTTATTGAATTATACGTCTATTTTTGGCTTACCGTGCCAACGTCTCAGTCCGTCGCAAGACGACGATTTGCTTTTGCGGACCCCTTACTGAATAAGGCAAAAGATCGACCTCTAATATTTCAGTGTGAACGTATAGCCTGCACATGAAACCAACTAAAATCAATACTTGCATCGATCGGACTTGCGCCTTGGTCGATTCGATTTCTTAGAATCTTCGAGCCGTCTCAACGCACTTATCCTTCGAGGCAACGCGGCGCTTCGCATCGATTCACTCGATGCATTCTTTGGGACAAGGCAACTCTTCGCATCGACTTAGTTCGATGCATTGCTCGGGACAACTTAACACTTTGTATCGATTCGCATCGATACGTAATCGGGGCAACGCAACTCTTCGAGTCAATGACTCAGCATAATGCACCGTGCGGAGCAGGGCATTACATAATATACCACTCAAAACAAGGTTCGTTCCGAACCGAAACCAATACTAAATTTCCAAGGGTTTCATTAGATCGTTCCACGATCTCGTCTCACTATCGTTTGGATCGTACAACTTACACTACCAAAATACAGTAAATTAGCGACGGAAATTTTCAGTCGGCGTTAGCGACGGCTTCGTGGCCGCACGCCGACGGATTACCGACCACACGCCTTTACATTTTTTATTTTAATTTTAGGGGGAGAAAGGTCGCACATCCGTCGCTAGGGTGTCGGAGATATAGCGACGGAAGGCGAGTCGTCGCTACTCAGTTGATTATTTGGCGAGAATTGTGTAGAAAATTGGCGGGACATTTCTTCGACTACGTAGCGACGGATATTCAGTCGGCAAGTATCAAAAAGTACGACTACCGGGCGACGGGCTATAAGCCGTCGCTAGTCCGTCGCTAAATATACGTTCAAGACTTTAAATGAAACGGCGGGGGAAACTTTTCGCATTCCCCCCAAATTCACTCTCTCTCCTCTCTCTCTCTCTCCCGCGGCTTCGGTGATCGGCGTCGGTGTCGGCGTCGGCGTCCTCTCCTCTCTCTCCCCCGAAGGTAATCCCCTCTCCCTTTCTCTCTCAATCTCTCTCTCTCTCTCGCGGTATCGTATAGGGGCAGCGGTGGCGGCGGGCTTGGGGCGGGGGCGTCGGAGGCTGGGCGACGGGATTGGGGTGGGGGCGTCGGGGGCTGGGCGGTGGGCTTGGGGCTGGGGCGTCGGGGCTGGGCGGCTGGCTTGGGTCGGAGGCTGGGCGGTGGGCTTGGGTCGGGGGCTGGGCGGTGGGCTTGGGTCGTGTCACGCCCCAGTACCGAAATACGGAGACGGACTAGGCCAGCTACTCCATATGAGGTACGTAACGTCATACGGCGATCGTGGCTGTCGAGAGACTAGGGGGTACATGCTACAATCAAGTCTCCTATGGTCCCACAGAGTTCTATGTCTCAATCAATCAAATCACATCAGCAATTAAATGAACATTAAAGATAAAGCAGTAAGGCGTCCCCGACGCTTCATCAAAATGGTCATGAGAGACTAGCTTTATAATTTAGCTATCTCAGAGAGTCAGGAGTACAAAATTATACACATCTGCAGTCTGTTTATTTACAAGTCTGTACTGACACAAAATATCAAGTAATCCGGCTAACAGGTGCCGGTGGCTAAACGCCGCAAAGTATAAGCAGGAGTGGTGGAGAAGAAACCCACTCGAGTCCCCGAACCGCCATGCTCCTAGTATGCACCATGGATGTCAGTGAGGAAGATCGTGTCCTCAGGCTCTGCTACGGGATCTGGCCAAACAAAAACCAGCGGGGTCAGCCCCGAATAGCAAGTACCGCCAAAGGGGCACAAGAGTTAAGATTAAATACCCAGTTAAATAGAATGATTGATAATAGTAATACTTATGCTACTATTATAGGGTAGCGCAACATCCTCGAACCCATATGGCACCCTTACAACCAAACAAGGACAAAAGGTGCCGTATGGAGTCGGGATGTGTCGTACTCTATAACATTCACATAAGTTAAAAGGTATAAACAATAAAATCTCCTGATCGTGACTTCGGTCGATAGCCTATCGCAGCACAATAACCAACCCAATAATCAAACAAGAACATGGGTTGGATCATGCACCATGATAGACCATGTTCCTCATTCATTCACAGAAGTAGCACTTCACAATCAGAATAAGTCTTCCGTTCATAACTTCGGTCCACAGCTTGTCATAGTACGATAACCAACCCAACAATCAAACAAGAACATGGGTTGGATCACGTACCATGACAGTCCGCTTCCTTCAGTTATTTACGGAAGGTAATAAAATACAAGTAAGTCGTTTTCACGGCCAATCAAGTCTACGAGTTTCTAGTGGGACGAGGTTATCCTCGTATCATGTTATTTAGAAAATCCTCAGATCGTATCTTTCCAGCAAGGCTAGCCAACCCAGGGGTTCGCGTAGACAGGTGTTATTGAGCACAGGTCCCTCGTAAGGCCACCTTGCCAAAACATATATTATATGGCAGGAATTAATCGGATACAGTCATCCACTCGTTGCAGATGACACAGTATCCGTAGAGACCAGCCGGCGCGTCAAGACAATATCTCAAGGCGGCTGGTGTAACACGATCTCGGGATTCTGCCCTCCCCATGCATCTAGTATATTTAGTTGCCTAGTTTAACCCTAGGTGAAATCTTGGACTCACATGTTGTGGCCTGCATGATTATCCTCCTAAAGTCGTACCTTAGTACGAGTACCCCAAAGAGGATCCATGTCAATCAGTATGTCAACATGTTCTACCCTCCATAGTGTAATGCATCATTGCAAGTACGCCACGTGGAGTTACGAGTCATTTGTCGAGCATGAACAAGAACTGGGACATTCAGGTACATGTATCAGGAAGGAACACTTTGTTCTCCGGGGTCACATTAGTGCTCATATCATGCTCGGGACAAAAGGCGTAAGGATATAAAATGGGCATATAATATCTAATAAAATATCAAAAACGTACACACAAAAGCACGCACGCTCAAGGGGTAAAAGTCACGCAGGCTCACTCAAGGCAGCGTGCGTGAAAAGTCACGCAGACTCAAGGGAAGAGCTGCGTAAAAGTCACGCAGGCTCAAGGAGAGAGCTGCGTGAAAAGTCACGCAAGCTCAAGGAGAGAGCTGCATGCAAAGTCACGCAAGCTCAAGGAGAGAGTTGCGTGCAAAGTCACGCAGGCTCAATGAGAGAGCTGAGTGAAAAGTCACGCAGACTCAAGGAGAGAGCTGCGTGAAAAGTCACACAGACTCAAGGAGAGAGCTGCGTGAAAAGTCACGCAGGCTCAAGGAGAGAGCTGCGTGAAAAGTCACGCAGACTCAAGGAGAGAGCTGCGTGAAAAGTCACGCAGGCTCAACGAGAGAGCTGCGTGAAAAGTCACGCAGGCTCAAGGAGAGAGCTGCGTGAAAAGTCACGCAACCTCAAGGAAAGAGCTGCATGAAAAGTCACGCAAACTCAAGGAAAGAGCTGCGTGAAAAGTCACGCAAACTCAAGGAAAGACACGCTTCCAACATGAATCGTGCTCAAACAGGAGCACACTGCTCACTGTCTTCTCCAAACAGCAAGAACACCATGGCTGAACCCAAGCTTCAAAGTATCATAACTTGGCCATCCGAACTCCAAATCCAGATTTCCAAGGTTCCAACTTGGGTAAAACTGAATGCTCTTCCACATGGAAGTATCAAAAATCCATAAAATCCAACTAAAGTAGATCAAACCATGCAAAATCCGAAAATGGTTAAAACTTAGATCTACAAAAATCAAAGCTTCAAAATGGAAATTTCTAAGTTCTAAACTAGTATAGATTGAGGAGAAGAACATGTTTTGACAAATAGTTTTGTAAGAAATCATTAACAAAATATAAATCCATCTCTTGAGCAAGTTGGCACTTGCCTTGGTTGATGGAGAAAATATTTGGTTGGTGGAGAAAATAAATGAGAGGAAGTAAATGAGAGGAGAGAGAATGAGATGAGTATATATAAAGATCTTGGACCCATGGGTTTATGATGAACCAAAGGGTTCATGATGAACCAAAGGGTTCATGATGAACCATTGGTGAACCAAGAATAGGTTACCCAAATGAGCCGAAACTGTAGGCCCAAATGCAGAAAATAAATTAGAAAATAATATTTTGTCAATTATTTTTGGGAAAGGCATGAAGAAATATAGCATAATAAATATAGTATAAATACAAGGTAAATACAATTTATCGGTTTACGTATTAAAATACGTATTCCAGGATCGGGGAGTGACATCTCTACCCTTCTTAGAAAAATTCCGTCCTCGGAATTCCAGCCAAGACAGGATAGTGAAATCAGGGCAAGCAAGGCACAATCATATATAAGTTAACTATCATAGCAGTTATTATCATACATCACAAAGTATAAAATAAGCAGGTGCAGATAAGCATGGAATCGTGTCAATAAGCTGCAAAAATATACCTTATTAGTCAAACAAATGCGGATACCGAGATCTGATCTCGTCCTCGTGCTCCCAGGTTGACTCTCCCGAAGAGTGATGGTTCCAAGAAACACGGACAAGGCTTATCGTCCGATTCTTGAGTACCTTCTCTCGCCGGTCCAAAATAGACACGGGTTGTTCCTCGTTAGTTAGGTCGGTACCAACGACTAACTCAGAATGATCGAGGACATGACTCGGATCCGGGATATACCTACGTAATTGGGACAAATGAAACACATCATGTATGCCAGTTAACGAAGGCGGAAGGGCAGGTCGATAAGCCACATCGCCTACCCGAGCGAGAATCTTAAAAGGACCAACGTATCTTGGACTAAGCTTTCCCCGGGTTCCAAATCTGATGATACCACGAGTAGGCAAAATTCGCAGAAACACTTGGTCGCCAACTCTGAACTCTAGAGGCCTACGATGCTGGTCTGCCCAATGGCGATGTCGGTCGTGCACAACTCGAAGGCGTTCTCTGACCAACTTAACTATCTCCACAGTCTGCGTGATCATCTCTGGTCCCAACAACTTTCATTCTCCGACGTCGTCCCATGCCAAAGGGGACCTGCACTTCCTTCCGTACAATGCTTCGAACGGGGCCATCTGAATGCTAGCCTGATAGCTGTTGTTATAGGAGAACTCCACTAGATTAAGGTGATCCTCCCAAGATCCGCCAAAATCCAAGGTACACGCCCGTAGCATATCTTCTAATGTCTGAATGGTTCTTTCTGATTGCCCGTCGGTTTGTGGATGATAAGCAGTACTGAATCTTAACTTGGTTCCCAAACTTTGGTGTAAGCTCCGCCAAAAATGGGAAGTAAACCGCGTATCCCGATCTGATACTATACTAACTGGAACACCGTGCTGCCTTACTATCTGCTTCATGTACATTTCTGCTAACTGCTCAGTAGTCTGTCCAACTCGGAAAGGAAGGAAATGAGCGACCTTCGTGAGTCGATCTACTATTACCCAGACTGTATTCTTGCCAGCCGGGGATCTAGGTAAACCGGTAACGAAATCCATCGTGATGTGCTTCCATTTCCATTCTGGGATAGGAAGCGGCTGTAGTAATCCTGTTGGTCTCTGCTGCTCGACTTTCACCTGCTGACATACCAGACACTTGGATACAAATCTCGCTATCTCTCTTTTCATACCATTCCACCAAAAGTACTGCCTGATATCTCGATACATCTTCGTTCCTCCTGGATGAATGGAGTAAATAGAACTATGAGCTTCGGACATAACTTCTTGCCGAAGGTCTCCACTCGGTACACAGAGTCTGTTTCCATACCTGAGCGTACCATCTTCATGAATCACTAACTCCTTCCTACGGCCTGATTTACACTCCGACCGTAATTTTTGAATCTGTGGATCTTCTGCTTGTGCCGCCCTTATCCTCTCTACTAAGGTTGACTGAATCTGCATACTGGTCATTCTTCCTATATCCCTTGGCAAAACTACTTCGATTCCCATACTCTGAAGGTCTTCTAAAATATGCTTCTGCGAGGTCAAGATAAAGGCACCATCTCTCCTACTCAGTGCATCTGCAACTATATTCGCCTTGCCTGGATGATACTGAAGATCTAAGTCAAAATCCTTCAGTAGTTCTAACCATCTTCTTTGTCTCATGTTCAAATCTCGCTGCGTGAATACGTATTTCAAACTCTTATGATCAGTATAGATCTCTACCCGATCTCCGTATAAATAATGCCTCCACAACTTGAGTGAAAACACCACAGCTGCTAACTCCAAATCGTGAGTCGGGTAATTCTTCTTATGGTCTGTAGGTCCTAAAAAATCAAGTTGCATCAATCAGCAAAATCAAGAAATCAAAATATACATCATTTTGATGAATTGCGCAGACAAACAGATTGCGTACACTGCTTTGCGCACACAACCGATTGCGCAAGCTGACGTGGCAGAAGTCATCATTACTAAATCAAATCAAATCTTTTCTGACAACTGACAGCGCGAATAACAAGGAGTTTGTTCGTTTCTTGCGCCGCACAGTGCTCGAGGGCGGCTGACAGCTGGCAGCGCAAACCAATGCTGCGCAGTTTGAGTCTGCGCAAATCATGTATGCGCAATTCAACTCTACGCACTTTATCAAATATAACTGTTAAGTTACACGTGGCATTCATGCCATCGATTGTTCATTACGTGGCAACTGTTCATGCACGATCATGCGCATTTCTATCAAATCATGCCATGTGTCCATGATAGTCGGCCCACGATCCAGTAACTATCTGCGCAAATCAATGTTGCGCAAACCAATGCTGCGCAAATCATCCTGCGCAGTCCAAAATAACTGAAAATTAGTTATTTCCAGAACTCTATAAATAGAGTTTCAAGTCTTCAGTTCAGGGGAGATCAAGATCAGAAATCAGAAATTAGAGAGTTCAGGAGTTCTTGCCAAAGTGCTGCTGTATTCTTCCGAGACTTTTGTCTTCAACTTCCGAGGCTTTCGCCTTCAGTTTTCTGAGTTGTTTTTAACTTCAGAGGCTTCGTCTTCAAAAGTTCACATCGTCCAAGGGATAAAGCAATCGTCATCGAGATTGGATTCCTACAGTTGTAATTTTCCCAGAATTCTTGTAATCTTTATTACAGTTTGTATCAATAAAGTTCTATACTTTTGTTTTTGCAAACAAAATGGCGACTCTGCTGGGGAAAACTTTCTCCTCCGACGAGGAAGTAGCAACTCAATGTGACGTAGCGTCTATCGGGAAGACGCAGAAGACCCTGGTTGTCAAGGTCAACCAGACAGCCTACGAGGCAATGCTCAACTCCAAGACCACTCCCCGTACTGCAGCCACTTCTGCCAAGAGCAAAGTGCGCTCAGTTTGGGTCTCCAAGACTGCTGCACAATCTGGCAGTTTTGCCATTAAAGGTGCTACACACTCTGTTGTACAATCTGCTAGTCAGAATGCTGCACAAACTGCTGGCCAGTCTGCTGCACAAACTGCTGTGTCAACTGCTGCACAGTCTGTCTCAGCAACTGCTGCACAATCTGTTGCAGTCAAGACTGCGCAATCCGTTGCAAATGTTGCGCAAGCTACTTCATATGCTGCCTTGTCAAAACAGAAGACTCCTATGACTCTGGCGCAATTGGCAGTGGCTTTTCCTGCGCAAAACAGCATTCCAGCAACTAAAGTGCATCCTAAGCACTCTAAAGCAAGGACTCCTACTTCTGTGACCAGAACCAATGCACTCTCCACTCATGCGCAAATCACTTCTGCGCAAACCAAGGGAAACAGCCCTTTTGCTAAATTCTCTCCTTCTCATAATCAAGAGAAAATATCTGATTCTCCTCTTAAACATCATGCTGTTCTAGCACAATCTACTGGGGGTAGTCCTTTGGCTATTCCTCCTCCTTCTCAGATCAAAGGAAAAGGCCCGTTGGTCTTTTCTCAAACTTCCTTGTCTCATGACTTGGAAGACAACAGAGGGAAATGCTCTTTAGTTATCCCTTCTTCTCAGAATAAAGGAAAAGGCCCTTTGGTCTTTTCTCAGTCTTCTTCGGTCTTTACTGAAACAGATCAAATTGCACGTGTTTCAACACCCGTCAGTACAAGATCTCCTACGAACAAAGATTCTTTTTACCTTCATAACAAAAGAACTTGCACTGATCAAAGAGGTATTTTGCCTACTCCAGTAGCAAAATTCCAAGACCTCCCAACTTTCAAAATATCCCGTTCCAAACAAGGAAAACTGTTAGTGTCTCAAACAGAAACCCCTGGGGGTGAATTTGCAGACCTACGAACATATCTTAACAGGCCAACTTCAGCAAAACGTAAACAGCCAATGCCGAAGGTTAAGCCTCAAAGACAAATCTCCAAGAACATAAATTCTGATACTTATGCCAATGAGATGAGTACTTCCTTGTATACACAGGGGACAAAACATTTGAAGAATCGGAATCATGTTCCAAATATTGTTAAAGAACACATTCCTCGAACTTTTCCCCGTCCCGGCATGATTTCTGATCTTCGAGAACATTTAAGACAAAAACGGGATAATGTCTCAACTCCTTCAAATCAACCATCTGATCATCATTGCAATCATAAAGTCATCACTCAATGTTGTTGTCCAACAACAAAACGATCTGTCTTCGATCGTCTGACTTTTGCTAAAACTGAACCAATGTCAGAAAAAGACGAAGTGTTATACGCTTCCGTCAATATGACTTCCCGAGACACCGGGGGTAGAAAGTGCTCCAAACATGGTAAGCCTCGCAGACCAAGCCAACGATATTTGGATTTACTCCAAGAATCCTCTGAAGGAGTATTTCGACATACTCGTTCCCACAGCCGAAACACAATCGGTCAAAGGAATCTTCCTCAAGATCCTTCAGTTTATCTTCCTACTTTTCAGTCAGGAGACGAATCTTTCTCTGATTATGATGCATATAGTAAAAGCTCTGAACAAACAGTTTCGTCTACTGTACCTAGAGAAGTGACAGCATATGTTGTCACTGATGATCCAGATGCTTCAACTTCCGTAAATCAAGAACAGCGAATTGTTGCATTGGAAGACAAACTGAAGACCATGGCTGAGATGGTCGCCAGTATGCATTCTATCATTATGGCACAACATGCTACCCCACCAACTGTACCGGCTGCTATAAACCCTGAAATCATAGCTTCATCGGTGCCTATCAATACTGGGCTGGGGGTAGTATCTCCTCAGATGCCTCCTGTGCAAGTACAAGTTCAAACTACACCTAGTCAATCAGGTGCTGGGGGTAGTGCGTATAATGCTGTCCCTCCTCCTACCACCGCTCTTTCCTCTTCATCTGAAGATGCTAATGAAGCAGTCAAGCTTTTACGAACTCAGTTTGAAGCTTTCAAGGAGAAAGACAACCTGCAAAGGTTGGGAATCAAACAACCATATCCGGTTGAATGGAAGGATGTCCCGTTTCCCCCAAAGTACAAAATCCCTACAATCTCTCTGTTCGATGGCAGTACTTCCCCAAGTCAATTCATCAATCATTTTGAGGTAATGACTGTTCAACTTCAGCCAAATGACGCTCTTCTTACCAGAGTGTTCGTCGGTTGTTTAGCTGGCGTAGCATACGACTGGTACAGAAGTTTGCCCGATGGTTGCATTACTTCTTTTTTCAGGTCTCAAACAAATCTTTCTGGAATGGTTCTATGAGGGATTTAATGATATGACGATGTCAGCTCTCAACAAAATCAAACAAAAACATAATGAAACTGCTGAGAGCTTTATTGAACGATTCCGCCGTGAAGCTTTGAAAATGCCTCCAGGGACTCCAGCTACTGTTACTATTGATACTTGTAAGGCGAATCTTTTACCTATTATCAGTATGTGGACGAGATCTACTCAATTCCAAGATTGGCCCTCATTCATCGTCAACGCCAAAGCCGCTGAAGTAAGTGCCGACAAGTTTAAACAATTGGGGGTACAAATGTCTAATCCTGATCGCGATGAGCATCAGAATTCAGGTGGTGGCAATCGCCAGAACAATCGCAAAGCGAAAGAGACTTTAAACATTAACTTGAACAAAAGCAAAGAGTCTTTGGCTGTCAACGTAGCTCAGCCTACGTCCACTTCCACTCCTTCTGCACCACAACCGAGAGAACCTCGTCCTAAGGTAGAGTATTCTTTTGACGAGAATGACACGGCAAGTATCTTCGATTGTTTACTCAAAAGCAATAAGATTCAACTCCCAGACCCGAAGAAACCTGATGAAGTCGGTAAGACCGATCATCCTAAGTACTGTGTTTATCACCGATTCATTGGACATCCTACTAGAGCATGTTATGTGCTCAAGGGCAAGATTCAAGAACTTGTTAATGCTGGAGTTGTTACTCTGCAACAAGATGAAAAGACTGTCACCGCCAATATGGTTTCAGTTCAGTTCGGTAACTTTCCCCCGCAGATGATACAGCATGGTGTCATTCCTATTCCGAAAACTACTCTTGAGATTGAAAATATTCCTTCTCCACCAAATGAAGGTCTCGTTCCTTTGTCTCTAGACAATGGCGAAGTTATGTGGATTCACCCCGATCTTACTTCAGAGTTCGAGGATTCTTCTTCTTCCAAGAAGAAAGGTCGCTCCAAAGGCAAGACGAAGATTTGCAACATGGTATCTTTTGATCCCATAGTTGACGAAGAAATTCTATTAGGCACCAGATCAGGAAAGCCCTATTTGAAGGATTACCCTGAAACTCAAGAGAATCCTACTTCTTCTCCTGAACCTACCTCAGCACAACCTGCTCTAGCTGAAAAGAATCCTGCTACACCTTCACCAGTTGTGATTCCTATTCCTCCCAAGCCAGTGACTGCTGATAAAGGCAAACAACAAGTCCGCTTTGATAAACCTTTGAAGAAATTGTCTCCTACAGGACTTGAGAAGCCTTACAACTTCGATATATTGGCTCAACTAGCCAATACCCCAGCAAAGTTGTCTATCTTTGAACTCTTGCGTCTTTCCAAAGAGACTCGAGAAACCCTCAGCGAAGCTCTTATGCAAGCAGAAGCTTGTCTAACCTTCCTTAAAAAGCCCGAAGCAGAATCAGTCTCTTGTAATAGTGTTCAGGAATTCATTCCGAACATAACTTTTACGCAAGATGACATGCTAATGGAAGACAACAGGCATGACCGTCCTCTTTACTATACAGGATATGTCGATTCGATGAAAGTCGATCGTATTCTGATAGATCCAGGGTCTGCTCTTAGTATCATGCCGAAGACAATGCTCGATGCTTTGAAAATTCCTGTGCATAGTCTCTCCACTACAATCACTACCATCCTTGGATTCAATCAAGGAAGGAGTGAACCTTTGGGCAAAATTCGCCTAAAACTTCAAATTGGCAATCTTCGCACAAAAGTTACATTCTACATTATTGACAATTTTGGTTGTTCTTACAACGCTCTATTGGGGAGACCATTCTTACACGAGCACAATGTTGTTCCATCAACCCTTCATCAATGTTTCAAATATGTTGATGACAAAGGCGTTGTTCGTAAAGAGGTTGCGGATCTTTATCCCTTTAAAGGTGTTGAAGCATACTGCAACGACGCTCGGATGTATAAGGATGAATTCATGAAAATCGTGTTAGCATTAGACACTGAAGAAGAACAAGAAGCGACGCCTAAAGACACTCTTATCATACCTGTCAAAGGGCGAGTTTCACATCCTCAGTCTTCTAAACCATTGGCTATTCACTTGCCAGTACAAAAGAAGTCAGTTGATGCTGATCAAGATCAAAGGGAGCTCACCTCTTCTGAGCCACTTGTTATCGATTTACGTCGTAACAAGGACAAAAAGCAGCTCACTTCTTCTGAGTCAATTGTTGTTGATCTTACTCGCAACAAAGAAAAAAAAGAGCTCACTTCCTCTGAGCCACTTGTTATCGACCTCCGTCGTAACAAGCCTCCCTCACGTTCTTCTTCTCCCCCTCTTGTAATTAATCTGACCAAGCCTGCTAAGGCCAAAGGTCCTGTTGTAAATACTGATGTACAAATCAATGAAAAAGCACCTATTTTCCAGTATACTGATGTTATTTATCATACTAACTACTATTTAGATATGTTAGATAGCTTCCAATCAATTACAATGGGAGTTGTGCAATCTCTTCATACAGAAGTCTTACTCGAACACTCAGATGATTCATACTTGTTGTCTCTTCTCGAAGAGAGGTGAAGTCCAATAATTTTTATTAAAGGACCAAACAAAAATTCAGTTATACGATGACAGTAAACTTAACGACACGGGCTATCCAACTCCATCGTTATAGTCAACAATCAAAAGACATCATTCGGAAAATGGGTATGATTTCAAAAGTGGCTTCAATTACGGTAAGGGTAGACGAACTCCTATCCGTACAACTGTTCCGAAAGGAAAGTCAGACATGTACTATAGCAGACTAAGAGGTCTCGGATATGCTTCTCCTCCATTATTATCCCCAGCATCTCCGACTCCGACAGTGAAGAACGCTCTAACTCATCTGATTCCAGATCTTGGGATTCTGATACTAGCATTGGTGAAGTCCATAGGTTGGTCGTATCATCTAACATGGTCTCCGTTGAACTTCCAGAAGGCTATGACGAGAGGTGGAAGAAATCCTGAAACAGATCCTTGGGCTCAGC